>JAWNOU010000044.1:0-365000 GCA_035045725.1 Drosophila ezoana | reverse complement strand
CGCCATGTCGTCTAGAAGATGCTGAAACTCAGGCCAGGTCTTGCTCTGTCGTACACTAGGATGGCTCCGTATCCGGCATCTCTACTACTCCCCCAGGAGAGTGGTGGCTAGCAGTCACGGAATGGTTGAATGTCGGTTTAGCTTATGACGCGACTTGCATGCCACCGCCTTAGCTGGGTGACGTCGGGCTTGAATGCCCTATGAACCGGGTGCTGCGTTCTAACCTCCATTCCTGAAGGCTGTGCAGCGATCTTCTGCAGATCGGAAAACGACTTCGTTACTCGGAACTTTGCGATCCTGCAAGCAGTGCCGACATTCGTGGTGTGCTTCCAGCAACCCCATCATTGGCAGTGGGAGTGGTGGCGCCGGCTGACGCCTCAGCCCCGGTAGTGCCCTTGCATTGGCCGAATGGGCCATGCAGGTCACCAAACATGGTGCGTTCAAACAAAGACCATATTTGTTGGAACTTTTGCTCAAATGTTTGTTCTTGGGCATCCATGTGGCTGTCCAAGAGCTTTACACACCGCTTCAAAGATCGATCACGTGCCCCCCCCCCCCCCTCCCCCCACCCCCCCCCCCCCCCCACCCCCCACCCCCCCCCACCAACCCCCCCCCCCCCCCAAACTTAATTATTTTTACCTTTCCACACCTCCCCCTTTTCACACCACAACACCCCCCCCACCCCCCCACCCACCCAACACACCCCCAACCACACTTTTCCTCCCCCCCCCCACCGCCCCCCCCCTTTTCCCCAAACCCCGGCCCCCCCCCCCCCAACCCCCAACCCATCCCTCCGCACAACCCTCGGCTGATGCATTTTCTTAATATATGTATGCCTGTTTTAAATCCTTACAGCCCATATACATATGTGTATACCCATATGCCTCGCTCTCACTCATTGCCTTGCGCACTTGTGTGCATCTCTTTCTCCCCGCATAGCTTCTCCGATATCTACACACATACATACATACATATGTTTGTGTTGTATTGATGTGCACGCAAGTAGATCAGGACGTTTGTCGCGAGCCAGAGGATTTTCTTTAATTGTGTGCCCTTTGTGCTTGTGGTAGCACATTCAAGTGCTCTATCGTGTATTTCTTCGTCCAGTTAGGCAAAATGAAAAGAATTTAATTTTTTTAATTTAATAAACAATTAATTGACCTAAATTTTATATTTATATTTATTCTTTGTTTACTTCGGGACCTATTTTTCTTAATATAAAACAATATTTAAGTCGTATTTCTGCGGGGGTAATTCATCGTCGGCCTGTCAAAGAATTCTAAGAAAAGACCAAAAATTGAAAATGTTTAATTTTTGCGACTTGCTGCTTGTGCAAGTTAATTCCAAGGTTTATTAAACAATGAAAAAAATATAATTTTTGGAGAAGCAAGTCTTCCTTTTATTGATGTCTATTTGCAACTAAATAATCTTAAATCAATTGTAGCCCTACTAACCTGTGACTTAGCGGCAGCGGCGTTGGCAGCGGCGTCGCTGCTGATGTTGTTGGCCCGTTGGGCAATTCTTCTTGGAATTTCGGCGGTTGCCAATCGGCGCGTGGAGGAAATGGCACAGACGCCAAGTCAGCATTTTGCTGCACTTCTTATGATGTGTTGCATTGCCTCTTATTGGGACTGTATAAATGTTTTTGTTGTTAAGTCTTCTCCCTTTGATTTAAGCTTGTCCTCAAGCGATCATCAGAAGAAAGATATGTTGTTGAACCTGAGTTTGTTGGCATCTGTATTTTGTATTTGGATATGCGTTGATTCTCTTCTGGGGCTCTCTTGTTCTTTGTTCAGTTGCAATATTATATTTTTCTTTTTATACCCTGAACCCATTGAAAATGGGTAAAAAGGGTATATTGTAACAGGCAGAAGGAAGCATCTCCGACCCCATATCGAAATCCTGTTTTTTAAGCAATTTTGGCATGTAGCATTTTATACCTATCGCCACCTCCCCGCTACTCTCTATCTATTAGCGCGACATGCATTTGGTGTTGGAATATGAGGGTTCAGGGTATCCCCCAGTCGGGAGCTCCCGACTAGAACCTCTTACTTGTTTATGTTGTTGATGTGCATGATGATTAAAAAATCTTAATACTTTCGTTTTCTATTGGGGTTATGAATTCTATGAATTCTTGTTTGTTGATGAATAATGTTTCATTCCAGAAGTTAATCATATAGGTGCCTCTCACGCGTTTCTCCTCTTCTTGCCATCTAATAGTGCCGTTGAAGTCGTTCACCAGTATAAGGCCATCGTCGATTTCTTCGATCTCCGGGATATGATCTGCATTGCTAAAGCCACAGAGCTTGGTATCCACTAACTAACTTAGGTATACAGTTATTAGTGTTCAAGTTTACAATTTTTGATTTGTTACAAATTTTAATATTATGATGTCTTTTACAATTGTTGTTTATGTCATAAATTACAATGAAACAGTTCGATAAATTCTAGATTTATAATATTGTTATTTTATGCAAAATGGACACATGTGCATATTCTAACATTTCTTCAAAATTTAAAGGTGGAATGTTGCTTTTATTAAAATTTTCGTTTACTATCTGTTTTTATACCCTGAACCCATTGAAAATGGGTAAAAAGGGTATATTGTATTTGTGCAAAGTGCAAAAGTATGTAACAGGCAGAAGGAAGCATCTCCGACCCCATAAAGTATATATATTCTTGATCAGCATCAATAGCCGAGTCGATCTAGCCATGTCCGTCAGTCTGTCCGTCCGTCCGTATGTATGAACGCAAGGATCTCAGAACCTATAAGAGCTAGAGACTCTTGAAATTTTAGATGTAGGTGCTCCTAGTGCCCGCGCAGATCGAGTTTGTTTTCGATAATCGATAACTTACTCCGTTTCAAAGTAATCGATAAAAATGTATATCGAAATCCTGTTTTTTAAGCAATTTTGGTAAATAATAAGAACTAGAGTGACCAAACTTGACATGTAGCTTCTAGAAAAGTATGTATATATCAAGTATCTTTCATTTTTTACCTATCGCCACCTCCCCGCTACTCTCTATCTATTAGCGCGAGCTGCATTTGGTGTTGGAATATGAGGGTTCAGGGTATCCCCTAGTCGGGAGCTCCCGACTAGAACCTCTTACTTGTTTATATTGCTTAATGGATTATCTTGTCGGTTGTTGTTAGTATGGTTGTGTTCCTATTTTCTTTAACTATTTCCTTTTTGTATCTGGGTGATAGGTTGGTACCTAATCTGGAATTGACTTTGACGAATATTTCTTGACATGGTGTATGGGTGCGAATGTCGTTGCGTTTTTTGTTATGATTCTGCATGTCAGTCGATTGTTTCTGTTTCAGTTTGTTAATGTTCTCTTTCCTAGCTTTTTCGTATTGATCTGGGTCTGTAGTGACGTTTCTGTCGAAGAATATGTCTAATGGTCTCTTGTTGGTTGTCGAGTGTACAGTGTATTTGTAGTCGTATATTGATATGTTAAGAAGCTCTTCAAATGTTCTGTGTTCTTTTTTTATTTTATTACATCTCATAATATCTGATAGTGTTGAAAGAAATTTTTCTACCTGACCATTCACTGCGCTTTGGTGGTGTTTTATAAACATCTATACCTAATTGGTCCTGCATCATAAAAGTGATTGAGGATGAATTAAGGGATTTTTCGTTATCTATTACAACGGCTTTACGTACGCCAAAATAAAATAGGATTTCATGAAGTGGTTTTTGAATGTCTTCTATTGCCCTAGATTTGATTATTCGTCCCTAAGCTAGTTTTGAAAATTTATCTACTGCTGTAAGTACTAAGTTCTTTTCTGTCGCGTATACGTCGATATGTATTGCTTCTTTGAGTTTTGGGTTAGTTGGATGTCTATCGTATTTTTCTTCTTTACAAACTTGGCACTGTTTGACAAATTCTGTTATTCGTTGCTTCATTTTTGGGAAATAGAAGCTTTCGGACAATTGCATTTTGTTTTCTAGTGCGTTACGGTGAGCTTTGTTGTGTGTAACCAATATCTTCTCATCTTGCTCTGTTTCGTTTGTTAAACTTTTACTTGAGACTGTGTGAATCTTATCTTGAAGTTACTAAAATGTTGGGGATATATTTGTTGAATTTGGTTCTTTATTTCCTCTGAGCTTATTACTCCGTTAATTACGGATGGGCTTAGATGAACTTTCAGTATCTTTGCTGAGAAATATCTGGTTTTAAAAAACATATTTTTAATGCCTCTATGCTTGGTATTAAATTGTGACTTGAACTGTCTGCACTGTGCTGGGTGGAGGCTACTGATCCTATATTATTGATTTCAGGGATTCGTGATAGCGCATCGGCTCCAATATTATCCCTACCTGGATTATAGAGGAGTTCATAGTCGAACTCTTCCAGGTAAAATTCCACCTTTTAATTCTTGCGTTGCCGTTCCAACTGCTAAGAGAGTGGGTTAAGGGTTGATGGTCGGTATACATTTTCTTGCTTTACCGTAAAGGTAATTTTTGAGGGCTTTTAGTGCCCAAATTATTGCCAACATTTCCCTTTCATTGGTGGCGTAGTTCTCTTCTGTTTTGAAATCAAATCGGTCGCTTGTTCTGGGATAGAACAGCACCAATAGCAAAGTAAGACGCATCTGATGTCAGATGAAATTCTTTGCTGAAGACAGGGTAATGGACTATTACCTCGTTTGAAACCAGGGGGTTTTTAATTGTATTAAATGCTTTGATTGATTCTTCGTTGAGATTAATGAGCTTTTTAGCTGATTGATTTTTGGACACACGTCCATCTTCCCCTCTTAAAAGAAAGGTTAGGGGCTTTGCCAACTTAGCGAAGTCTTTTATGAATCTTCTATAATAGCTGGCAAGGCCAATAAAAGATCTTAAATCTTTGAGGGTTTTTGGAAGTGGGTACTTTCCTATTGTGTCTATCTAGTTGGGATTGGCTTCAATACCTTTGTCTGAGATGACAAACCCCAGGAATTTTACTCTGATTTTAAAGAACTCGCATTTTTCCGACTGACACTTCATGTTGGCTTCCTGTAGACTCGTATTTTCCGTTGTCAACGGAGAAGGCTGTTTTTTCTATGTCTGATTCTTTGAGAGGGATTTGGTGAAATCCACTTTTCAAATCTAAGACGGAGAATACTTTATTATTGCCTAGCTGTGCCAATACCTCGTTAATTTGGGGTATAGGGTATTTATCTGCGGTAATTTCTTTATTTCGTTTCCTGTAGTCTATGACCATGCGATATTTCTTTTGCCCGGAGGCATCTAATTTTTTGCTCTTACGTTAGTTGTATAGGTCAATTTTAAGTCCGGATTGGCATAGACACTTGGGTGCATTTTAACAAGTTGACTTAGGCTATTTTTTTGTTCGTTTGTCATGTGGTCTGTCCGTGGTACAACCGTGTTTAGTGCCTTCATTCTTTTCTGCTTAATGGGTATGAAAATATTATTCTTGATTATTAGTAGATTCTTGCTGCTTTGTATAATTCTTTTAGACTATCGTTACCTAATATGGCGTCAAATGATTTTAAGGTTTGTAAAAAAAAAGAATTTTAGTTTTATATAATTTCCATTAAAAAGATTAGCGAACTTGTGGTGTGTAATTTTAATGATTCCGCCGACTGTGACGGCTTCGAAGGGCTTTTCATTTGGGATTGGTTTGGAGACGAATTTAGGTTGGACATAATTTCTGTTCGATCCTGTGTCTATTAATATTTTGAGTAACTTTCCGCTCCCCATCCTTCCTATGTAAGGAAGAGAGGAGCTATTTATCCTAAAAAATAAATGTCTGAATGTTTGTACTGGTTATTCTGTCCGTCATCTGCCTTTTCAATTTGTTGGGTATATTCATTTAATGGCTGCTCGTATTCGATCTGCTGTTCTTAAATTACCATTAATTGTACGTATTCTTCCATGATCACATAGTTGTTAGTGTTTTCTGTCTCGGTCTGTTCTTCTCCTGTTTGTATGTTGAAGTTTCTTTGTTTTTTGTCCGTGGCGTTTGTTGGTGGTGGTACACTTTTTCCTACTTCAAAGTTGGGTCTGTTCATGTAGTTTATCATCCTTGTGCGGATGCTTTGGTCCACGTCCATTGGCGCAGGACGTGGTTGGGGTTTTGGTGCAGAAGATACGTATACCTGTTGTGGTTGTGTCTGGTAAGTTCGTTGGTTAGGTATTGTGGAGTCGGTCCATTATTGTTATAAGTCGGTGGTCCATAGTTTGTATTGGTTGGCTAAGGTGTATGAATCGTGAGTTGGGGCCTGAAGGTAATAGGTGGTGGCCTAAAAGTTTGGGCGAAAGAAGGCTGGGCTGCTCGAGGTGGCAGTATAGGTGGGGGTACATTTCTATTTTGGTTTCTGGCATATGTCTGTTGATTCCTATTCAAAGCCATGTTAGTGCGATAGCTTTGATTCTCTAATTTTAAACAATAATGAAGAACTGAAGGTAGATCTGCTGGCTAATGCTTTATCTCTGTATATTTACGTCATAAGGGTTGCCGATTCCCTATTTAATTCCATGCAGCCTACTTTATTTAATATCAGCGACAAGTGGTTGTAGACAACCTGGTAGAATTCTTCTACTGTCTGGTTGTCAACATAACATTGTCATATGATATTCTAATGTTCCCAGATCTCTTTTGTCTGCGTAGCGACAAGCGAACATAATATGACTCGAGGGCCGTGTCAGCATTGCCAGTGATTTTGTTTCTCACTGTATGCAATATGCCGAAGTATTTCTGCGAACTTGCTTCATTTGCATATGCTGAGAGTATACGATCTACACTCTTTTTCTATGAGCTTAAATCCGCTAGATTAACGGAAAATTCTCTGAGGCTTTTTACTATGTCCGGAACTCTGTCCAAGTCGTTCAAATTGTGGTTGGCAGTTATCGTTTCGTCGTCTACGTCACTAAACTCCCTAGAGGGGTTAACTAATTGCTTTACTAACGTCGGCAATTGTTTTGCCAAAATCTGGCTAATCGTGGCTGCAATCACCTGTTCTGCGTTATTCGCCATGCCTCTATCTACTATACATCTACAATGATGTTCGTTTTGTCTGTCGAGATGTCGTTGTTGCTGTCTGTTCAGTTATGTCCGCCTACCTGTGGTTGATCTGATACTATTGGGGGCCTAACTAAATTGCTTGCATTAGCCATTAACAAGAGATATTATTAATATTGTATATTTTAGGATATTTTTGAAGTATTTTTAAATCTAGTATTAGTTTTCTCATTCTATATTTTGATCGTTTCTGTTTTCTTTTTTAAAACCAGTGTCTGGTTTCTTCCTTCTACTTTGGAATGTCCCTTGGGAAACGCAAAGTTGGAATTTAGTTATACTACGTTTGCAGTCTTTATGTTTGTTTATCGTTTTACAATTCTTCATCTTGCTTATTGTTCTACAATATTTTAGTATTTCTTTTCTTATATTTCTATTTCACTTTTGTGTAAGTTGTTTGTTTGTTTGTCTTTCACTTAATTTCTAACTTACAGTACTATTCCTGATGTGGCAACCTACCCTGCCGGCCCGAATTTCATCCTTTTTGAAGCCTTTAGGTATCTTCTGGCGATCCTGCGACCAGTCTTCGTTGAGAGTATCCGCGGGCGGGCCTTACAAGATGTGTTGTCCACCGATGGGCAAATAAACAATTAAGATTCAATTGCCTTTCGCGAATTTCACCAGGCGTTGAATTGCCTTTCGCGAATTTCACCAGTCGTTGAATTGAAGTAACGAGAGTTGCAATGGTTTTGTTTTAGAACCGTTTTGTTCTTTTGTAACGCGAGCCAATCCCTGCTCGGGCGCCAGTTAATTCCAAGGTTTATTAAACGATGAAAAAATATAATTTTTGGGGAAGCAATCCTTTTATTGATGTCAATTTGCAACTAAATAAACTTTAATCAAATCTAGCCCTACTGACCTGTGGCTTAGCGGCAGCGGCGTCGTTTCCAATCAGCACGTTTAGGAAATGGCGCAGACACCAAGTCAGCATTTTGCTGCACTTCTTCTGAGGTGTTGCAATGCTTCTTATTAGGACTGTATGAATTTATTTGTTATTAACTTGCACACGCACACTCATTCGAATAAGAAGTTGTGTGATATTATTGAAGGATTTCTGCTATTTTCCATGCTTGTGTGCATGATAACTTTTTGGGCCGGCCAAGCACGCACTCTTTTACACTTTTATATATGGATGGAAACATAAATGAGTTTGTGTGCGTGTTTGTTAACTGCCTGCCTGCCCGATGCAAATTTGGCAAAATTTGAAGTTTTTAAGACTTCTGAATTTCGAGTTCTACACACACACACTCACAAATGTGTGCAAATGAGCCGATCAAGGGTTTGTCGGGAGATATTTTTCAGATAATTTCCATACAACTTAATTATTGACCGATTGTTCCTGTTGCGCTACTAAGCTTTTTCAATAGCTTTTACAAATAGAAATAATTAACCTTTTATTTCTTGTTCCGATTTTTTATATATTTATTAAAGTTATTTTTTTTATATTTATTTAAGTTACGAAAAGCAGGCAGACCCGAATTGGTCTGTACTTATTATATAAGAACAATAGTTTTATATAGGCAAGCGAACCCGAATTAGTACGTGCCAATTTTAGCGAAGCGACAATTATTAGTTATAATTTTGAGTAATGCAAGTGGCCGATGCATAAAGCGAACGAACTTAACTAACCCGATGCGCAGCATCGATGCCTTCGCATAAGTAAAGCTAGGGCAATAAAACGATCGTTACAGCGAAGAGCGGCAGCTCTATGTAAATGAATTCTTAAGAGCGAAATTTAGGCAATTGCTTTGCAGAGCGAGTATTATAAGATAAAATTAAGATGCTGCTCTTATCAGTTACGAGGTCGCTCCAGTTGTTTTGGCTGCGTAGCCAGACATTCTCCCCCCGTTGGAAGGCATGGGCTTTCAACAGATTCCCTGATGGGCAATAGGCACAGCTTGTTTGCAGCTCTTCTCGTTTCTCCTGTTGCGGTGCGCAAAATGGCTACTCGAGCGACTCCATCCTTTACACGATTAACTCCGTGATTCTCGCCAGTGGCCACCTTAGAGGCGGCAGATTTTCTTCCTTTACGAGGACTATGTCGTTGACGCATAGGCCTGGTTTTGGAGTACGCCATTTGGAGCGCTGCTGAAGCAGTGTTAAGTATTCTTCACGCCAGCGAGACCAAAACAGTTGTTGGAGGTATGTTACGCGTTGCCAACCATCCAGACGATTGAATTGAAGGTGCGTCACATCAGGCTCAACGAACGATGAGCTGGGTCCACCAATCAAGAAATGAGCTGGAGTGAGCACATCTAGATCTGCTGGATCTTCTGAAAGAGGAAACAGTGACCTGGAATTAATTATCGATGCTATATGGCAGACTAGGGTGCGAAACTCTTCGAAGTTGAGAGCACAAGATCAAACAGCACGATAAAAATGATGCTTCGCTGTCTTCACTGCTGCTTCCCAAAGGCCGCCAAAATGCGGCGAAGGAGGAGGTGTAAATTTCCAATCAATGGAATCAGCCATGCAAAATTTATGCACTGAAACAATATGATTGCGACTTATGAATAGACGCTTGAGATCCAGAAGCTCGTTCTTGGCGCCGACAAAGTTGGTAGCGTTATCCGACCATATCTGAGATGGCCTGCCTCGAGTCGATATAAACCTCTTAAGCGCATTCAAGAATGAAGCTGTCGACATATCCTTGACCAGTTCCAGGTGAACCGCTTTAGTCGCGAAGCAAACGAAGACAGCCATGTAACATTTGACTGGAGTTTTATTTCGTACGTCTGGTTTATAGAAAAATGGTCCACAATAGTCAACGCCAGAGACTTCAAAGGCTCGACAAGCAGTCAAACGTTCTTTGGCAGATCAGCCATTATATGCTCTACTAATCGAGGCTTGGCACGAAAGCATCTCACACATTTTCCAACCACCTTGGATACGGTCTTCCTTCCACCAATCGGCCAATACTGCAACCGAATATGAGCAAGAAGTGCCTGTGGACCAGCGTCTAAGTCCCGATTGTGAAACCGTGTGATGACTGAGTCTGTGATGGGATGGTGACACGGGAGAATTATTGGATGGCGAGCGTCGAAAACCAGCGAAGAGTTTTTCAAGTGCCCATCAACTCTAAGAATGCCGAAATCATTCAAAAAAGGGTTAAGTGATGCGATACAACTGGACGGTTTAACAAATTCTCGATTGCAATGATTTGATCTCTTCCCACAGGTGTGCTCTCTGGACGAGCCTTAGTAAGAGTTGGGTCCCATGTTGTATATCAGACACTGTTAGTCCAAGATGCCTGCTTCTGTGTATGAATTTATAAATTGTATCAAATGAGTTGACGTATTTACAAGTGACAGTTATATCAACGAAGGGAGATGACGCAAAAAGGACCCTTTTTCTAAGTTCGAGTTCTGTCTTTTCTGACAATCAAGAAGCAGGCCAGTCCAATTTGTTTTTAACTAGAAATTCTGGGCCGTTGAACCACAGTGACGATTGATCTAATTCACTGGGCGTAGATCCTCTCGAGAGTATATCTGCCGGGTTGAGTAAAGTAGGCACGTAACGCCATTCCATGCCATTAGTTAGCTCTTGAATAACAGGTCCAGCTATCAATAGTTCATTTAATGAATAACCTGACGAGTTAGCTGCTGAGCCGTCGAAAACGACTCGCAACTTTGTCGTTGAACTGTCTTCATTAAAGTCACAGTGATGAGGAAGAAAGTATTGACAAAGTCCTATAGACTCTGGAGCAACAGGCGACATATGACCAAGATCCAAATATTTCTTTAGAAAGTTCGAATATTGAATCTTCAGATCTGGATGATTTTGTAGTTTGCGTTCCAAGGTCAGGAACCGACGAAAGGCTTGTTGTATGACGTCCCCAGACTTTACAAACTTCGCTTGAAGCGTAAACGAACTGAATATTGGCCACTAGGCAATCTGATATGAGTCTTTACGAAATGTTCTTCACAGATGTTTTCTTCCTTTGAAGTGGTAGGTGTACTTTCCAAGCAGGATTCTATCTCCCAAAATCTTCGAACCAATTCATCAGCACATTCTTCAGAACTTGACTCAAGTTTGCCTGCAGTATGCTTTGCCATTTACATTTACCACTCAAGCGCGATCCGCCTCCAGAAACTACCCAATCAAACCGTGTTTTTTGAAGACACGGTAGTCCTGGGAGAAGCCTTATCTGGCCGACGCTGAGAAGGTCGTAAAACAAGCTAGCTCCAAGTAGCAAGTCCACGCGGTGAGGTTTAAAGAAAGACGGATCTGCAAGTTTTATAGTACGGTTGACTATCTGTTATGTTAGGCGCTACCAGAGCTGTGAGGCATGTTGAGTATTCAAAGACTTGAGACTGTATTGTGATAGTGACCGTGTTTCTTTCTGTTTCAAAACGAGAATCTCCTAGACCAGAGACAATGGCTGCGGACTTGTGCTTCTTTATCTGAAGCTGTTGAGCAAGGCGTGACGTTATAAGGTGAAGCTGAGACCCAGAATCCAAAAGGGCACGGCAAGGTATCAAAGTGCCGGAGCGATTTTTATCAAAGATCATAGCCGTAGCCAAGACGACAACATCACTACTGAAATGCTGGGCAACAAGATATGTCGTGGTTAGTGGCGATAAATGACGATCTACTGGTGTTAATTGCTCTAGTTTTTCCCACCTGATGGCTAGGGGCATAGCTTGCCATGGCAAAATTTACGGTTTCCATTGTTCGGCATCTCTGCTCCAAAAACGTAGCCATATGCTCCCACGATGGTATTAAGTTAACGAACGACGAATCCTCTAGCCTTTTTTCCCATTTGGATTGTGATGTTGGGTCCAGCTTTTGTAAAATAATCTGCACAATGATGCATCCAGCGATTTGTTCGGAGTTGCCCATGCTCTTTAACGCGCGAATATGTGCGTTGAATTGGTCGGATAACTCCCTTAGCGACACTGCCGATCCCCCTGCCACCCTCTTGAGCCCCAATATCTCAAGTATGTGTGCCTGAAAAACCAAACGTCTATTTTTAAATCTTTTCTCCAATAAATTAAGTGCTATGGCATAATTATCATTTGTTATTTCCAATGATCGAATAGCGTCCAGCGCTGTTTCCTTCAGGCACGATCGAAGATGCTGCAGCTTTTCGATATCTGCTAGATCAGGATAATTTTCTATGACGGTTGTGAACATACAATAAAAGTCGGACCATTCTGTGTAACCACCACTGAACGTAGGCAACTTTATTGAGGGTAGTGTCGGCGGTGCCTTAGCTCTAACTGTCTGCGAGGGCAGCACAGATTGGTCGCGAAATGTTGAGCAGGGCAATATTGACACACGTTTCGCAATTTCACTCCGAACCGAAATTTCCATAGAAACTGCTAACTCGTCGAAGTCCTCACGCAATTGTTTACCGATTTCATCAAAGTCTAGTTCTTCGAGGCTAGTGTGAGTAATATCAAATGAGGTCTGAAGCCGCTCGATTTGCTTCAGCCTAACACTAAGACCGCACTCATCAATTGCACTAAGTGGCGAATTAGTTAAAGCATTTCGAAGTGTTTGCAAACTGTCATAAATTGAAATGGCTTTGCGCTTCAGAAAGGTCACCCTGCTTGCAGAGGGCACTGCACTAGAGTCATTATTATCGGTTGCCATTAGAAGCGTTGATAGAAAGCGTATGCGAAACTAGCTGAGTAACTAACAACGGTGCTCGCTAGTACATGGAAACCGTTCAAAAAACAATAGTTGTAAGAACTTCGGCGAACGCAAGTGTCAAGCTATGTAACGAAGCAACGGTAATAGCTTTTACATAAGTACCGCACTAATGAGCAAAGACTTTAAGCGACCGAAAGAGTAGGCAAAGCGACGGCGATCGCTTATAAGTATGTATATAAAGTGCACAAAACGAAATGCCAGGTGGTGTCTTTAAAGATTATTGCTTTAATGTAAAGCAATAATCTTACAAAAATCACTTCGGGGTCACCAAATGTTGCGCTACTGAGCTTTTTCAATAGCTTTTGCAAATAGAAAAAATTAACCTTTTATTTCTTGTGTTTCTTAAAGTTACGAAAAGCAGGCAGACCCGAATTGGTCTGTGCTTATTATTTAAGAACAATAGTTTTATATAGGCAAGCGAACCCGAATTAGTACGTGCCAATTTTAGCGAAGCGACAATTATTAGTTATAATTTTGAGTAATGCAAGTGGCCGATGTGTACCAAATGCATGAAGCGAACGAACTTAACTCGCATAAGTAAAGCTAGGGCAATAAGACGATCGTTACAGCGAAGAGCGGCAGCTCTATGTAAATGAATTCTTAAGAGCGAAATTTAGGCAATTGCTTTGCAGAGCGAGTATTATAAGATAAAATTAAGATGCTGCTCTTATCAGTTGCGAAGTCGCTCCAGTTGTTTTGGTTGCGTTGCCAGACAGTTCCTATGGCAGCTATATGATATAGTAGTCCGATGCAAATAAGATTTTGCATAAATGGAGAGAGCATTGTAAACTTAATAAATGCCGAGTTTGTTCAAGATATCTTGAAAAACAAAAAAATGTTCTATTCAAAAACTTAATTTTCGACCGATCGTTTCCATGGCAGCTATATGATATAGTGGTCCGATCTTTATAGGATTTTGCATACATATGGGGAGCATAGTAAAAATAATAAATGCCGAGTTTGGTCAAGATATCTTGAAAAACAAAAAAAAAATCCCATACAACAACTTAATTTTACACCGATCGTTCCTATGGCAGCTATATGATATAGTGGTCCGATCTTAATAGGATTTTCAATATATGGGGATCATAGTAAAACTAACAACTGCCGAGTTTGGTCAAGATATCTTAATAAACAAGAACCTACTTTTCGACCGATCGTTCCTATGGCAGCTATATGATATAGTGGCCCGATCCAGCTGGCCCCCGGGCAGAAAGTGTGCAGTTAGAGGCACTTCTGCAAAGTTTCATAAAGATAGCTTTTAAACTGAGAGACTAGATCGCATAGAAACAGACAAACGGACAGACGGACTACGACATGGCTACGTCGATACGGCTGTTGATACTGAACAAGAAAATACATAAATACTTTATGGGGTCGGAGGTGTCTCTTTCTATACGTAACACATTTCACGACAAAATTATAATACCCTCTGCAAGGGTATAAAAACGGTCATGCGCAGAACAAACAAACAAACAAACTAGCTTACATATATTTTAAAAAAACATCAGCCGCAGCGACGATGTGCGCTGAGCGAGATGCGGCTTTATACTGAACGTTCGGCTTTCGAGGCCGGCGTTCGGCTGCCACTCTCAACAGTCTTACTCTATCCCTCTCTCCCTCGTTGCGATTTACAGTGATTCGAAAAACGCTGTTTGGTGTATCTATGCATTGTATGGTTAGTGGTTATAGTGTTGCAAAATTCTACTTTGTGGTGTCCTACTACTTGTGTACATTATAATGAATTTTGCGACGTGGGGTCACAATTTCAAGGGGCAGTAGTCGTACCGCCTAACAAACGCGAATGCAAAATGAAACTACAGTATAATTTGTATAAAAAAGTAAATCGATTTCATATTTTTTTTAAGTTGCACTGAATTCTATTTAACAGTTAAATTAATTAAATTATTTAAATTAATTAATTTTGTAATTTTTTTTAACTTTATCTATTTGAATTACATTTAATTCAATTTAAGTACCGTTTATTGTATACATAAGAAAAACAAATCAAAAATCCACACATCTGTATTCTTGAAAAGAGTATCTGTTACATAACGATCATTAATATAGTTGGTTTTTTAATTTTATACCATGCATCAAATTGCTCAGTAGTAATCAGTAATTCATTTTTGAATTAAAAAATTTGTTTTCCAAAGAAACGAAATTTGGTAAGAATTCATCACAATTGTGATGTACTCAAAGGCTCCTCATCAATTTAATGGCGCAAAATCCCTCAATTAAAGTATGGGTGTTAATTTCATCGCCATTGTCATCATCACTTTGGATGTCTTCATCTCCACAGTTTTCATCGCTATTTTGAACTGGAGAACGAACAATTTCCTCCTCAGTTTACTAACCATGGCAAGGCACATCTGCGTCAATATTGGCATATTCGTCCCAATTAATATGTGACTCGTACTCCATCTCTTCAGATTCTGATACAGAATCATTTGCATCAGTTTCGCCATGAATTTTACAGTATTTAATATTGTGACGCTTCCGCTAGCCCCAAAGCCAATTGGCGACCAGTTCATAATCGACGTTTAGCCTTGTACAAAACTCCTTCGCCTTTGCTAAAATGATATGCCGATCAACATTGTTTGATTCTTGTTCCATAAACCATATGTATATACAACGCTTCCTTTACCAAATCGTGCGAACCTTTTCGTTGGCGCTTTCGTTTTAATTAAGACTCAGATGCAGTTAAATGTTGACCTGTCACACTTGTACTTATTGCAAAGAACATTTTTGTTGACATTGTCATTTACAGCTGCAATAATTTGCAGCTTTTATTTAATGGTCAACCAACGCGCTTTGTTTTACCCATCTTTTTAATTTCTCAATGAATAACGTAGGTATATATGTATGCACTAAAAGGCAAAAGACGCGATCAAAACATAAAAAAGGGTCTTGCGCAGAACAAACAAACACGTACGATTCGAATAAATATCTTCTACAAAATTTGCCAAATTTGATCTTAGATGGCGCATGATATTCATAGAAATTGGCAAAAAATTACTGCCTATTTGAGGCGCTTAAGTGCAAAATGCTGTTAAGTTAAATGCACTTTACGTAATTAATTTCATAAAAAATTTTATCTAATTGCAGCGAAAAGAAAATTTCTGGCAGATATCTTACCGATGCAGCTAGGCAAATTACACTGTATTATTTTATTTTTTATTATTATCTTGTTAAACTAATGGAATTATAATCTAATTATATATATACATAGCTAAGGGAACATATTGAAGTATAAAATAGATTGAAACCAGTCATTTAAGAGAATAAGAGAAGAGGATTTTAGTTAAGAGTGTAATATTGTTATTACAATTTATAAAAAAGAGTTCATTTAAGCACGTCTGTGCTGGTTAGGTTGTAGTATACTTGACGAAGTGAGCTATATCCTTATGCATACAAGGCCACACAAAGCGCTGTTTGATGAGTTTAATTGTTGAACCAACTCCTCCATGGGCAATGCCATGTATCTTGCTGATAATATTTTTTCGATGTGGTGCTGGTATGAATGGCCGCACTGTGGAAGTAGAAAAATCGCATAAGATTGGAGTACTTGATTGCGGTAAGTGAAGTTGTTTTGTCATTAAGTAGCTTTTTCAGCTCTGGACAACTTTCTTGTGAAGCAGCAATCTTATTGTAGTCGATGATGTTGGCTTCAATAGTTTCGATGCGAGAGAGTGTATCAGCAGTAATGTTATCGACACCTGCTATGTGCAGAATAGATGTCGTGAATTGCCCGATAAAATCTAGCTGTCGAAGCTGACGTGGAGAAGCTTTTTCTGATTTTTGAGTAAAAGCGTATACTAATGGTTTATGGTCAGTGTGGACATCAAAAATTTTACCTTCGAGCATATAACGAAAATGCTTGATACTAAGGTAAATTGCAAGAAGCTCCCGATCGTAAGTACTGTACTTACGTTGTGCGTCAGCAAGTTTAACGCTAAAAAATCCCATTGGCTGAAGTTCATTGTTGACGATCTGGTGCAGTACAGCGCCAACGGCTGTATCGCTTGCGTCCGTGCTGAAAGATAACTGGGCATCTGGAGCAGGATGTACCAAAAGTGTTGCTGCAGCTAGGGAACGCTTGCATTCCTCAAAATGTTTTAGCGTGTCACCTGTCCAAGTTATTGGAGTTGAGTCGTTTTTTTTGTTACCCGGTATTAATTTTACAAGTGGTGCTTGATGAGTGATTGCTTTTGGCAGGAATCTTCGATAAAAGTTAATCATAGCCAAAAAACGTTTCAGTTCTTTTGCGACTTTGGGCAAGGGAAACTCGACGATGGTTTTGACTTTGTCTGGTAATGGTTTGATGCCACTATGATCGATCAAATGACCAAGAAACTCGATTGATGTTTGACCGAAACAACATTTGCTAGAGTTGATTTTGAGATGAAAACGTCGAAGTCGTTCAAACACTTGCCGAAGGTGGATTTGGTGTTGTTTTATATTGTCTGATGCAACGGCGATATCGTCAATATAGACGAAAACAAAGTCTAAGTCCCTCAGTGCGGAATGCATGTACCTTTGGAAGGTTTGTGCAGCGTTGCACAATCCAAATGTCATGTGTGTAAACTCAAATAATCCAAATGGTGTGGTTATTGCAGTCTTTGGGACGTCCCCTGGTTCGATGGGGATCTGGTGATATGCACGGTTAAGATCGATTTTTGAGAATATTTTCTTGCCATGAAATATGTGCGTACAGTCTTGTATGTGTGGAAGTGGATACCGATCCGGAACAGTTTGTGCGTTAAGGGCGCGGTAATCCCCACATGGTCGCCATTCACCTGTTGGTTTGCGGACAATGTGCAACGGCGACGCGTATGCACTTTTTGATGGTCGGCACACACCTATTTTAAGCAAGAACTCGAATTCCATTTTGGCAGCCTTGAATTTATCTGGCGTGAGTTGACGAGGTCTTGCGAATGTTGGTGGGCCTTTTGTCTCAATGCAGTGAGTTACACTAGATGTTGTGTGCTTCGGTGCTAAGGCATTGAGTATTGAATTCCTCCAGCAGTCGGGCGAATTCAGAGGATGCATTAAACGTTTTTAATGTTGTTGATGATCGAAGGCTGCAAACACCTTGACGTGTTATCAAAGTTTGAGCGTCGATTAATTTACCAGCTTTGATATTGACAAGAAGGTTATAGTGCTGTAAAAAATCTGATCCAATGATTGGACATTTTGTGTCAGCAATGATAAAATTCCATGTGTATGGACGACGTAACCCAAGATCGAGAGTGAGGCGGATTGAACGATATGTTTTAATGGTAGTGCCGTTAGCAGCAAAAAGGGGATTTTCGCCGCTGGCTAAGGAACGTCGGTTTATGGCTGCAGAAGGTATGACTGACACATCTGCGCCAGTGTCGATAAGAAACTTTTTACCAGACTTTGTATCTGGAATAAATAGTCGATTAGAGGTTGTTATACTGTGAACGTTTATACTAAGCTTGAACAAATTTTTTATGGCATGAACAGATTGGCCGTCGAAGTTGCCAATTTGATTTTCTTCGACGGTGTTTGCTAGTTTTTTGGATTGTTGGTTTGATTAAAGGAACATGGTGCAATGCAGTGTTGGGCACTGCAGCCATACTTGTTATGATACCAGCAATTTTGATTTGAATCGGCCTGTACGGTCGGTGTATTGCCGCGGTTGCTCTGTGATCGATTGCGGCTGCGAGTGCGTCGATTTCCATTATTGTTATTGTTGTTGAGCAGCTGACCAAGTTTTGAATTGAGCTTTTGTAACATTATGTCCTGGGCATCCAGACGTTTTTCTATCTTAGTGATGCGGGTGTCAATTAGATGCTCAGTTGTAGTGTTGTTACGTGAAAGCACTGCGACGTTATCA
This sequence comes from Drosophila ezoana, assembly GCA_035045725.1. Classification (NCBI taxonomy): domain Eukaryota; kingdom Metazoa; phylum Arthropoda; class Insecta; order Diptera; family Drosophilidae; genus Drosophila; species Drosophila ezoana. Next base: position 346,450 of record JAWNOU010000044.1, on the reverse strand, counting down.
CATGCAGTATAACTTAGTGTATCCATTACGGCGTCAGCGGCTGTTGCAAGTTGCGTTAATGTTGTATTTGGGGAAGTCTCAAGAATGCCTGCGATGACGGCGCGAGCTGCAGGAGGTAGGCGTTTAATCCAATAACGACGTACAACTGATTCGTCGTTAGTAGCATTGGTTTGCTGTAGTTGGCTGAGGAGATGGCTTGGGCGCCCATCACCGAGTTGAATGCCAGTAGCAAGTTTGTCGAGGCGTGTCATCTCTGACTCACCGAACTTTGCAAGAATGGCCTGTTTGAGTGTAGTGTATGGATTTGCTTGAGGCTCATTATGAACAAGATCGTGAACTTGATCTAAATATTTGGGATCCGCATATGTAATGACGGCTGCGTACTTCTCGTGTTCCTTCCGTAAGCCTATGCCTTGTAAAAGAAACCAACTTTCTAGCTTTGTGAAAAACATTTCAATGTTTGTAACCGTGTGTAGTTGAGGAAATGGCATCTTGACGAAAACAGAATTTACATTGTCTGCAACTCCTGCATTGCTGTTCTCAATGTGAGCGCTAGCATTATTTTCGTCCTCCATTTTGTATTTTAAGCGTCATGTATTTCGTGGAACTGCGCAAAAAGTCTATGTTTGTGTGAGTATGTCGCAGCAAAGCTATGAGTGTGTCCCTTGGCTTTAAATTCTAAATTGAATTGGCGAGAACTTCAGTATGATCGTGGAGTATTTCTTTTGGTGATGATTGTAATTTGAGTTGCGCGCAAAGTTTGGCTTAGCTTCGAGCCACACTTTGATTATTGTCGAGGGTCACCAATTTGGTTATGTGAATGGAACTTAAAAGTCAAATTCATCATCCATTAACACAAGTAATAATATTTAGGTTTTAGCAATAGTAGCTTTATTAATTAGACATCAAAAAAGTGAATATTGAGATGCGTAGATGTTGATGGGTAGAGAGCTCGTACTAGAAGAAAGTGTACATAATTTTCGTAATATGGTGAAATAACAAAACAGTGTAACCAAACTTATCAAAGACAAAAAAACTTAAAAATGTATCAATTTCTGTGCTGCCAGATCGCCACAGACCTATATTGTCAACAATTACCCTGTCGAAAGCGTTTGTTGGTGTTTCAGCTATAATCATAGGTGTCTTAGTGTGCTTTGTTGTTTAAGCTTTTTGACATTTCGGACAATTACGTATGTACTTTGTTATATGACGTGTCATATTTTTCCAATATTAATGTCTTTTTATTTTTGATAGCGTTTTTGAAGTGCCTTTGTGACCACCTTGAATAGGATCATCATGGAATGTAGACATTATTGCTTCTTTTTCTGTTTCTTTATTTATTTGGGTTACCGGCTTGAGTAGCGCTACTCTTAAGTTTTTATACCCTGAACCCATTAAAAATGGGTAAAAGGGGTATTATGTTTTTGTGCAAAATCCAAATGTATGTAACAGGCAGAAGGAAGCATCTCCGACCCCATAAAGTCTATATAATCTTGATCAGCATCAATAGCCGAGTCGATCTAGCCATGTCCGTCTGTCTGTCTGTCCGTCCGTCCGTCCGTCCGTTTGTATGAACGCAAGGATCTCAGAACCTATAAGAGCTAGAGACTTGAAATTAGATGTAGGTGCTCCTAGTGCCCGCGCAGATCGAGTTTGTTTCCGATAAACGATAACTTGCCCCGTTTCCAAGTAATCGATAAAAATGTATATCGAAATCCCGTTTTTTAAGTAATTTTGGTAAATAATAAGAGCTAGAGTTACCAAACTTGACATGTAGCTTCTAGAATAGTATATATATATCGATTATCTTTCATTTTATACCTATCGCCAACTCCCCGCTACTCTCTATCTATAAGCGCGCGCTGCATTTGGTGATTTGGTTTGGACTAAGAGGGTTCAGAGTATCCCCTAGTCGGGAGCTCCCGACTAGAACCTCTTACTTGTTTAAATATATATTGCCCATATTTTTGAAAGTATCTATTGAAATGTTTTCGAAGATCTTTTCGCTCGGTACCACTTTGAGTTGGCTGATTCCTAATATACCGGCTTCTTTATCAAGCCTTTGGAAAAATTGACCTAAATCGATAGTTCCATTAGTATAAAGGTCGCTAATCTCAATTCTTGCAACAACCTTTTTACCATGTTTTAAAATACATCGAATATTTGTTATGTGCAAGGTCACTATTTTTCGCATATCGTCGTTTTTAATGACGTCGTATACGTTGGGCTTAGAAGCTTTATCAAGATTTTGCCTTGGCAAAATTTCTTGTTCTTTTCCTGCGCAGGATTTATTTTGTCTACTTTGTTGTCTTGTAGTGACTTTCAAGACATTTATATTAGTACTTTTTAATTCTTTGATGGTTATTCTACAGTGAACTCACACTCTTCTAAATCTAGTCTCATTCTCGTTAGTTTTGAACTTGGATTTACCATTGAAAACAGATATGTCAATGGTCTATGGTCTGTTTTAATTGTGAAATGTTGACCATATATGTATGGTCGAAAATGGGTTATTGCCCAGTGGATTGCTGCCAACTCTTGTTCGGTTGTACTTTTATTGCTTTCTCCTTTTGTAAATGAACGAGAAGCATATGCTACGGGCAATTGCTTATCTCCATACGTTTGAGTCAAAACTGTTCCGCAGGCTAGTTTACTGGCATCTGTTATGATGCAAGATTCTTTGCAAAAATCTGGGTATTTTAGTAAAGTGGGCTTCATAAGACCTTTTTTTTTAAATATTCGAACGCTTTTTGGCATTCATCAGACCACTCAAACTTTACAGTCTTTTTACATAATCTTGTTATGTGACGTGAATAATCTGCAAAGTTTTTTATGAAACGTCTGTAATAATTGCAAAATGCTACGAATCTTCTAGCGCTATGAGCGTCCGTGGGGACTGGAAATTTTTCAATGACATCATATTTTTTGTCATCTGTCAAAATACCTTGATCAGTACACTTATGACCTAGAAAAGTCACTTCGTGCATGAAAAATGAACATTTTTCTGGATGTAATTTAAGGTTGTGTTGCCTACACCAGTCAAAAACGTTTGTTAAGTTTTTGATCATGTGGTTTTCGGAACAACCGATGACGATTAAGTCGTCCATGTACAAGAAAGCTTGTGAAGGTTCTAATCCGGAAAAAGCGATGGTCATCATTCTTTGAAAAGAATAAGGCGCTATTTTTAGACCATATGGTAATCGTGTAAAACGATAGGAGCCATTGCTCGTTGAAAAAGACGTTATATTTCTAGAATTTTCTTCTAATTCTATTTGGTGAAAACCGGACATTAAAACTAAGCATGAGAAATATTTTGCTCTGCCTAGTTGGTCAAGAATATCATCTATTCTTGGGAGTGGAAATTTGTCAGACAAGAGTTTTTTTTGTTAATTTGACAATATTCTATAACTAATCGCCATCTCTTGGTATCGGAACCTGGTAATCCCTTTTTTGGGACAAGAAGTATAGGACTGTTATATTCCGATACAGACGGTTCTACAATATTATCCGAGATAAGTTTTTCGACTTGATTATTAACTTCTTCTTTATGGGTATGAGGAATTCTGTAGTTTTTAATGTACAATGGCTCAGTATCTTTTAGTGTTAGTTTTTGTTTATAAAAATTATTGGTTGTTATGGATTCGGTTTCGAGTCCGAATATGTCTGTATACTTGGTGCAGAGATCTTTTAATTGTGTTTTAAATAATGGGGGAAAGTTCTTTTTTAGTTTTTTCATCACCGTTTCTTGGCGATCTTTGCTAATTTCATGGACTATTTCATAGTCACTTAGCTTTTCTATTTTAATGTCGTTAAGATTTACTACTTTTATTGAATTTGTTGTATTTAAAATTCGGACAAATGTTTGTTGATTATTGGACATAGTATTTCCAATGAATATTCCTTTATCAATTTCTTGATTTGGAATGAAAATATTGTTTTCTGGCGAAACAATATTGATTTGACGGACTTCTTCAGAACGAGCTGGAAGTATTGTGGCATTATTATCACAAGTGTGAGTTATTGGTAGTTTTATAGGATAGTTTAAATTATTTGACCGAAGTATTAGAGAATCACATGTTTGTGTGAAATCTAATTGGCAATTATACTTTTTAAAGAAGTCTATACCAATAATGCCATCGCTGGGTATTGGGAAATCGTGTCCGACTATGTGAAAGTCGGGTGGAATGACATATTTTCCGGTAGATAATTCTACGAATGCTAAACCTTTAGAAAAAACTGAACCTTCACCGATTCCAGATATTTGAGTTGATATGTTTGAATTAATGTTTTCAAATGTATCAGCATGTTCTTTTATGGGTTTTGTTGGTTTTCCGAGTTAGTCTGTGTAACTCGAACATTATTATTGCCATTATAGTTGCCATTGTTATTGTTTTGGTTGTTACCTCGGTTGGAATTATTTCTTCCTCGGTTATTACCACGGGCATTACCTCTATAATGTCCTCTGCCATTGCTATTGTTAGTATAGTTTGCGTTATGATTACCGCGGCCATTGCCTCTACCTCTTTGGTACTTGCGATAATCATTGCCTCCATTATGTCTGCCTCGCTGATATAATACTGTGCTGGCACTTCCAGTCATTTCAGTGCTGCAATGAATGTATTTAAATTAAATGTGCTGAAGTTTCCAGCTTCTAGTATTATACGGAGTTTTTCATATTCACAATTTTTGGTCATTGCAGATATTGACTCTTTAGTAGAGAATTTCTCTGCATTATCCGAGTCTAGGCCATCGTCAATATAAGCTGCCTCGAGTTGCTTACGCAAGTTATCGATTTCAGGTGTATATTGAGCTGCTGTTTTGCCTTTTTGTTGGGCGTTTAACAGCTTTGCCTTAATCACGTCAATGGATTCTCCTTTGACGCAACTTTTTAATTTATTAATAATGCCATAGATCGTAGTCTCGTCTTGGCATTTGTATAGTATTGTGCCAATTAGTTTCGATTTTATGACTTCTACAGCCAAATCCTCTTGGTTGCCCTTTGTTCGTTCAACAAGCCTTAAGGCTGTTAAAAAACGATTTAATGACAGATTTTTACCGCCAAAATTCAGGGACTGTAGACGAGATTTGTCTGGCATGGTTGGATTCTGTATTGTCCAGTGTCTCAATGTCGATATCGATATTTATGTCAGTAATTGGCTTCGACTCATTAAGATCTTGCAGCTGGTTTGGATCAAACTTTGCTGGTAAAAATAGATCTTCTGGAACATTTATTATAATGTTCTGTCTAATGCCAATGTTTTTCAATCTGGTATTTAAAGATTGTATGAATTTAAGACACTGCCTGGCATGCTCCTGTGTTAGTTTATTTTTAATGGAATTTGCTGCATGTACTATATCGTTATATTGTTTTATCAATATTTGTACATGGTATATTAGTGTTGCTACCTTTATAGGTATGCCTTTATTAATGCATTTATATGACTTGTCAAATTTGTCTTTGAGGTCATTGATATTTTTCACCAATATACTCCATTCCATGCTAATATAATAGATATTTATTGATGCAGTCGCACCATTATTATTGTTGCTGGTCCCAAAATTGGGTGTTCTACAGTTACCAAGTTTTTTTATACCCTGAACCCATTAAAAATGGGTAAAAGGGGTATTATGTTTTTGTGCAAAATGCAAATGTATGTAACAGGCAGAAGGAAGCATCTCCGACCCCATAAAGTATATATATTCTTGATCAGCATCAATAGCCGAGTCGATCTAGCCATGTCCGTCTGTCTGTCTGTTTTAGATGTAGGTGCTCCTAGTGCCCGCGCAGATCGAGTTTGTTTCCGATAAACGATAACTTGCCCCGTTTCCAAGTAATCGATAAAAATGTATATCGAAATACTCTCTATCTATAAGCGCGCGCTGAATTTGGTGATGGAATAAGAGGGTTCAGGGTATCCCCTAGTCGGGAGCTCCCGACTAGAACCTCTTACTTGTTAATATTATATTTAGGCAGAAGGCCTTTCTTTTTGTGTCTATTTTAAAACCCTAATTCGATCAACGCAGTGATCTCCTTTCTAATTTTAACGTACAATTTTTAGGTTGAAGTCTACCTTGACGCACACAGCACAGTGGGCGTCATTACAATTTATAAAAAAATGTTAATGTAATCTTAGATAATGCTGCTTCGTCTGCTGTGTGTCTTCCTTCTTCGCTGCATCAGCTGGTCGTCGCCGGTTCGCTCGCTGATGCTCCTTCGTAGGCGTAAAAGGCGGCCTGCCCTTCACGCTTGTTGACTCATCTGCTGTTATCCTGGGCCTATGAGCTCAGGCGGTACCGGTGCCGGTCATCGCACAGGTTTTCCTCGCGCATGTAGCTTGACAAAATGCGCTTTCCAATGGCCCTGGGCAATCTCTCGGGCACTCTTTTTTGTTTTTTCCGGTAGTTCTTTGGGGGGAGGAGGTGTTGTTTTATTAAATTCAGTTTTAATTTTCTTAATTTCTGAGTGAGCTGGAGTTATTTGTTTTCTTTGTTTAAGGCTTGGCTTAAGAAAGTCAAGCTCTTCTTGTAATTTTTGGGCATTTGTCTAGGGGGGTGTAGTTTGATTTGCAAATAGCAGCCTCTTTATCTGCGCTATTCTTTTCTTCATTTTTTTTGCACTCCCCCACGGTTAGCCATAACTCCCTCTCTACTCAATCAGTTTTTCCATTTGTTTCTTTTTATACCCTGAACCCATTGAAAATGGGTAAAAAGGGTATATTGTATTTGTGCAAAGTGCAAATGTATGTAAGAGGCAGAAGGAAGCATCTCCGACCCCATAAAGTATATATATTCTTGATCAGCATCAATAGCCGAGTCGATCTAGCCATGTCCGTCTGTCTGTCCGTCCGTCCGTCCGTCCGTCCGTCCGTATGTATGAACGCAAGGGTCTCAGAACGTATAAGAGCTAGAGACTTAAAATTTTAGCTGTAGGTCCTCCTGGTGCCTGCGCAGATCGAGTTTGTTTCCGATAAACGATAACTTGCCCCGTTTCCAAGTAATCGATAAAAATGTATATCGAAATTCCGTTTTTTAAGCAATTTTGGTAAATAATAAGAGCTAGAGTCACCAAACTTGACATGTAGTTTCTTGAATAGTATATATATATCGAGTATCTTTCATTTTATACCTATCACATCCCCGCTACTCTCTATCTATAAGCGCGCGCTGCATTCGGTGTTGGAATAAGAGGGTTCAGGGTATCCCCTAGTCGGGAGCTCCCGACTAGAACCTCTTACTTGTTCCAATTGCTGTTGGTGTTATTGTTGTTAATCCAGTTCAAGATTTTAAAATGATGTCCACGTCAGTTTTTCCATTTGTTTTTTTTTTTCCAATTGCTGTTGTCGTTTACTTAGTTTTTCCACGTTGTGTGACACTTGGTCGCCATGTTATGCTGGTTATGTTGTAGTATATGAATCGTTTTATTCAAAGTCAATGTTATGCGCTTAGCCTATGGATACATATATGTTCTTATGCTGTTATTGGTTAACAGCTACAAAGAGAGGGAGAGTGAGTAGCTTGCATATGCCTGTGTTAGTGAGCATATATGTTGCTCATGGAATGCGCTCAGACGGACCATAAATGGTCAGCGTGCGGGGCTAGTGACTCGCGCTGCGTAATATGAGCCAGAGCCAATACATAGAGTGGCTCTGGGTTTGTTTAATTTATATTTGTTATTGTATGCAACAAAGTGCCACATACTTTATATATGAATACTGGGTGTTACTTTTAGGCATATACACACTACAGGAGAGACCGATTATGAATTAAATATAATCATAGGGAACTCTGACTCCTGGAAATGTAAGCGGGAGGAGTCGAGGACCGAAAAGGCTTATGTAGATAGTATTTGCAGCACGGCGAAAAACGACAAAAGGGGCGAAAAAAGGGTCGTAAGGCAGCGATTCTGATCAGCAGATAGGAGTTACAATATTTGAAGTGTTTGTATTCTTTTGCCAACAATTCGGCGATCTCGGCCGAATAAGAATTGCTTATTTTCAGTACTTTTCACTTAGCGGCTGAACGACCCCAGCAGCGCCCATCACGCTGATCAGCCATAACCCTAGCCACGGCGGAGAGATCACAGCGGATCCTCTCCTTTTTCCTATAAAACTAAGCACTCTGTGGCGGAGCAATCCCAACGACTCCCTAAACCCCCCTTTTCCGCATCGCGTCTCGACAAACTACAAAAGTCTTGGACTTGGTTAGAGTGAGTTTTACAACCCCGGCTAGAAAACCTAACTTTCAATTTATATACGCATCAGATATATATTTGTATGAATAGTTTTTTTTGCTTAGGTTTAGTAAAAATGAATTTAGCGTAAATTGACATTTTATTGATTTATATTCAGTTATATATGTAGATTCTTTATTACTATAGAATTACAAAGTTTCTTATTATAATTTGTTTCAAAGTGGTTAACTTTTACAAATATGTTTAATATTATAAGATGATTGATTAATATTATTTTTAAGTTATTATGGGATGATTTTAGTTATAATTAAAACTTTAACTATTCTACGGACGACGAGTTCTTCAGTCAACTGCCCAATGCAAAGTGTCCGCTTTTCTTTCCGCGTTGCGCAGCCTGCCCTTTGACGCAAAACTGCACAGCTACAAATGAGCGAAGAGAGAGCGATCAGAAAGAACGACCGCTGCGCGTTGTTCTCTGTCGCTCGCCTTCTAGGGTTCCCACATTCGGCCCTCCTGACACGTCCTTCGACCCGAAGGACTCCCACATCTTCATATACTCTGAAACTGTTGTCGTCTTACACGGTCCTTCTCCACTGCCTAGTTTCTCAACTTCATATCTACCATGATTCTTAACGTCCACCACCTTATATGGCCCCAAAAATTTTCCCTTTAATTTTAATCCCGTACCATACTGAGTGCGCTTTATAGCTACTAAATCGTTTATTTTGTACTGAATATCCTTTTTCCTTTTTAGATCAAATTGCCTTCTGTTTTCATCTTGCAACTTTTGGATATTTTCCCGCGCCTGCTCACGCGTTACCCTTCGTTCGTCTTCCAACTCGTCGATCAAACTTTCTTTCACTAGTTTATTTAACTCTAGATCGTCTGGTATACGCATTTCCAGACCTGTTAGAATATTGAAAGGGGATACCTTTGTGCTCCTTGGGGCAGTCCGGTTGATCAATTGCTGAACTCTTCCCAAATGTTTATACCAACTGCCAGGACTATCATAGCTTAACTTAGAAAGCATTGGCACGACTATTTTATGCATTCGCTCCACCTGACCATTTCCTCGCGGTACTCCGGTAGCTATAAGCAGATGCGCTATGCTTTGTTTCTTGCAATAGTCTTTAAAAAGATGTGACGTAAATGCAGTACCTCTATCAGAAACGATTCGCTCTGGATTTCCAAACAGGACAGATTGCCTTTCTAAGCAATTTAAAACTTCATCAACACCAGTGCTGCGGGTGGGGTACAACCACACAAATTTGGAGAACCCATCTACCACCACTAGAATGTGGTTATAACGTTTGCTGGTTAGCTCCATTGGCCCTACGTGATCAATATGATAAGTACACAATGGTCTGTCTCCCTTATCTATCGGGGTCAGAAATCCTTCCCTTTTCCCAGTTTTAGCATTCATAATAATGCATTCTATGCAACTATCTACAGTTCGGGCCACCTTCTCCTTTAGTTTTGGTATGAAATAGTTTTTCTCCACGAGATCCTGAGTCTTTTTAGCGGAAAAATGACCCTGCTTGTGTGCAATACGGATGATTTCCGTTTCCATTTGACTCGGCACAACAATTAACTCCCGATTTGGGTCTTTATACAAGATTTTGTTTTCAATGTAGAAATCTTCATGCCCCTTTTCCTCAACAATTTGGCGAATTATCTTTGTCCATTCATCCCCCAACTGTGCTTCTCTCAAACGATGTACCAAGCTATCGGTCAACACATAGCAGGAAACACGGCTCAAGGCGTCAACATGACGCATTTTGGAACCCGAACGATGCTCAATTTCATAGTCGAAGTCTTGCAAGTACATTGCCCATCTGGCTACACGCAAAGGCACTTCTTTTTTCCTCATCGTCATTGTAAACGCATTGCAATCGGTTATGATTTTAAACTTTATGCCTAATACGTACACACGCCATTTTATTAGAGCAGACATGACGGCAAGAACTTCTAATTCGTATGAATCGTACTTTTCTTCAGCTGCACTTGTCTTACGGCTCATATACTGAACAGGATGAAACAAACAGTCTTCTGGGTCTTTCTGCAACAATACTCCACCAAAACCAAACTTGCTAGCATCCGTGTGAATTTCCGTTTGTAACTTAGGACTATACAATTTTAATACAGGTCCACTGGTCAAAGCTGCTTTCAATTGCTCAAATGCGATATGTTGCAAGTCTTTAAATTCAAACGTTGCATCCTTTCGCAAAATGTCGGACAACGGTTTTGCAATTACTGCGTACCCCTCTACAAACCTACGAAAATAGGATGTCAGCCCCAAAAATCGCTGAATATCCTTTTTATCCCGGGGTATCGGAAAATTTGCAACAGCCTGGGAGTTATAGTGCCCTTTTGCACTATATACCCTAAGAAGCTAACTTTCCCTTGCAACAGTTGACACTTCGACCAATTTATGCGTAGACCATTCTTTCCTGCAACTTGCAACACTCTTTTGAGCTTCACCAGACCCTCTTCAACATTGCTGCTCGGAATTATGACGTCGTCCATATAAACGACCGCATCATTATTTTGGATTAATTCTCGCATAACTGCCATTATAAATCTAGTAAACACTGCTGGAGAGTTTGAAATTCCGAAAGGCACGTATAAAAATTCATACTGCCCATTTTGAGTCACAAATGAAGTATATTTTTGCGAGCCTGTTTCAACTGGTACATGGAAAAATCCATTTGTCAAATCTAGTGTAGTGAAAATTGACGCACCTTGCAGCTTCTCAATTACAGTATCCATTTGGGGCATAGGAAAATTATCACGAATCACCTCTTCGTTTAGCTTACGGTAGTCGCAGCACAAACGCTTTTTGCCATTCTTTTTGGCCACTAAAACAACTGGTGAGGCGTACTCTGACATACTGGGCTTGATAATTTTCTCCGCTAGCCATTCTTTCACTTGCTCATCAACAATTTTCTGATCACACACGGCTATACGTCTCGGATGCTGAAATACTGGCAGCTCGTCTGTTAAAAGAATCTTCATCTCAATTGGAGAGCTTGGATTTCTGATTGGTTTATACGAATGTACTAGTTGCTTAACCTCTTTTTGTTGCAACTTACTCAAATGTGAAACATCTAATTCGATCGTAACCGCCTCTAGGTCCACAGCTAACATGCACATACTTTCTAACTCATGAAACAGTTCAAGACAAGAACTATTGTCAGCGCTGATCATTTTGTTTTCTGCATCAGCTTTCGGTTTTAATAAAGTCCCCTTTTTAGTCACTTGCAAGTCAACATAATCCAAAATGGTTCTGCCAAGAATTGCTTCGAAACTTATATCCTCATCTGGTACGACATGAAATTCGATTTCCATTTGAATGTAATCAATCTTGACGGGTATTATAAAGCTTCCAAACGTCAGAATTTGGCTGTCAGCTATACCCGTTAGAGTCTTAGAACATCCGGTTAACTGTCTGATTCCCAATTTCCGATAGACACACCTACGCATAAGACACAGGTCCGCTCCGGTATCCACTAAACCTTTGCAAATCACTGCGCCACAGACGACATCTTTTAATTCTAATCCAGAAGAAGTGAATGTGCTTAATGACTTTAACATCCACTTTTCGTCTCGGACAACATTCGTAGATTTTTCTTGTTTATATTGGCTCTCACCATTACACTGCACGGCACGGTGTCCTGGCTTACCACATTTAAAACAAGAAAAAGTATTTTTGGGACAGTCCTTTATTACATGTGAGTCGGCACCACATTTAAAACATTTCCGGCTTTTGTTTGCTTGAAAATATTGACCCGCGGTAGGCTCTCTTTTTGCAATTGTCGATCCAGGTTTACTGGGCGGTGCGCAAGAACCACGAACTTTCTGATAGGTTTCTATCTGAGCTTTCAACTGTTTGATTGTTCGAGCTTGATACAATAGCGATTTGTTAGTTTTAGAATCCGGTATGCCTTCTATAAAATAGTCAATCAAACTCTCATCCTCGAGATCGATAGATTTTGCTATTTCCATCAACGTATATAAAAATTCTAACAATGTCTCGCCCTTTTTCTGCTGTCGCTTTCCCAAACGTCTATGAACTTCTGCTGATGACAATCTTACCTCAAATTCATTTTTCAATGCGTTCTTTAGCGCTTCCCAGTTATTAATACCCCGCTGACTACGAATAAATGATTTAGCGGCACCCTCAAGCAACTGTTTGGCATAGATAAATAACTGTAAGTCGCTCCACTGTACTGTTATAGCGCATTCTTCCAACTCACTCACCCACTGTTCAATATCTCTCGAACTCGACCCATCAAATTTATACACGCTACCCTCAACATCTTTCAGCGTAAACCACGACCTAGCTCTTTCAGGACTCTGCATCAAAGGTGCTGTATTCACCGACGTATCATCACCTGAACCCTCTTCTTCTATTTCCATGCCATAATGTTCAAATAGTCTTGATTGCAGTTCAGCTTTGCGTCCTGCAGTACTCAATTGCAAATCTGTTAATTTTTCGCGTAATTGTTCGACACGAAGACTTAGAATCTCGTTTCTCTCCATCTCACAAAATTGTCACACGGTTACTTAGATTTTAGGTTTTCAAATTATTCTTATTTACTATTTTCAGATTTGATATTCTTACATGTAAATTTTCAGCACAACAGCTTCAGTTTGTCCTATGTTAATTAGTAATAACAGCGGCTGCTCTCTTTTGTAGCTTAAGTTTAACAGCCTCGACGGACACTCTCTTTTGTATCTTGAGTTTAACAGCGCTAAGGGCCGTTTATTTTTGAATTTGTTCTCAGCTGTTATCAAAATGTTAAAACTATGTTAATGAATAATGTCGATGAACATAAAACAATTATGCCAACAAATAATTTTAATTTTCTTCCATGTTTCGTGTCACCGTCCGTGACTAAATTTCTTAGTTAATACTGTACGATCCCACGATTTGAACGCTTCCCAACACTCCCACGACGGACTCTGTCGCTTCGCACTGGCTCATCTGCCTGCGTAACTGCTAACGCCAACTCTTCTCCAGCCTTCTATTACGCTCGACCACCTTGCCAGCGTACCAAGAAATTGTTGCTGTCTATTTCACGCCTTAGCCAACTTGCCTGCGTTCCTCATAGATGACCAGCTGCTTTGATCGTCTTGGTTTCCCTTACGCACCGGCTCATCTGCCTGCGTAACAGCAAAACGCCAACTCTTCTCTCTTCTCGTTCTTTCTGTCTGCTTCGCTTTTGGCGATGCATACATACAAAGTCCGGATTTCACCAGAAATTTATTTTTTGGAATTACGTTTCACTGAGCGTCTGTTGCTATTTCGCTCACACTTTACTTTGCACTTCTCTCTTCTCGTTCTTTCGGTCTGCTTCGCTTTTGGCGATGCATACACACAAAGTCCGGATTTCACCAGAAATTTATTTTTTGGAATAACGTTTCACTGAGCGTCTGTTGCTATTTCGCTCACACTTTACTTTGCACTCTGTTTCTCCAACTTTACACGTCTTTTATATCGGCCTTTGCGATGATGTTTTCCTTTTAAATTCACTCACTTTGTCTCATTGTTTTTATTGTAACTTGGATACATCCCGGACGAGCCCCCAATTTGTAGATTCTTTATTACTATAGAATTACAAAGTTTCTTATTATAATTTGTTTCAAAGTGGTTAACTTTTACAAATATGTTTAATATTATAAGATGATTGATTAATATTATTTTTAAGTTATTATGGGATGATTTTAGTTATAATTAAAACTTTAACTATTCTACGGACGACGAGTTCTTCAGTCAACTGCCCAATGCAAAGTGTCCGCTTTTCTTTCCGCGTTGCGCAGCCTGCCCTTTGACGCAAAACTGCACAGCTACAAATGAGCGAAGAGAGAGCGATCAGAAAGAACGACCGCTGCGCGTTGTTCTCTGTCGCTCGCCTTCTAGGGTTCCCACATATATATAAGCATACTCAATCATACACAAATACTACCACCAACAGCTGGTGTTTAGCGCTACTCGCGGACGGACATGACAAGCTCGACTCGGCTTTTGATGCTGATTAAGAATATATATACTTTATGATCATATATATATACTAACGGGTAAAGCCCGGCCTTGCCCGTGGCACGTATAAAAATAATGTTCTCAAAAAGCTTTGAAAATGATTTTCAAACTGATCGGACGGTAAACAAACAACTTTCATACAAACGTTTTTCACCAATTGTTGCGGATGGAATTTCCTAAATCGTTGAAACACGTATTCATTAAATTCTTATGTAGAGCTTTGAAAATAATTTTGAAGCAAATCGGAAAAAAAAATAAAACGTCACCAAGAAAATCTTTAAATTTCAGTTTTTACCGAGGATGCTTTGATTCTGCGAAAAATGTGAAACAGGTCTCAAATGATTTTTCCTATGGATCCTTGGAAATGAATTTATGCGAAACGTCAACCACCAAATCTTTGACTCCCATTTCCACCAAGGAGGGATTTTCGATAAAGTACGAAACACCTCTCAAATGAATTTCAGCAAAGATATTTTAAAATAAATTTGAGGCCGATCCGATGGTTAACAAAAAAGTTTCATACAAACGTTTTCCTCTAATTAACCACTGTTGTGGGTGGAATTTCCCAAACCGCTGAAACACGTTTTCGTTAAGTTATTATGCAGAGCTCTAAAAATAAGTTTGAGGTAAATCGGACAAAACTTTAAACTGCACCAAAAATATCTTAGAATCGCATTTCTACCGAGGATGCTTTGATTCTGCGAAAAATGTGAAACACGTCTCAAATGATTTTTCATATAGATCCTTGAAAGTGAATTTAAGCGCGAAACGTCATCCGCCAAATCTTTGACCCCCATTTCCACCAAGTAGGAATACATTTTTGGAAAAGTGTGAAACACCCCTCAAATGAATTTGAACAAAGAACTTTGAAATTGAGTTTGAGGCCAATCGGATGGTAAACAAAAAAGTTTCATACAAACGTTTTTCGCGATTTTTCCATACTTTGAAGCAAATCAGAAAAAACTTAAAACTTCACCAAAAAAATGTAATAATAGCACTTCTTACTGAGGATGCTTTGATTCTCCGAAAAACGTGAAACACGTCTCAACTGATTTTTCATATAGATCCTTGAAAGTGAATTTGAGCGCAAAACGTCAACCGCCAGATCTTTGACCCGCATTTACAATACATTTTTGGAAAAGTGTGAAACACCCCTCAAATGAAAAAATGATCGGATGGTAAACGAAAAAGTTTCATACAAACGTTTTTCGCGATTTTTCCATACTTGCGGGTGCAGTTTTCCAAACCCCGTCTTAACGTGCACTTTCATCACATAATGTAACTACAGTCAAAATTTCAGCTTCCTAGCTTTTACGGTTCGGGCTGTGCGTTGATCACCAATCAGTCAGTCAATCAGGACAAACAGTTTTATATATAGAGACTGTACTTTATGGGTGCTTTTTTCTACCTGTTACATACATATGTATGCACCAAAACTATACACGCTTTTTACACATTTTCAATTGGTAAAGGGTATAAAAAAAGTTGTTCCCTTAACAGGACTCGAGCTCTCGACAATTCGGACCGCTTGCCACCGCTCCCCCCCGGGAGCTCCCGACTAGGAAATACGCTGAACCCTCTTTTTCCAACACCAAATACAGTTCGCGCAAAGAGCTCGTTTGAAGTAATAAAGATAAATTAAAAAAAGAAAAGTTTCCTTGGCAGGGTTCGAACTCGCAACTGACCGTATTACTTGTTGACGACTCTACTCAACAGACAAACCAGCAAAAAAAAAACAATTAAGAGGTTCTAGTCGGGAGCTCCCGACTAGCGGATACCCTGAACCCTCTTATTCCAACACCAAATGCGGTCGCGCTTACAGATAGAGAGTAGCGGGGAGGTGGCGATAGGTATAAAATGAAAGATACTTGATATATATATAATATTCTAGAAGCAACATATCAAGTTTGGTGACTCTAGCTCTTAATATTTACCAAAATTGCTAAAAAAAAAAACAAGTAAGAGGTTCTAGTCGGGATCTCCCGACTAGGGGATACCCTGAACCCTCATATTCCAACACCAAATGCAGCTCGCGCTAATAGATAGAGAGTAGCGGGGAGGTGGCGATATGTATAAAATGAAAGATACTTGATATATATATACTTTTCTAGAAGCTACATGTCATGTTTGGTGACTCTAGCTCTTATTATTTACAAAAATTGCTTAAAAAACAGGATTTCGATATACATTTTTATCGATTTCTTTGAAACGGAGTAAGTTATCGATTATCGGAAACAAACTCGATCTGCGCAGGCACTAGGAGCATCTACATCTAAAATTTCAAGTCTCTAGCTCTTATAGGTTCTGAGATCCTTGCGTTCATACATACGGACGGACGGACGGACGGACGGACAGACAGACGGACATGGCTAGATCGACTCGGCTATTGATGCTGATCAAGAATATATATACTTTATGGGGTCGGAGATGCTTCCTTCTGCCTGTTACATACATTTGCACTTTGCACAAATACAATATACCCTTTTTACCCATTTTCAATGGGTTCAGGGTATAAAAAGTATGTCGATATCGATTTTTATCGATTGCTTGGAAACGGAGTAAGTTATCGATTATCGGAAACAAACTCAATCTGCGCAGGCACTAGGAGCACCTACATCTAAAATTTCAGGTTACCTCTTATAGGTCTTATAGGTCTCTTATAGGTTCTGAGATCCTTGCGTTCATACTTATGGACAGACGGACAGACAGACGGACATGGCTAGATCGATTCGGCTATTGATGCTGATCAAGAATATATATACTTTATGGGGTCGGAGATGCTTCCTTCTGCTTGTTACATAGTTTGCATTTTGCACAAAAACAATATACCCTTTTTACCCATTTTTAATGGGTTCAGGGTATAAAAAGATTAAGAGATCAGCTCATACACACAGATCAGAAAACAATACAATAGCAATTGCAAAGCTGATTATAGATATCAGTATATTAGTTACATGTATGCAGAAATTCTTTAAATTTTCGCTAGCTGCCGTCTACGCGACGTTTTCTTTAATAACTTCTGTGTTTCTTAACCGATCCCTATTAAATTTTCAGTAGAGCTTATTGTGCTATAGATTACTTGTATTCTCAAAAAGACAATTGAATTCAAACTATTTTACCAAAGTGGTCAAAAGACACCTTTTAAATTTTGAACTTGATATTATTTTCTAAATTGAATAATTTTTTCTAAATTTATTTATTTTTTGACAATTCATTAAATAATTGTTAAATTAGTTTAGTGGTATCATAATCATCGTAGTCATCCTGAAACTCAAGCTTCTTTCTTGGTATACCTATTTCTACCGTTACCAACAATGAACACGAGCATATTGAAATCGCAATTGATGGGACAGTTTGATACAAAATTGAAACAGGCTCCTCTCCTGGCAGACCGACCCTTCGTACTAATTTCATAAGTTTATTTGATCCAACTGGGCACGCCAAAGAAATATTATGAAAGAAAATGTAGGCACAGCATTTTATTTGCCTTTTAACAATCACATTATGAAACACATACGCAATAATGTACGCAATTGACAGCACAAAGAATTTCGAAAAAAGAATGGAGTTTACCTCGATGTAAATTAGAGGCATTTATATAAATTGTATATGTACATGGTGATTATAAGCAAAAAAAATGTTAACGCATCGTTTTTATGAAATACACAAGTAAGAGGTTCTAGTCGGGAGCTCCTGACTAGGGGACACCCTGAACCCTCTTATTCCAACACCAAATGCAGCGCGCGCTTATAGATAGAGAGTAGCGGGGAGGTGGCGATAGGTATAAAATGAAAGATAATCGATATATATATATTATTCTAGAAGCTACATGTCAAGTTTGGTAACTCAAGCTCTTATTATTTACCAAAATTGCTTAAAAAACGGGATTTCGATATACATTTGTATCAATTACTTGGAAACGGGGCAAGTTATCGTGTATCGTTCATACATACGGACGGACGAACGGACGGACGGACGGACATGGCTAGATCAACTCGGCTATTGATGCTGATCAAGAATATATATACTTTATGGAATATATATACTGCCTGTTACATACATTTACATTTTGCACAAATAAAATATACCCTTTTTACCCATTTTCAGGGTATAAAAATGATGGGGACCTTTATTTTTTTCCAATACTATGAGTCGTAATTGTTTCATTGAAATGCTTTGATATCTAAAGTATTGTACGCATTTATTGAAGACAGTCAAAATTGTTATAATCCAAACAAAAATATCACAGTTGATGAACATTTTTTCCAACTAAACAATTAAATTTTACAACCATACAAAATTTGGGTTGGATATGATTGACAAATGGCAAGGAAATATAGCCTGAAATGTAAGTGGCCTATGCACGTATTTTACAATATCCTCGATTTGATCGGATTAAATGGTTATAATGGTAAAAAAAAAAAGATACTTGATATATATACTATTCAAAAAGCTACATGTCAAATTTGGTGACTCCGGTCATTAAACGTAAGAAATTTGCGCAAAAAATTGAATTTTGATATCGATTCTTATTGATTGCTTGGTAAAGGGGAAGTTATCGACTATCGGTAACAACCCCCTTTTCACATTTTTAATAGGATCAGGGAATACAAAACAAGCAAGAGAAACTTCTTCTATCAACACCAAAAACAATTTGCGCAACGCACTAGCTTTCTTAAGCACTTAAAAAAAATATTTAAGAACTAGGTACTTCCCTATACCGGTCTCGAACTCGGAGCTCCATATAATCTTGACACCGCAACAATCATCACAGACATACTCTTTACGATACAATGGCAATTGTAATTCTACTTGTATATTATTTATTCATTTTTAATTTTTTTTTTCAGTTTTCTGTTTATTTACAATTACGTATAATAGTGTAATATATATGTATATAAGTACTAGCGGGTATAGCCCGGCCTTGCCCGTGGCACGTATGTTACGTATGATTTTGAAACAGAGCGGACGGTAAACAAACTACATTCATATAAAATTTTCCGCCCTTTTACCACTGTTGTAAGTGGAATTTCCCAAATCGCTGAAACACGTATTCATCATATTATTATGTAGAGCTTTAAAAATAAGTTTGATGCAAATCGGACACCACTTAAAATTCGCCAAGAAAATCTTTAAAATTCACTTTCCACTGAAGGAGTTTAGATTTTACGAAATATGTGAAACACGTCTCAAACGATTTCTTATGTAGATCCTTGGAAATGAATTTGAGGGCGAAACGACATCCACCAAATCTTTGACCCCCATTTCCACCAAGGAGGAATACATTATTGGAAAAGTGTGAAACACCCCTCAAATGAATTTTAACAAAGAACTTTGAAATTGAGTTAAACAAAAATGTTTCATACAAACGTTTTTCGTGATTTTTCCCAAATCGCTAAAACACGTATTCATTAAGTTATTATATAGAGCTCTAAAAATAAGTTTGAGGTAAATCGGACGAAACTTTAAACTGCACTTAAAAAATCTTAGAATCGCATTTCTACCGAGGATGCTTTGATTCTGCGAAAAATGTGAAACACGTCTCAAATGATTTTTCATATAGATCCCTGAAAGTGAATTTAAGCGCGAAACGTCATCCACCAAATCTTTGACCTTTATTTCCACCAAGGACGAATAAATTTTTGAAAGAGTGTGAAACACCCCTCAAATGAATTTGAACAAAGAACTTTAAAATTGAGTTTGAGGCCAATCGGATAGTAAACAAAATGTTTCATACAAACGATTTTAACGATTTTTCCATACTTGCGGGTGGAATTTCCCTAAACCCCGTCTTAACGTGCACCTTCATCGCATAAGGTAACTACAGTGAATATTTCAGCTTCCTTGCTCTAACGGTTTGGGCTTGCGTTGATCACCAATCAGTCAGTCAGTCAGTCAGGACAAACAGTTTTATATATAGAGATAATCTTAATCTTTGTATGAAACTGTGCGCTGTGGCAATATATTGAGTTAACTCCGCGACTGAGGAACAGCCAGTGCTCTGTTTCAGACGGGGGACGCGTATATAATAACCGCTTTGTTCACGGTCAAAAGAAAACGGCGTGGCTGCTATTTGGGTCCCCGTGTGTTTAGCATAATCTTTGATAGTGCCCGATAAGATTCTGCTGCTTCTTGGGCACGTACTCAAAGTATTCTCTGAACGACGTCCTTGTGTATATCATAATGCCCTTGCTGATTCTATTACAACGCTGCCGACTTTAATATGCGCTGTTCCCACCTGTTTTCTGATGCTTACTAGCAAGGCCTCTGTGTTTTGTGCAGCCAGCTCGAGTCCAGCTGATGCCAGCCATTGGTGTACATGGTCAATACTGTGGTTGCACAATTCATATATATCTTTTAGCCCTTACGACTACAAGGGCAATATCATCTGCGAAGCCCATTTTACTTGCATCGCCCGATAGTTCAAAGCGGAGGATGCCATATTACGTCATGTTCCAGAGGGGGTCCTGAAATTGAGTCTAGGGGCTCCTTTCGAACACTTGATACGTAAAGGGGCTGTCTGTGGTGTAATATCGCATCAATCTTCCTCTGAAGTAGCTGTGTATCATCTCTTGAAGGCATTCAGGGGCGCAGAACGCAGAACGCATCCAGAATTTGTTCCCACCTGCCTCTGTTAAAGTCGTTTTTAGCAACCAGAGTGCACTTTTTTGTGCCACTCTTTCATCTCGAGCCTTGGATGGATTTTGTTGCTATGCCGACTACTTTTTCCAACGCACCCACCGTTAACTTTACCTAGGTGAATCCAGATTGCTTGGGGGACAATCCACCATTATAAGCAAGCACCGATGTGATGCCCTGTGAATTGATGGGCCGATTCGCGTATATACGCTATATACTTTTCGTTAGGCCTGCTTGGAAAGAGCGTTTCCACAATCGACATTAGCTCATTTGTTTCACTCAGCCGCGCTTGCTTACCGGTGCAGTGTAAAAAGTGGTCCTGCTCCGCTTAGCTTCTATCTTTATTCTGAATTCTTATTTGATACATGGAATGAACCTAAGCTAAATACATAATGTTCTTCTTCCATGTAATCTGTACATATGTTTATGCAGAAGGCACAAACATATAATATATATATATATATAGCGCAACCACTGTCGCTGGCGGCAAAGTGCATGCTCAGTCTGCACATAAGTGGGTGATCGAGTTTCAAGAGAGCTGGAATGTCGCTTGCTGTATATACGTAGCTTACTTTCCACTTCGCTACTCTGAAAAGTGATGAATTTACGAAAGTAAGGTCGTTAATGGGTCCAGTACCGCTCCGGCTAAAGATTTTTTCAGAGCCCGAGTTGAGCAGGACAATATCCAGAGGCTCGAACTTTCCAGCTGGGCATGTGGTCTTGCTAAGTCGCTTAACCGCCCCATTCCACCGCCTAGACACCGTCTGCAAAGTTGAAAGGTCGCCACATACCCCAAGCGTTGTTTTTCCATTCCTATCCGCGTTTAATTTTCTGGGGCAGCCGGTCTCACAGTGGTAAGGTTTTCTCACTATAACTCTGTCTAAAACTGCTTAAGCGGCTATGCAGTTGTTAAGAAGAAGTCAGAGTATTCTTAAAGCTGCGTGTAGCGTGGTCGGTCGACTCTTCGTCTTTACTTATGCAAAGGCTACATATAGGTGACTTGGAGCAATTCTTTGCTACGTGGTCTGCATCCCCGCATCTAAATCTTGCGCCTTTATCCGCTGTTACAGTTTGCCGAATTGTGCCCGAAGTCCTGGCACTTAAAGCTCGCTTTCGTTGGATTATTGCGCGTATGCACAATTTTATTAGCACATGCCAATTAAATCACCGATTTCTTAAAAACCTTTTGAATTTTTTTTAATAGATCTTCATAATTTTCAGCAGATCACATGTGCCATTATATATTCACATTATTAAAATCACTAAAATTGTGGCTTTAAATTTACACGTTTTAAACATTATAACATTGCCAGTTCTTACCAATGTTTTATTGCCAAAAATTTTTTTTTCGCCATATAGTTTTTCTATATTTGCAAAAGAACATTAGCCCTGAAACTATGGTTTACAATTATTGTGCGGTTGCATTTAGATTTTCTACACGAAAGACTACATGTCTTGCTCTTAAAACTAAGACAGGCGGAAAGACGATAAATGAATAAGTTAAACAAAAAAGGTAACAATTAATTTTCTGTGGATGAGGTCCCTAGGTGCCTTCGTTTTCGTTGCTTACAAAATTCGCTCACTTGCTCAGAGAGCAATATTACAGTGCTTTCATAGTCTGTAACAGCTACAGACTTAAAATTAAATCGATAACTCGTCCCGTTTCCAAGCAATCGATTAAAATCGACATCAGAATTCGATTGATTTAGTTTGATTCCGTGATCGTGAAAATCAAACAAATAAAAAATCTATTAGGAACCAGGCAACAATTTTAAGGTTATTGTCTTTTCCCGAATTAATGAATATTCTGTGGCACAATAAAATCTATTCCAGAACATTTTATCAAGATAGGTAAAGAAATACCGAGGCTACAAAGACACTCTAGTCGGGATTTCCCGACTAGGGACACACTGAACCCTCTTTTCCTTAGTAGTAACTAAAATAAATTTTAGACAAGTAAGAGCATCTAGTCGGAAGCTCCCGTCTAGCGAAACCTGAACCTTCGTGTGCTTTAGCATTAAAAAAAAAATTATAAAAATCTCTTGACTCTTAGCGAAAAAAAAATAGCAATAGTTATAAACTTTAAGATATTTGATATACAGTTATATATATTATTTATGAAGCTACTTGTAACCTTTGGTGTCATTAGCTCTTATAATTTAAATCTGTATCGATTTTTATCGATTACTTGGTATCATACATACACAATACATACGGCCGGACAGATTGACAGATAACGCACATGGCTAGATCGACTCGGCTATGGATGCTGATCAAAAAGAATATATGTATATGCTTTATGGAGTCGGATATGATTTTTCTGCCTGTTACATACATTTGAACAAATTCATTTACATTACATTTACCCATTTTTAATGGGTACAGGTTATAAAAAGTTGATAGATCACGTAGCAGCTTTCGTAAGGCACAACAATTGCTGTACAGATATGCAGAAATGCATTCGTATGCGTGGCTTTTCTTAAATTCTATAAAAAACGATTGCATTCTGTGCTATGTACATACATATGTGTGCTAAAATTCAATACTAGTTCAATGCCGACTAGCGCTTCCTTGGTTGATAAATTTTAAAGATTCGACCGCTTTCATGTTAAACTGTTTTTATATTTACAATATAACTTTTAACTATATTACAAGTTCTTTTTGTTCTGTAATCGACACAGTTTCGGCATATGTATGCAATAAGGCTAATGGTACTTCATATGCCATTAATGCAAAAATCAGGCTAACCGAAGAATGTACTACACAGCTTAATACAAATTCTTTTAATAGGGGGATTTTATATGCCTACCTACTCTGCATCTAATACACATGGCTAGATCCCCAAAGATTAAATACCATTGCAGACATATGTATGTATGTACATAAATATGTTTGTTTGTATGGCAAATATGTATGTTTGTAGTATGTTTTCAGTGCTTATCGAATTTTATTATGGGAGATGTGTAACTTGGTACCCAGATATTGATAATTTATTGATTTTGCTGATATGCCAGAAGAATAAGGAAGTTCGATACTAAAAATTTTACTTGTGATATCTTTAGGAACAAAAAAGTTGTTCACACAAAGACATGTATGTATGTAGTTCCACCGATTGGTGGGAGTTATATGAAATGGTATATGATTTGGCTGCATTTTGAGTACATAGACAAAGTATTGCCATGTCTCATCCAAAAAACTTCAAACTATTCCAATCAATTTATTTGGTTCATATTTCTTGCCGGTTTCGAATTCAGGTAATTTCAATAGAATGTACATACATATGTATGTATGTATATTCATATACAAATAAGAAGGTATGTTGATATCTACCTACGGTGTACCAATAACGTTTTCGTTATTATATATGTATGTACATATGTATATACATATATATATATGTATATATATTCATGGGTCCAAATAATACCTACTTTTAAATAACCTTTTAACACAAATTGAGTCGTTTACAGCTGAGTGTTTATTGGGTGCGGCTTGTTAATAAATAATAATAACCATGCTTACGTTTGATTAACATATTTAAATCTGTATGTATCTAAATATATTTATGTATTTGTATACAACCGTACATTCGTTAAATTTCCTTAAGATTTTAACATTTATAACCTGTACCCAATACAAATTCAATAAGGTGTAATAAAGTGGTGCAAGTGTATTTATCAGATATGTGTATGAAGACCTTTTCGACATCATAAGGTATGTGTTTATTAAATGGAAGCGTTCTTCTTCTGGGCCAGAAAATTTTTGAGGTTCAGAGGCTCTCGAAAACCATACAAAAATCAAGCTTATTTAAATGTTTAAAAATCTCAAAATAAGAATTCCAAACAAATCAAATAGACGAGTGTATAAAAAAATTAAAATTAAGTAGATTACTATATTGATCGGACAGAGAAATGAAAGTAAAAAAGTTACTTATATGTGTGTAATCTGGGTAAGGAGTACCTTCTAGTCGAGAACTAGTTTATATTTTATTACGTTTCACACCAAATTGCCAAATTAAACAAAAGTACGAGTGGTATTGGGGGTCTGCCATGATGCGTACAGTCCATTGTAGCCAATGTACATACACATGTATGTACATATGTATGTGCATGTGTATAGTAATAACACTTGTTTGTTTACTTACATACATATGTCACGCACAATTGTTTGTAAAAGAGTAGTTTATCATTAACACGTTTTAAGTATGAAAAGTAACAAATAAGCGGTCCAATTGTTAGCGAAATAATTTGTGGGTACGAATCTATATATACATATGTATGTATATACCATACAGTTAGTCAACAATACATGTACGTACATATGTACATATGTATGTATATAACTAAGGAATGTTGGTCTACATATAATCCAAACCCAATCCGAGAAAGATAAATAAAAGCACTTTGCTTTATGATTGGTTGATTGTAGCTGCAGCTGTAAGTGTTTTTTTCTCAGCTGGAATAGGCATGAACTTTTAACCAATGTGCTATGCGCTGGGCGGAGTCGGAAAAGTTGTTGATGTTGGACAAATCGCAAGTGCTCTTAAGTTTTTTGATGGAAAGGAAAAAAATTAAATGATTTGACCTTAGTTATGCACAAATCATTTTAAGCTGAAATGGTTGAACATGTATCGGCATCATTTATATATTCTAAATACAGTAAGCAAACTAAATTCGATTTATAATCAAGTGAAGTATTGTGGTAAATTAAAAATATGTCTCTGGATTGTATTACTTCCAAAGAGTTTCTCAACAAGCATAATACTGGTCGAGCCCTCTCGTTTAGTATTGAAAATATTTTGTATAGAAATAATGACTCACAAGACTATAGAAAACAACCTGGTATAGTTCTGAAAAATATAACACCAGAAGTGAACACTTCCAATACTACTTCAGTCAAATGTAAGTAATATATTTATAATATATAATATATAAATACATATGTACACAAGGATTTATCCGCCAAAGTCAACGCCGCTCGTATATCTGGTCAGTTTTTTTAATAAGATAACATAGAAGAAAAGTAATATAAATATGTTCTTCTCTAGTGCAGAATCAATAAATGGGCGTATAAAAACGTTTGTATTTCTTTAGAGATTACCTCTACTAGGTTGCTTGTATGGATTAAGAATTTGGTTAGGCCTTTTTGCTGTTGTGAAAACGTATGTACATGCAGAAAAAGTAATCTCCGATATATACAATCCTAATCAGCATCAACAGCTGAATGGATCTATCCCTGTCTGTGCTGGTTTAAAGTTTGAAACTTGCGGAGTAAGTGCTCTTTTATTTTTTATACCCTGAACCCATTGAAAATGGGTAAAGAGGGTATATTGTATTTGTGCAAAGTGCAAATGTATGTAACAGGCAGAAGGAAGCATCTCCGACCCCATAAAGTATATATATTCTTGATCAGCGTCAATAGCCGAGTCGATCTAGCCATGTCCGTCTGTCTGTTCGTCCGTCCGTCCGTCCGTCCGTCCGTATGTATGAACGCAAGGATCTCAGAACCTATAAGAGCTAGAGACTGAAAAGAAAAAATTATTCTTATGTAAGGGCGAACATAAATACAGATACTAATGTACATAGGTAAATTATTTTAATACTGCCTGCGATTAAAAGGCGGTACTATGCAAGGTTTTATGACTATAGCTTAAAAACTAAGAATTTCACGCAACACACAGATAGTCGTCCATTTCAATATTGACTCAGCTAATGATATTGTTCAAGAACAAATGTACTTCATACAGTCAGATATGTCTCCACCGAAAGTGGCCGACTAAGAGATACATTGTACCCAGCTAAAAGCTGCCGTATGACGAATTTAGATGCCTTTCCACAAATGCATTGCTAAACAACGGGAGCAGCACGGGAGCTCCCGACTAAGGGATACCCTCTTATTCCATCACCAAATGCAGCGCGCGTTTATAGATAGAGAGTAGCGGGGAGTTGGCGATAGGTATAAAATGAAAGATAACCGATATATATATACTAATCTTGAAGCTACATGTCAAGTTTGGTGACTCTAGCTCTTATTATTTACCAAAATTGCTCAAAAAACGGGATTTCAATATACATTTTTATCGATTACTTGGAAACGGGGCAAGTTATCGTTTATCGGAAACAAACTCGATCTGCGCGGGCACTAGGAGCACCTACATCTAAAATTTCTCTAGCTCTAAAAGGTTCTGATATCCTTGCGTTCATACATAAGGACAGACGGACAGACGGACAGACAGACAGATGGAAATGGCTAGATCGACTAGGCTGTTGATGCTGATCAGGAATATATCTACTTTATGTGGTCGGAGATGCTTCCCTCTGACTGTTACATACATTT
This sequence comes from Drosophila ezoana, assembly GCA_035045725.1. Lineage (NCBI taxonomy): Eukaryota > Metazoa > Arthropoda > Insecta > Diptera > Drosophilidae > Drosophila > Drosophila ezoana. Next base: position 319,241 of record JAWNOU010000044.1, on the reverse strand, counting down.
GCACAAAAACATTATACCCTTTAAACCCATTTTTAATGGGTTTAGGGTATAAAAAAAACAGCGATCTGATACACTTAGATCCCTATGGACACATTGTGATCCATTTCCTGACAATTGGCCCAATTCCGATGTTGATATAAAACCAGCAAGCCGAGATGGAATTACTGTTGGTAGTTGTGTGATTCTTTCAGCTTAAGCTTTTATTAGCTCGCGAGCAATGCAGTTTTCTGAAATGTCCCTGGAACCAAGGTATGACAAATTGCGAAATTTTCCTAATGAAGAGGATACAAGTTGGCATAATCTTTCTGTTCAGGGCTAAGATCATTCAGAAGATTTTTGACTGGCTAGCTCGTCAGCAAAGCAGCTTAATGCAGAGTTTCGGATCCCTGAGGTCCAGATTAGACTAATTGCAAACTGTTGGGCCGTTTCATGTTGGTGATATCGAATTAATAAACTTAATAGCTGCATGTCTCTTGCTGTAAATATTTACGTTTATTGTTGTTTAGGGATAATTGAATTCATCCAGGAAGGAGGCTATCTTTGCAACCACAGCTTTGGATATTACAAATTTATTTGCGACATTAACAAACGTTTCGTCTTTCTGGTTTTATATCCTGACCCATTAATATAATATGGATAAATATGGTATAATGGCTCTGAATAAAACAATAAATAGGCATCTCCGCTCTCCGTTTGTATGAACTCGTAGATCTCGAAAAGTACAAGATCTAGAGACTTGAAATTTGAAATAAATATTCTCTTATACCAGCGAGCTTAAGAGACTCTAGTCGGGAGTTTACGACTAGAGGATACCCTGAACCTTCTTCTCCTCGCAGTACGAACTGTTTCAAGTCATCGGTAAGTTAACCCGATTCTTAATAATTATTTAAAATCCATATCGAAGTCCAATATTTTGTACGCACTGTACCCAATAAAAGTGGGAAAAAATAAATAATGTATTTTTGAAACTGTATGTAACACGCGGCATGATGCATCTCCGACCCCATAATGTACATATATATATATATATATATATATATATATATATATAAATATATATCTTCATCAGTATCAATAGCCGAGTCGACCTGGCCATAACCGTCTGTCTGTCCCTCCGTCCGTATGTATTAACGCAAGGATCTCCGAACCTATAAGAGCTAGAGACTTGAAATTTGTATGCTGTAGGTCCTCCTAGTGCCCGCGTAGTACGAGTTTATTTTCCGTTAATCGATAACTTTCTTTGCTTTGAAGCAATCGATATAAATTATCTTTTATTATAAGAACTATAGTCTCAAAATTTGACATGTAGCTTCTTAAATAGTATATAGACACACCATAGCCATAAATCCTACCCACTAATGTAGGCCACAATTTTAATACAATTGACTTTTTGAGAATATACGAATATACGAATCACAATAAGATCTACTGTCGAAAATTTCATGAAGATCGGGTAAGAAACATAAAGAAAGAAAACGTGGTCGATTAAGAATCCAAAGAGTTATTAAACAAAACATTGCAAATTACTAAAATTATTGTATACATGTACACACACACATTAAAGCGCGTCTTATAGAGCTAGAGACTTCAAAATTTAGCTGTAGGTCCTCCTAGTCCATGCGCAGATCGAGTTTGTATCCGATAATCGATAATTTACTCTGTTTCCAAGCAATCGATAAAGAAACACGTGTTTGCGGCACGTACACACAGACATTCAAGCGCGACTGCTTCGAATTCTATAAAATTAATATATCAACAGCATTGCAATTGCGATTGTATTGTTTTCTGTGCTACCATTTTAATTCGTTTTTTTCTCACTAAGATCTAGTTATTGGTGTGGCTGTTTGTTAGAGGCGGAGGCAAGTGGTGTGGTCTGTCAATTTAAACAACAACATTAAAAAAAACAAGTAAGAGGTTCTAGTCGGCTCGCGCTAATAGATAGAGAGTAGCGGGGAGGTGGCGATAGGTAAAAATTAAAGATACTTGATATATACATACTATTCTAGAAGCTACATGTCAAGTTTGGTAACTCTAGCTCTTATTATTTACCAAAATTGCTTAAAAAACGGGATTTTGATATACATTTGTATCGATTACTTTCAAACGGAGTAAGTTATCGATTATCGGAAACAAACTCGATCTGCGCAGGCACTAGGAGCACCTACATCTAAAATTTCAGGTCTCTAGCTCTTATAGGTTCTGAGATCCTTGCGTTCAGACATACGGACGGACAGACAGACGGACGTGGCTAGATCGACTCGGCTATTGATGCTGATCAAGAATATATATACTTTATGGGGTCGGAGATGCTTCCTTCTGCCTGTTACATACATTTGCCCTTTGCACAAATACAATATACCCTTTTTACGCATTTTCAATGGGTTCAGGGTTTAAAAACAGGATGTCGATATCGATTTTTATCGATTACTTGGAAACGGAGTAAGTTATCGATTATCGGAAACAAACTCGTTCTGCGCAGGCACTAGGAGAACCTATATCTAAAATTTGCGTGGATACATACGGACAGACGGACGGACAGACAGACGGACATGGCTAGATCGACTCGGCTAATGATGCTGATCAAGAATATGTATATATACTTTATGGGGTCGGAGATGCTTCCTTCTGCCTGTTACATACATATGCATTTTGGACAAATACAATATACCCTTTTTACCCATTTTTAATGGGTTCATGGTATAAAAACAGGTAGTTAAAGATGACCTAGGAAATAAATTTAAAATAAACAATCGTATTATTCATAATGTTTTTTTAGAATTCACATTTTATGTATTTTCTCTGTTTTATTGCCGTTTTGCGGTTCAGACATTATTCATTATTCAGATGATGACTATGTCTTGCTTGAGGATACAGATAATCTTTTTTTAAACGAATGTAAGTTTTTATAACGACATTATTGAAAAAAAAAACTGAAATTCTTTAAACACGAAAGCAATACCATTCATTGGAAAATAACCATGGTATTGAATATAATCAAAACACTCCTTTCTCAACTTACTCCTTATAACATTGCCAAACGTAGTATCAATGAACTAGGTACCATTTTTAAACGGATCACAGGAACAGTAGACCATGATGACCTTTTTCAAAACAATAAGAAGTTAAATCAAATATATTTTGCAGTTTTCAAGAAGTTACTAAAATCACGAGTCTTTTAAGAGATATTAAATTAAATCAGGAACTACTAAACTACATATTCTACTTTATAAAATACCTAAATATTAATTACAAATGTAAGTTATAACACGCTAAAGCCATATCCCAGACAGATGGAAAGTTATTTGTGAGTGACAAAATTGCAAAATGTAATAATACCTTATATCTCATCGAAAATTTTAGAAGAGAAATATATAATAGTTTTGCCCACATTATTTTTGACGCAAATTGCTTTAGAAATCTCCTTAATAAAAAATTTACACGTTGTATAAAATAGAAATTTTAACAGTCGGCGCTATTTTAGTGTCAAGCACAAATTGTATTAGCGACACCTGGCATACAGGCATTTAGCTTGTTACTTTTAAAACCATAGTAACCTTAAACAACATCACTTACACCAAACTAAAAGAAAAAATCCTAAGCTATGTAAAACACAATAAATTCATAAACTACTAAGTTACTGAATATCAACTTACTATTAACCCTGAACTTCAATTGGTAAATACAAATATTTTATCAAAAATTTGTAAAGGACTAGAAAGTAATCATTCAAAAATAACCTTATTTTTATTTAAAATAATTTTTAGTTTTTTTATGATAAAGCTTCTTAAACGTTACCCTTAATAAATGTAAATACCATATGAATATTAAAATTAAAATCGTCAAGGAATCGAAATCGTCATAGCACTCAAACAGAGACAGCCATATTAAATTAACTAAACCAACACATTAAATCTTTAACAAGCAAGCGGCTCTAGTCGGGATATTCCGACTAGGGTATTCCCTGAACCCTCTTATTCCAACACCAAATGCGTTTGTAGGAATAAAGATAAATTAAAAATTGGCAGGGTACGAGCTTGCAATTGACCGCATTAGTTGCCACCGCCTCTACTCAACAGCCACACTAATAATTGAGTCTGAATGAGAAAAAAAAACGAATTAAAATAGCATTACAGATAACAATACAATCGCAATTGCAATGCTGTTGATAGAGTTCAAAGCAGACGCGCTTGAATGAGTGTGTGTACATGTATACAGAAATTCTTGGAATTTGCGCTAGTTGCTACTAACAGGTGCGCAGCCAAAACACATAGCTTTTTTGTGTTTCTTAACCGATCTTAATGAAATTTTCTACAGTCTACAGAAAACAATACAATCGCAATTGCAATGCTGTTGATAGAGTTCAAAGCAGACGCGCTTGAATGAGTGTGTGTACATGTATACAGAAATTCTTGGAATTTGCGCTATTTTTTTTCACTCGTTTCTTTCTCGTATCGAACGTCGCTGTCTTGGTCGCCGCGGTCAGACACACACATACGCACTCGTATTGGTTTGAGAGCCCCCCTTTTTCGTTGTTATAATTTTATTTCGCGTTATTATCAAGCAAGCCGGCTCAATAATAACAAAGCTTTTTAGTGCAGTTCAGTGCTAAAACCAACCATTCCGGCATACAACAAAAAATCCCTCAAACAAGTGCACACATACACTCACACATTGCAGTTCGATGCCTCAGAGCTAGCAATACATACATATGTACATATACGAAACTAACTGTGATCGGCTCTGCGCTTTGCCTCCGTTTGACTTTCGCTGTTTGTCAAGGGAATCTAGTACACTTTCGCGCGCCTTTTTTTGCTAATTTTGGCGGCAAGACTAAGTACGGTGAACACTCGGTACAATGAATCCACTAACAAGTTTGCCTTCTACAGGCAGAGGTGAAAGGGAACCAAGCGAAATAGACTTCTGCAGGGCTAAGTGTGCATCAGTTAAGCGTCAACTCCGAGCTTTGAACACATATTAGAGCGCTGACGACATGGAAAGCTTCGAAGAAACAGATATAATGGTTCGAATGGATTCCGTGGACCACATGAAGTCGGCATTTGAGAACTCCCAGTCCAGGCTCGAAAACTCCGCCTGCTGGAGTTAGCATCACACGCCCGTGCAGAACTTACTTAGCTATACTGGTACGTTAAATCGAATCTCACTCGTCATCTGCATTCTGTAAACAAAGCTATATTGATATACCTATATATCGTTTCCCCGAGTAGCAGCTACCCAGGCTCAGCGGTGCCTACGAGGATTGGAATGATTTCTACGCCATGTACAAAATAGTCATCGTAAACAATGAAAATCTGAGTAAGATTGAAACTCTGCAACATCTACGCTCTTGCCTAGATGGCGCTGCTAATAACACGATAAGGTCAATGGAACCTACCGACGCCAAGGCCAAGGACAAGGCCTTGGAATTGTTTATTAGATATCAGGTGTCGAGAAGGGTTCTGCAGACTGCTTACGCGAGTTGAACGATAAAATCAAAACACATCTTTGAACACTCAAGAGAGATGGGAAGAGGCATTTTCAGTTGATAAATTGCCTACGTGGAAGGATATGTCAGCATATCTGGAAAAGAGATGTCGCATGTTGGAAAACTTGAAGAGCGCTACGGAACATACACCTAGCCTGCAATTGGAAAAACATATCCAAAGCAAATCGCAACACACTCATTGCCTCATCTAATTAACAACTTTGTTACTTTTGCGAATCTAAAGATCATTATCTCGCTAAATGCACTTGATTTTTAAATTTGTTACCCAATTTGCGCCGAAAGCCGACATACACCTTTGCTTGAATTGCCTACGAAAGGGCCATAGATTGCAGCAGTTCCGATCAGGTCAATGTAGGCATTGACAACATAAACACCACTCTTTACTGATCATGACTCCAAACTCAATTCACACGTTTGATCATAGTGCACAAGATTCGCAATCTGCTAGAGATATGCCTTATCATATTCCGTTCATCAACTCTCATTTCGACTGCCTCTGATCTCGCACCTGAAGCCCTGAACGTAAAGTCTGCTAATTACGTGTTGCGCCCCACTGCTGCCGTATACGCCAAGGGCCGCTCTGGAACATACATTCCCTGCCGCGCATTGCTGGATTCTGGTTCTCAGGTCAGCTTTATTACCAGCAGACTCGTCAAAGTTTTTTAGCTGACAACTCAACAGTCGAGCGTCTCAATTTCAGGCATTAGCGAAGCAGCGTTAACCTCAAACTTGTCTGCTGATGTTCCTGCTCAGTCGCGTGACAGAAAATTCAGCACAGTATTTTCCGCCGTCATAACGCGTACAATAACAGAATATTAGCCTCATTTTGAAATTGACGTTGCCGGTTGGAAAATTCCACAAAAAAACATCAAATTCGCTGACCCATAGTTCTTTATGAGCTAGCGGCCTATTTTTCGAGCTCATTTGTGTTGGTCACATTTGCATTGTAAATAACTTTCCGAGACTTCAGGAGATGAAACTCGGGTGGATCGTTTCTGGCGTTCTTTCGCGTAAAACTTTTTTGGCTGTTCTTCACCATGTTTAGCAGAGAGTTTGCTGTCCTGCATCGATAAACGCCTTTGGGAGGTCGACAATTGCTGTGGCGACAATTGTACAAGGCTGCACACCCCTCATCTTAAGCCAATATTCTGTGCGCCTGCCTACGAAAATAAACTTCGACGACTTGGATGATTCTTATCATCGCGCTTTAAGACGTTTCAAAACTCTTGAATGAAAGCTTAGCAGAAATCACCAACTAAAGAATAACTATTCTGCGTTCCTGCAAGAATATATAAGTCTGCTTGTCACTAACAACCAAACTAAACCTCAGCTTTAGAAGCCGGACAGCACGTCAACGAAATTGGGCGTCGTTTTTGACGGATCCGCTTAGTCGACATCAGGCGCATCTCTAAATCATTTGCTGCTAGCTGGTCCATCCATTCAGACAAAGATCTTCAAGGTTGCAGTCTTCGGTGACATCTGCAAGATGTATCGTTGCGTACGCATAACAACTCTAGACCAGTTCCTGCAATGCATCTTATGGCGCGAAAATCCACATGACAGGATCATAACATACTCTTTGGATACAGTGACATACGGAACTAAGCCTGCTGCGTTTTAAGCCATCCGTACGATGCAACAGCAAACCTACGACGAGGAACACAAGTTCCCGCTGGCTGCCCAAATCATTCGCAGGGACTTCTTTGTTGACGATTTGATCTCTGGAGGTGACTCCATCGAGGAAGCCAGTCAAATTCGACATCAGTAAACCAGCTATTAGCAAACGACGGCACCTGCATTGCTAAAGCTCTGGGCTTAGCCTGGGATCCCAGCTCTGACAATTTGCTCTTCAACTTTTTAGAAATAATACCCAAAGGCTCAGGGACGAAACGAAGCATTTTGCCAACAAAAGCCCGATTCTCCGATACGCTGGGATTAATTTCAACCATCAATACCAAGCTGAAGATTTTTCTTCAAGCACTTTGGGTTCAGCTCACTTCGCAGCTCTCGTTTGTTCGTAGTCTGAAATTTCCATGATTTGCTATGACACCTCTAGCAAGTTTTGAAATACTTGGCTTTCGCCAAACAGCATGGCTGCAAATGGCGCTTGTGTCTACATAAGATCAGAGTTGCAAGGAATTGTCTCATCGCATCTGCTGTGTTCCGAATCTAGAGTGTCACCCCTTAAAACGCTAACGACCCCAAAGCTTAAACTTTCAGCAGCGCTCATACTTTCGGAGCTTATCTACAACGTCGGAGCAGACATTCAGTTCAAATGCAAATATCACCGCTCGTTAGGTAATTCGCTAACGAACGGTCATGCGATGGCCCGGCAACAACAATGTTAATGAGCAGCCGCGCGTTTTTAATTATTTGTGTAGTTTTCTTTTACTTGTCCGTGGTTTTTTTCTGGCACGAGGCAACTTTAAAATGTGTCATTTGTTAAGTTAAGTATAAGTTATGAGTTTCATGTGCAAATTTAAATTAATGTGAAAAATTTACAAGTAAGAGGTTCTAGTCGGGAGTTCCCGACTAGGGGATACCCTGAATCCTCTTATTCCAACACCAAATGCAGTTCGCGCAAAGAGCTCGTTTGAAGTAATAAAGATAAATTAAAAAAAAAAAGGTCCCTTGGCAGGGTTCGAACTCGCAACTGACCGTACTACTTTCTGACGACTCTAATCAACAGACAAACCAGCAAAACAAAAAATAAAATATAGTTTCCCCGATAGGGCTCGAACTCGCGACAGACCGCTACACTTGCTATGCCTCTACTCAACAGCCACACCAATAATTAAGTATTATTGAGAAAAAACCGAACTAAAATAGCATTACAGAAAAAAATCGCAATTACAATGCTGTTAGAATGCGATAGACATATAACTTTGGTTTTCTCTTAACCGATCTTAATGAAATTTTTTACAGTATATATTGTGTACCATAGAATATTTGTGAATTCTCAAAAAGTCAATTGCATTAAAATTGTGGCTTAGATTGGTTGGCAATATTAGTCGGGTTATTAACTTGATTTATAGCTCTGTGGTGCTAGCGGGGAGGTGGCGATAGGTATTAAATGAAAGATATTTGATATATATATAATATTCTAGAAGCAATATATCAAGTTTGGTGACTCTAGCTCTTAATATTTACCAAAATTGCTAAAAAAAAAAAACAGTATGTCGATATCGATATGTATCGATTGCTTGGAAACGGAGTACGTTAGCGATTATCGGAAACAAACTCGATCTGCGATCTCAGGCACCTGGAGGACCTACATCTAAAATTTCAGGTCTCTAGCTCTTAAAGGTTCTGAGATCCCTGCGTTCATACATACGGACGGACGGACAGACGGACGGACATACAGACAGACATGGCTAGATCGACTCGGCTATTGATGCTGATCAAGAATATATGTACTTAATGGGGTCGGAGATGCTTCCTTCTGCCTGTTACATACATTTGCATTTTGCACAAATACAATATACCATTTTTATCCATTTTTAATGGGTTCAGGGTATAATATCAGTTTTCTCGGTAGAGCTTCAACTCGCAACAGACCACACCACTTACCACCGCCCCTACTCAACCTCCACACCAATAATTGACTCTAACTGAGAAAAAAACGAACTAAAATAGCAGTACTGAAAACAATGGGAATGCTGTTGATATAATTCGAAACAGACGCGCATGAATGTGTGTGTGTACATATATAAAGAAATTGTTGGAACTGCGCTAGCTGCAAACACGTGCGTAGTCAAAACACCGCAAAAACAAAACAAAAACCGATCTAAATGAAATTTTCTACAGTATATCTTATTGTCCCAAAGAATCGGGGCTACCAGTCCCCAGCATCATGGAGCTAAAACTGGAAGTATCCTTTTAGGGTACAAGTTCTGACCAGAGGATTGATCTGGGATCACGGGCGTTAGGGAACACAGAGGCGGTCTCGGCTCTCTGCTCTCTCCGCCATAGTCTTTTGGGACTTGTTGGGGACACTAGCTGGCCGCCTAGCGGTTTGATCTATGATCAACTTGTAAATGCCGTTGTTTGCGGAAGAGGCGGGAATAAGCCTCGCTCCCCACAGTGAGAAAGCCATGCCCATGAACATGGTGAATACTGTTCCACCTGTTAGTTGATGTTTTACATCAATTGCGTTCTATTCCCTGCAGCAGTGTCTTAATCGTTTCTGGGGCCACCAACCCTTAACTGTTTTGGAGTTTAAATTGGAAGTACCCTTCTGGTACGAGGCCCGACCAGAGGCTCTTAATCTGGTACCACGGGTAATCAGGAGCCCACGGAACTTGTTCCGTCCTGGTTAGTTGGTGCGGCCCTTCGGGGAGTATCGTGGTGGTTGTGGTTTAACACCCAAATGCGGGTAGAGCATCGCTCGACGTGGAGTTTCGTTATACAACTGGGTTCCGTGATACAGAAATCGGAAGAGGCTTAGATGGTCCTCGTGCCAAACCAAGGTAGAAGTCACAGCCAAACAGTCTTGTCTTTAATTGGTTCCTGCGGAAGTGATGTTCCAAGGGGCGGTGATTGACGCTTAAATTAATCCTATACTAGGAACCGTGAGATTAAGCCAACGTGGCAGGTGCTCACGTTAAGCCCACTGACTTGCAAGTCCCAAAGAATATTTGTGTATTCTCAAAAAGGTAATTGCATTAAAATTGTAGTTAAAATTGTTGGGCAATACAAGTTGGGTTATTAACTTGATTTATAGCTATGTGGTAGTAGCGGGGAGGTGGCGATAGGTATAAAATGAAAGATACTTGATATATATATGCTATTCTAGAATAAACATATCACTTTTGTAAACTCTAGCTCTTATTATATACCAAATTTGTTAAAAAAAACAGGATTTCGATATCGGTTTTTATCGATTGCTTGGAAACGGAGTAAGTTATCGGTTATCGGAAACAAACTCGATCTGCGCATGGACTAGGAGGACCTAAAGCTAAATTTTTAAGTCTCTAGCTCTTATAGGTTCTGAGATCCTTGCGTTCATAAATACGGACGGACGGGCAGACGGACATGGCTAGATCGACTCGGCTGTTGATGCTGATCAAGAGTATATATATACTTTATGGGGTCGGAGATCTTTCCTTGTGCCTGTCACATACATTTGCACAAATATATAATACCATTTTTACGCATTTTCAATGGGTTCAGGGTATGTATGATGTATGAAAACATGACAAATATAACATAAGCTTTTGAGTTCAGAGTCTATGTCAAAGCGTTGCTTCTGGCTCTCCAGAAGACCAGCTTCAAAAAGACATGCAGCTTCAAAAAAAAAATGGAAAAAAATGTAAAATAGGTTATTAGGTTAATTGGTAAGATGGTAGAATTTTGATTTTTAAGTAGTTTGTTAATACGTTCTTAATTAATTATAAGGTTATTAGTTTGTATAATTTGGTTTCTAAAACTAGGAGTTTTATTTGCACTAGCGAAAGAGCAAACCCCTTTGCATCAGCTTTATCACTAGCAACATTACACCAGCATTATCGCTAAGCAAAATGTGCTGGCGAAAGAGCAAATCCCTTTGGATTAGATTAATTGCTATCATCTTTGCTCTAGCACAATCGCTAAGTTAAGTGAACTAAAAAAATAGTCCACCCATTTTGCGTCATGCAACGTCGTACTGCTAGGTACGCGGCAATGTCATCCCCATGTTAAATTCGTCCGACAATGAATTGGTGTTGCCACTGTTCGAGACCAGTACCCATCCTAAAGAGGCAGCAAAATCATTAGCGGCTCACCGGTGGACCCGAATTATAGGGACAGCACACAATACAATCGCTTGTGCCATTCTGTTGATAGAATTCCTTAAAGACGTGCCTTAAAGTGTGTGTGTGTGTACACCTATATTGATTTTCTTGCAATTTGCGCCGGCTGCCGAGCACACGTGTCAATATAAGCAGAAGTTCTGTTTCATAACTTTTGTGTTTCTTAACAGATGATGATGAAATTTTTAACGGTAGATATTATTGTGCTATAGAATTTTATTCTCAAAATGACAATTGCATTAAAATTGTGGGTTGTTCAAATTTGTTTATTTATTTGATTTATAGCTATGTACCACAGGTGGGTGGCAACAGCAATAAAATTAAAGAAAGTTAATAAATATATTCTAAACAAGAAGACAAGTTTGACAAGACATGTCAAGTTATAGGATTTGGCTCTAAAAACCTAAAAGATTTGCTTAACAAGTAAGAGGTTCTAACCGGGAGTTCCCGACTAGGGGATACCCTGAACCCTCTTTTTCCAACACCAAGGTAAATTTAAAAAGAAAAGTTCCCTTGGCAGGGTTAGAACTTGCAACTAACCGCACTACTTACCGCCGTCTCTACTCAAAAGCCACAGCAGCCAAAAAAAAAAGCAATTAGTTTCCCCGGTAGGCCTCGAGCTCGCAACAGACCACACCACTTGCCACTGCCTCTACTTAACAGACACACCAATTAAGTCTTATTGAAAAAAAATCGAATTAAAATAGCAGCACAGAAAACAATACAATCGCAATTGCAATGCTGTTGATAGAATTCGAAGCAGACGCGCATGAATGTGTGTATGTACATACATACAGAAATTCTTGGAATTTGCGCTTGCCGCTGCTAACACGTGGGCAATCAAAACACATAACATAATGTAACATTTTTGAACCGATCTTAATTAAATTTTCTACAGTATATCCAGAGACAATATAAACACTAAGATGAGTAACGCCCATACATTTGACTGCGATGCAAAATTTCTAGGCTGGCCTTTGAGGCTTTGCACAACATGCCTGCCGACTGGCTGTTCGTTCTCCAAAAACCAGACGAATAAATGCCGAAGACGCGGCTTGCTGATGCTGACTCGAACAACGAAGTCAGTCGCCAGCCCACCTTCAGTAAAGCTGGTCGATGGTACTTTGCGTCGCTTCGTTTTCGAAGTACATTAAGCGATATGTTTTAAACTTACGATCGACGCAAAGTATCTTTGCTTTATCCATGAAATGCATTCTTTATTTGAGTGATATGTTACCCTAGATAATAACGATAAATCTTACAGGCAAATTTAATAATTAAATAGTTTTTGCACAAGGCGCATCTTGTGCAATAACTATGTTAAGAAAAAAGCACACATAGATGGATTGTGCTTTTGTTTTTGAAAAGTGTGTGCTCGAGAGAAGTTGTTGCCTCAGCCAATGGCGTGCAAGCACCTTTGTTTATATGCGTGAATTATGCATGCATAAGTATATGCATGCATATGTATATATGTGTTGTTATGCAGTGCTCTGGCTTAAGGTGGCAAGAAATTAATTTTGTTAATTTTCTAGCGCCGATCATGACCAACCCTTAACTTGTATTCACATATGAATGCGTTACGTACTTAGGTAGGTCGATACAATTATTAATATAACTTCCTTAAATTAAATTAATAATTAAATTATTATTAATTTTAAGTAATAAAAAATAAATTAAGAAATAAACGTGCAAATTTGTTGTTTTAAAGATACATTTTTTTTATTTTTTATTTTTAATTCGATTTATAGAGTACAAAGTCGCCGCTCAGTAAATATTGGGTCCAAATTCATATTTATTTCTTCAAATAAATATTTGATTTGTATTTTTTGCACTCTTTTTTTTTCTTAATGGGAAAATAAAAATAATATTAATTAAATTAATAGAAATTATATAAATATTTGCATCGACTTAAAAATACATATTTTCTACGGAGCTAACCTCAGTACACAACATGCATTCAATGATACAGATTTCGTTTGCGTCCTTCATTTTCAAAAAATCAAGCTGCATAGTAACATTATATTGTATGGCGTTACTCATCTTAGTGTGTATATTGTCTTTGGTATATCTTATTGTACCATAAAATATTTGTGTATCCTCAAAAAGTAAATTGCATTTAAATTGTGTCTTAAATTGGTTGGCAATACAAGTTGGGTTATTAACTTGATTTATAGCTCTGCGGTGGTAGCGGGCAGGTGGCAATAGGTATAAAATGAAAAATACTTGATATACATATAATATTCTAAAAGCAGGATATCAAGATAAGTTACTCTAGCTCTTAGTATTTAACCCAATTTGCTCAGGATGTCGATATCGATTTTTATTGATTGCTTGGAAACGGAGAAAGTTATCGATTATCGAAACAAACTCGATCTGCGCGAGCACTAGGAGGACCTACAGCTAAAATTTCAAGTCTCTAGCTCTTATAGGTTCAGATATCCTTGCGTTCATACATACGGACGGGCGGACAGACAGATGGACATGGCTAGATCGACTCGGCTATTGATGCTGATCAAGAATATATATATTTTATGGGGTCGGAGATGCTTCCTTCTGCCTGTTACATACATTTGCACAAGTACATTATACCCTTTTAATCCATTGTTAATGGGTTCAGGGTATAGAAAACAGGATTTCGATATCGATTTTTATTGATTACTTGGAAACAGGGAAAGTTATCGATTATCGGAAGTTATCGAATATGGGAAAAAAACGCTTTACTCGCACTAGGAGTCCCTACGTTCAAAATTTCAGTTCTAGCTCCAATAGGCTCTGAGATCTTCGCGTTCATACATAAGGACGGGCGGACAGAAGGTAGGACGGATACAAGGACAGACATGAATAGATTGACTTGGCTATTGATGCTGATTAAGAATATATGTACTTTATAAGGTCGGAGATGCACAAATGCATTACACCATTTTTAATGGGTGTAGGGTATAAAAACAAAGAAATTAAGAGGAGAAAAAAGAACTAAATACAGTCGAATCCCGATAATTCAAAATGGCAAGGGGTTCACAGTTTATACTATTTACACAGGAATGCAATTTATTGAGATTTCCATTTAACGAGGCTCAAAAAAGAACAATTCGAATAAACGGGGCTTTCATATATCACTTTTTTTTTATATATTTAACTTATTGAATTTAACATACAATATAAAGAAAAATTAAACAGAAACATAAAATTATAGTAACAACAAGGTAGAGATTCTAGTCGGGAGCTCCCGACTAGGGGATACCCTGAACCCTCATATTCCAACACCAAATGCAGTTCGCGCTTATAGATAGAGAGTTGCGGGGAGGTGGCGATAGGTATAAAATAAAAGATACTCGATATATATATACTATTCTAGAAGCTAAATGTCAAGTTTGGTGACTCTAGCTCTTATTATTTACCAAAATTGCTTAAAAAACAGGATGTCGCCATACATTTTTATCGATTACTTGGAAACGGGGAAAGTTATCGATTATCGGAAACAAACTCGATCTGCGTAGGAACTAGGAGCACCTACATCTAAAATTTCTAGCTCTTATAGGTTTTGAGATCCTTGCTCATACATACGGACGGACGGACGGACGGACGGACTGACGGACGGACTGACGGACGGACAGACAGACGGACATGGCTAGATCGACTCGGCTATTGATGCTGATCAAGAATATATATACTTTATGGGGTCGGAGATGCTTCCTTCTGCCTGTTACATACATTTGCATTTTGCACAAAAACATAATACCCCTTTTACCCATTTTTAATGGGTTCAGGGTATAAAAATCACGCTAACTAACAGAAACATAAAATTATATGAACACCAAGCAATCGAAAATTACTGACTTTTTTATACCCTGAACCCGATTTTGTTTGTTTCCGATAAACGATAACTTGCCCCGTTTCTTGGTAATCGATAAAAACGTATATCAAAATCCCGTTTTTTAAGCAATTTTTGTAAATAATAAGAGCTAGAGTCACCAAACTTGACATGTAGCTTCTATAATAGTATATATATATCAAGTATCTTTAATTTTATACCTATCGCCACCTCCCCGCTTCTCTCTATCTATTAGCGCGAGCTGCATTTGGTGTTGGAATAAGAGGGTTCAGCTCCTTAGTCGGGAGCTCCCGACTAGAACCTCTGACTTGTTTATTTTATCTTGTTGAAGAACGTCTGCAATGTATTCCTAGGTTTGTGTGCTACTTTTATTTCTTTTTTGGTTGTAACAGTCAGAGTTCGTGAGGCGCTCTGATAGTCGCGGTACATATATTAGGGATTTGTATATTTTGTCAGGTTCTCTTGGCTTATTCTTTTCAATTTGTCAAATTTTTAATAATGTTTTGATTACGTTTTGTGGGAAGTCATTTTTCGTTAAGAGCTTTTTAATTTCATGTTCAATTCTTTGTGGTTTGTTGTATCCGATATGTTAATCATTCTTTTTATAAAACCAAGTGTTGTATTGATTATAATACTCTTTGGGTGGTTTGAATTGAAGTTGAGTAATCGTCCTGAGGCTATGGGTTTCTTATACCACTTGATTTTGAGTGTGTTGTCCAATCTGCTAACTATAGAGTCTAAAAATGGTAATTTCCCGTCCTTTTCTAATTCCATGGTGGATTTTATATGTTTGTGAATGGAATTCCATTCTTTTAGAATTTTGAGTATTTCTGTTTTTTGTGTTATGGCTAAAAGGTCATCTACATATTTAGTAAAAAGTCTTAGTTTGATTATTAATTTATCTGTAATGCTGTCCAATAGTTCCTCCATTATTAGGTCTGCGATTACTGGGGAGGCCGGTGATCCCATTGGCACTCCTTTAAGTTGTGTGTATATTTTGTCCTCGTATTTGAAATATCGAGTTTCCTGAATGCAGAATCTTACTATGTGTATAAATAGGTGTTTTGGTATACTGGTGTTTGTCTTATTGTGTCAAATGCTAATTCCATCGGTATGTTGGGAAACAAGGAGACTACGTCGAATGATACTAATGTTTCTTCTTCTCTAATGTGGGAATTGTTAACTTTGGCTTTGAAATCTACTGCGTTTTTATACCCTGAACCCATTAAAAATGGGTAAAAAGCGTACATTGTATTTGTGCAAAATAAGACTACAGACAAAGAATAACAACTTCGTGGCACAACTATTCAAGATGGGTCTTATTTCAAAGTAAGAAAGAAATAAGATGACTACAACAACAGTTGTCTGCAGCTTGGATGTGGCTTTGGGTGGCAAAAACTCAATTTTTCGGTAGCCATTTTGAGCCGTACAATTGTCTATGAATAATAATATCATTCGATTAGCTGTCATGGTGTCATTTAATATTTTAACCCATTCGTTAAATATTGTTGTTGTCACCCACGCCTTCTTATTGTGTCGATAATGCACTGGAAAGCTACAAATGTTTTTAAGGCACCTTGGTTTTGCTGACTTTCCGATTAGCAGGGGCTTCAGTTTTTCGGTGCCATCCAGGTTACCAGCAAATAATAGGGTCACTCGTTCTTTACTGTGCTTACCCCCATGACATTTTTGGTTTTTTCAAGTATTAAGTTTGATCTGGCAAACACTTATAAACAAACCCTGCAAATATACTCTTAGCTTCGTAATATTTTACCTGATCACTCAACTTTTCCTTCCATTCAGAATATACGCCTTTATTAACAAACGAACTTTCGCCGCACATTATTTTTAAATGCGATATTGTGTCGGTTTTTTTTCCCACCTCAATTTTTGTTTGTTCCATTATCAATGGCTGAAATAATGCTTTGTTTTTGCCAATTGATAGTGTTATGAGGAGATGCTAGTTGGCACCCCACTTCGGCCCCTTTTATGTTTTATAAATTTTAATAAAAATCAAAGGATTTTAGACATTTTAGACTGCTTGTAATGCGTGATTTACTTCTCGAACTTTTAACAATAACTTTCGATAGATTAGTGATGAGCAATTTACAATGGTATTTTATGGTGGTTTAAAAATAATAGTATGTGACTTCAATATCGTGATTTGAGAAGTAAAGATATATTGTAATTCAGATATTATATTATTCAGAGGGCGTTCTGCTGCGAACATGCTCCCCCCGTTGGAAGATACAAGCTTTCAACCGATGTGGTCTCGATTGGCAGAACGGCGATTTTGGCAATGGCTTTCTTGACCAGACCATTTTGTGTACGAATGACTGCTACTCGCACAATGCCGTCGTCACCCGTGATGACGCTGTCGACTCGACCAAGCGGCCACCTGAGCGGTGGTGCATTGTCCTCCGTCAGCAGCACGATGCTGCCGGCCTGAAGATTTTGCTTGGACGATCGCCATTTCCCGCGCTCTTGGAGCAACGACAAATACGATGTACTCCATTTCTTCCAAAATGATTGCTGCATGTGACATATTCGCTGCCAACGGCTGAGGCGACCTATGCTTAGGTGAGTTACGTCTGGCTCGTTGATAGTGGCATTGGCTTTGCCCCAGATGAAGTGCCATGGCGTGAGTATCTCCAAGTCATTCGGGTTTTCTGTAATATAGCAAAGCGCTCTTGAGTTAAGCATTGCGGATATTTGACAGATGAGAGTTCGGAATTCGTGGAATGAGAGAAGAGAATTTCGCACGGCGCGGTAAAAATGATATTTTGCTGACTTGACAGCGGCCTCCCACAATCCTCCAAAATGTGGCGAACGGGGCGGAATGAATTTCCAGTTGATTCCCAGAGCTAGGCAGTTGCGAACAATCTCATTGCGCTGGGGATCGCTTATAAACAGGTTGCGTAGTTCCTTCAGCTCATTTCGAGCACCCACGAAGTTTGTGGCGTTGTCTGTCCATATTGTTTGCGGTTTCCCTCGAAGGCTGATGAATCTCTTCAAGGCAGCGATAAACTATGACGTGGACAGGTCCTCTACCAACTCTAAATGCGTTGCTTTCGTTGCAAAGCATATAAAAATTGAGATGTAGCATTTCGTTGGTGAGCGATTCCTGACCTCAGATTTGACGTAGAAAGGACCGCAAAAGTCGATGCCAGTTACGTGAAACGTCGGACTTGTCTGCACACGCTCAGCTGGTAGCGGGGCCATGACTTGCTCCAGAAGTTTAGGTCGCATTCGAAAGCAGCGCACGCACCTGTTGATGATATTTGAGACAGCCTTGAGACCTCCGATGGGCCAGTATCGCTGGCGGTGTGTTGCTAGAAGGAATTGCTGACCAGCATGAAGAAATTCCAAACGATAATGTGTGATCATAGCTGCGGTGACTGGGTGGCGTTTAGGCAACAATAACGGATGCTTTGCTTCATATTCCAAGTTTGAGTTCTGAAGGCGCCCGCCGATGCGCAAGAGTCCCTCAGCGTCCAACAGTGGGCACAATGAACGAAGTTTGCTTCTTGTTGGAAGCGGCCTTTTTAAGCTGAGTACTTTGTACTCTTAGGCGAAGTGCGTAAATTGAATGTTTTTTATAAGTAAATGCGTTCCGCACTTGATATCATCTGGAGTGAGTGGACCTTTTGATCTCGTCGAATCAGATCTTTTTAGCGCTATAAATCGATACACGTATGCGAAAGTGCGCTGTAAATTGGCAAATGTGTTGTTGAATTTACAAGATGCCGATAGGTCCGTCTTCGTTGATAGTACCAGCACTTTCTGGCGTCGTTCTCAAAGGGATAGGCGACGTTTTGAGGCCAAGTCGAGCTAGCGGCCTGTATGAATGGGGGTCCATTATGCCATAGCTGTGAGTCTAAAAGTTCCAAAGGTGTGCATCCACGTGATTAAATGTCCGCAGGGTTCAGCTGAGAGGGTACATGATGACAGGTCATGCCCTTGGTCCGCTTCTGTATTTGTGATACCCTGTTGGATACAAAGACATTAAACTTTGAAGGTGAATCACGAATCCATGCAAGCGCTACTGTTGAGTCGGTCCAGCAATGATATCTGCATTCGAACTGAATGCACTTGGCAATGTTTCCTATGAGCTCTGATAATAAAAGTGCAGCTGCTAGCTCAAGCTTTGGGATTGTCAGCGTCTTTAATGGGGCGACCCTTGATTTAGAGCATAGCAAATGTGATGAAAATACCCCTTGCATTTCGGATCTGACTACGCAAGCACCATAAGCGGCTGTGCTGGCGTCGCAAAATCCATGCAGCTCATACGAAGCCAGCGGCATCAATACAAAACGGGAGAATTTCAAGCTGCTGACAAATGAGAGTTGCGATATGAGTTTGATCCATTCGAAGTGCAGCGACTGCGACAGGCATTCGTCCCAATTGACCCTTTCCTTCCACAGTGCTTGGAGAAATACCTTTAACCTGGTAACGATGGGCGCGATCAATCCGAGCGGATCGTAAAATCTCGCTATCATTGATAATATGCTCCGCTTTGTGACTGGTCCTTCGGGTACGATCTCCGCAAAGTTGAAAAGCAGGCTATCAGAGCTAGGGCTCCAAGCTAAACCAAGCGCCTTTGCAATGTTGGTGCCATCCTTGAACTCCATTAGCTTCTCACAATCGGATTCGCTTTCTCCTTTTAATGCATCAGGCTCGTTTGAGCACCACTTTCTGATTGGAAAGTGACCTTTAGCCAGTAGCAGTTTTACTTGCTGTCGGATCTGAATGGCTTCTTCTATAGAGTCCCCTCCAGAAATTAAATCGTCTACGTAGAAGTCGCGACAAACTATCTTTGCAGCTAGTGGAAAGGTAGGCTCTTCGTCGTGGGCCAGCTGCTGCATCGCTCGAATTGCTAGAAACGCAGCGGGTTTGGTTCCGTACGTTACTGTATCCAGGGTGTACGTCCTTATGCTTTCATTTTGGTGATCACGCCATAAGATGCATTGCAGAAATTGATCTGGATGCGTTATTCGGACACAGCGGTACATCTTCCAGATGTCACCGCACATGGCAACCTTTAAAAACGAAAATGAATTAGAATGTTGAATAATTTGGGTTGGATTGCTGGGCCTGTATGCAAAAGATCATTCAGAGATGGGCCTGATGTGGATTTGGCTGATCCATCAAAAACGACGCACAATTTGGTGGTTGAGCTATCTGGCTTTTCTACGCAGTGGTGGGGTAAATAGAATTGTGGGACAAGCTGCTGCTTGGGAGCCAAAGACCTGTGGCCCTAGTCGATGTATTCGCGCATGAATGCAGAGTACCTCTCCTTTAGCTGGTGTCTTCTGTACAATTTGTTTTCGAACGACTTGAAAGTCGTGAGTCTTTTAGCGTGTCGAAGATGAGCTTTGCTGTTAGCCTAACTGAGTACTGCCCTGACTTAAGTCGCGTGTAGCCTTGGAGAAATAGCTGCTCACATAGTGCGTCTTATCAGAGAGCGCAGGGGCCGTAACGCAGCAATTGTCGACTTCGCAGAATCGTTTTACAATATCCGACAGTGGATCCTCCCATGGATTAGGTTCCTTGTAAAGGGCTGATAGTGTGAAGGAGTTCGCAAGACGTAATCCATCCGAGCTTGGTCTTTTGGAGCGTTGGTAGGTTATCCGCCATTCGAATTTGGCCGATGCAAATGAGATCGAAATATAGTCCGGCACCAAGTAATTAATCTATTCGTTGGATCCGCGAGCGAGATGTTTTTGGGAATACTCCACCCAGAGATGTCTAATTCAAAGTGGGGCTGATAATCCATTATAGTGCGAGTAACGACTGCTGAAAATTATGTGCTGAAGCTCCTATCACGTGACTACGCTGTAATGTCAGTGGACATGTTAGAAGATAGGGTTGATTCGCCTATACCAGATATTGATACGGCACCATGATGAGTTTTGAGTTGGAGCTGCTTTACTAGACGAGCAGTGATAAAGTTTAGCCGAGATCCAGAATCCAGTAATGCACGGCAGGGTATAAATGCACCTGAGTGGCTCTTGGCATATATGTATGATGGCGGTTGGTAGCACCACGTAATCTACAGGCTGGGCATTCGTGGCTTCAGGTGTGAATTCAAGCGCAGTGCTGATGAGGTAGGTTCCTTAAAGACGATGCGTGAGGCTGGATCGTGGTTGCAGCCTGCAAGCTTGGTGTACGCAGGGCAGATGATTGAGTTGTGATGGGGCTCATGTGCAGCAACGAATGATGTTTTTGTTGACAATGCCTGTTTAGGCAAAGATGCTATCACTCGGCCTCTTTGTGGCGCAAACTTGGGGACAGATTCAAAAACAACGGGCATTTAACAAAAAATACTGTTTTGAATCGCAAAATTACAAATTTGCTGGAAATTGTTATGAAGATGCAATGAATGTGTTACGGTTCAATTTTTTCTAAGAACGCCGACATATCCGTCCACCTGGGTAGCTTATCCGTTGCAAGCGCCTCCTGCCACTTTTCCTGGGTGTGGTGATCGAGCTTGTGCGATATTGTGTGTATGAGTAATCCGTCAGCCAGCTCCTCAGTTGTTGACATGGTGCTAAGCACCCGAAGATGCGAGTTAATTTTGTCACTCAACTCACGCAACGCCTCTGCTGATCCCTTTTCAACACCTGGCAGCCCGACTATATCCCGCACGTGGCCCTGAAAATGTAGCAACTTATTATCAAAACGCTTTATGAGTAACTCCAACGCCTTGTCGTAATAAATGTTGTAATTTCTCAATCTTACTTAGGTCCTCATTGCTGCCAATGACAGTCTTGTACATGGCGTAAAAATCCGGCCAATCCTCGTAGGAGCCGCTGAACCTGGGCAGCTGCAATTCCGGTAGGCGAGACTTACGGTTAAACAAGTGAGCAAATGTGTGCGTACTTTCAGCAAAGCGTGGGATAGTTGTTGAATTGGCGTCAGTCATACGTCCCTTAGTGACTGCATCCATTTGACGAGCGAGATTGGATTTGATCTTCCAGTAAACCTTCTCGAAAGCTCGAGCAAATCTAATTTTTCTAGCCTTGACTGGCTGATATCAAACTCGGCCTTCATGCTCTCCGCAGATTCTATACGCACCATCAGATCGGCTTCGGCAAAGCTGATCATCTCACCAGCGCTGAAGAATTCGTTCATTGCTAATAGTTGGCGTTGAACAGAAGCGCATTTGGCTTTGCAAAAGTCTTTTTCACTTGTCGAATTTTCCATTCTGTTGTTGGCGAGGTAATGTTCGGTTGGTACGTTTTGTTGAGTGCTCACTGTACTACGGCCTGTCACCAAAATTCACTTATGGAGAAGAGCTTTGCCCTTGACCACTGCGAATGTCACAGAGTGAGCAGTGCGAGAATGCGATTACCGTTTTATGTGTGCAGCGGCTTGTGTATGTGTATGTATCGAGATCAATTGTAGCGGCACTTGCATTCACATTCATATGTATGTATGTAAGTATGTAGGTATCTGCTCGACGGCTTCTTTTCTAAGCAAACGGTTGTGCTTGGCACTGATATGCACCAAACAGCTTGGTTATAATAGCCGATCTGCTTAATAACGCGATAAGATCGTTAGAGAGAAGCGCCCACTTGAGCCGGTGTGCGAAATATGTACATACATATGCAGCAGCAAAAGAGCGATGAACAACGAAAGTAAGATTTGCGGCAAGACGAGAAGCAAGAAAGAAAATCACGTCGGGGTCACCAATGTTTTGAGGAGATGCTAGTTTGCACCCCACTTCGGCCCCTTTTATGTTCTATAAATTTTAATAAAAATCAAAGGAGCCTTTAGACTGCTTGTAATGCGTGATTTACTTCTCGAACTTTTAACAATAACTTTCGATAGATTAGTGATGAGCAATTTACAATGGTATTTTATGGTGGTTTAAAAATAATAGTATGTGACTTCAATATCGTGATTTGAGAAGTAAAGATATATTGTAATTCAGATATAATATTATTCAGAGGGCGTTCTGCTGCGAACTGATAGCGTCTTATGCGTACGCTTTTGTGTCATTTTCACGAAACAATGTTACATTACGAATATAAGAGATTACGAAACCAAATTTTAATTTACAAGAGGTTCAAAATTCTATGCGTTGCGAAAAATACTACGAATTAACGAGGTGACCAAAATGTATGGAACGAATATTTTTCATTTTTTACGAATTATTAAGGTTTTCGATTTAGCGGGGGACGAATTATTGAGATTCGACTGTAATGAATTTACCAAACCTTACAGATTGACCATTGACACTGGGGCACATATCGAATTCCATTCGATCACCGGACAGCAACTATGCGCAAACAATTAACGTAGGGACGACTAGAACCGTAAATTAGCTTTAATCATATCTCATATTATTCACTTTGCAGATTACGAGGATAACATAGAAAAGCATAAAACAGCTATAGAAATGATTAACGACGAAAAATAAACATACGAATTGAAAAAGTTCTTAAAGAAAAAGTTTATCAACTTGAAAGAAGGAGTTGCTTCATATCAATAAAAAGGGAAAAATAATAAAAAAAAAGGTATAATCAATGGCCTAGGTACTATAGTTTAAACCATATCCGGAAATATGGATGCTGAAGATAACAGTAGAATAGACAAGCACATTAAAAACTATAAAGGAACAAAACTATAACTACACTTATAACATACAAGTACAAGAAGAATTCAATAATGAAGTAATGATAAGATTTACAAACATTTCCAAAATTTGCAAAATGTAATATCTTGAAATATAAATCTTGAAAGTATTCAAATTTCATAACTAGAATAAGTGAATATTAATTTTAATAAAGAAATACTATAAAACAAGAAAATTAAAAAACCATCCTAAAAGTATACTGAAGCAAATCATATAGCGAATCAGTAGAATATTATAAAAACAAGTAAGAGGTTCAAGTCGGGAGCTCCCGACTAGGGGATACCCTGAGCCCTCATATTCCAACACCAAATGCAGCTCGCGCTAATAGATAGAGAGTAGCGGGGAGTTGGCGATAGGTATAAAATGAAAGATAATCGATATATATATACTATTCTAGAAGCTACATGTCAAGTTTGGTGACTCTACCTCTTATTATTTACCAAAATAGCTTAAAAAACGGTATTTCGATATACATTTTAATCGATTACTTAGAAACGGGGCAAGTTATCGTTTATCGGAAACAAACTCGATCTGCGCGAGCACCTGGAGGACCTACAGCTTTCAAGTCTCTAGCTCTTATAGGTTCTCAGATCCTTGCGTTCATACATACGGACGGACGGACAGACAGACGGACATGGCTAGATCGACTCGGATATTGATGCTAATCAACAATATATATACTTTATGGGGTCGGAGATGCTTCCTTCTGCCTGTTACATACATTTACACTTTGCACAAATACAATATACCCTTTTTGCCCATTTTCAATGGGTTCAGGGTATAATTATTGACATTAGAAACGGTTCAACAAGAAAAAACTATTATATCCTTAATTCAACTACCAACATAAAAAAAAAATTTTAATAATAAAACAACATACCAACATTTCAAATGATATGTAGGTAAAATCAAACTCAGTTTATAAAAGCACCTAAGTATGTAATTGTGAACAAAAATAGCATAAGCCAAACAAACACACCATGTCACACAGTATATAAAATAACAAGTAAGAGGTTCTAGTCGGGAGCTCCCGACTAGGGGATACCCTGAACCCTCATATTCCAACACCAAATGCAGCGCGCGCTTATAGATAGAGAGTAGCGGGGAGTTGGCGATAGGTATAAATTGAAAGATAATCGATATATATATACTTTTCTAGAAGCTACATGTCAAGTTTGGTAACTGTAGCTCTTATTATTTACCAAAATTGCTTAAAAAACAGGATATCGATATACATTTTTATCGATTACTTGGAAACGGGGCAAGCTATCGATTATCGGAAACAAACTCGATCTGCGCGGGCACTAGGAGCACCTACATCTAAAATTCAAGTCTCTAGCTTTTATAGGTTCTGAGATCCTTGCGTTCATACATACGGACGGACGGACGGACGGACGGACGGACGGACAGACAGACGGACATGGCTAGATCGACTCGGCTATTAATGCTGATTAAGAATATATATACTTTATGGGGTCGGAGATGCTTCCTTCTGCCTGTTACATACATTTGGATTTTGCACAAAAACATAATACCCCTTTTACCCATTTTTAATGGGTTCAGGGTATAAAAATAAATAGTCAAAAAAATTCTTTCTCCCCATTGGAATTGAACTTGCGCCCCGCGACCAACTGCTTCCCGTGGCTTTTTACCTTGCAGCCATACCGAAAGTTGCTACTAATTGAAAAAAAACTGAACTAAAATAGGACCACATATGTACATATATACATAGAGCATACGATGCAATCGCAATTGTAATTCTTTTTGTGTGTATTAGTGCACATGTATACAGAAACTCCAGCGCTTTGTGCCAGCTGCCGCTGACTCGTGGCCTGCCAATATTGTATGTATATGTATGTACATATATAACCACATGGTTTCTTTAATAACTTCTATGTATCTTAACCGATCTTGATGAAATTTTCTACAGTATATCTTATTGTACCATAGAATATTTGTGTATTCTCAAAAAGTCAATTTCATTTAAATTGTGGCTTAAATTGGTTGGCAATACAAGTTGGGTTATTAACTTGATTTATAGCTTTGGGGTGGTAGCGGGGAGGCGGCGATAGGTATAAAATGAAAGATACTCGATATATATATACTATTCTAGAAGCAACATGTCAAGTTTGGTGACTCTAGCTCTTATTATTTACCAAAATTGCTTAAAAAAAGCGATTTCGATATACATTTTTATCGATTACTTGGAAACGGGGCAAGTTATCGTTTATCGGAAACAAATTCGATCTGCGCGGGCACTAGGAGCACCTACATCTGAAATTTCAAGTCTCTAGCTCTTATAGGTTCTGAGATCCTTGCGTTCATACATACGGACGGACGGACGGACAGACAGACGGACATGGCTAGATCGACTCGGCTATTGATGCTGATCAAGAATATATATACTTTATGGGGTCGGAGATGCTTTCTTCTGCCTGTTACATACATTTGGATTTTGCTCAAAAACATAATACCCCTTTTACCCATTTTTAATGGGTTCAGGGTATAAAAATAAATAGTCAAAAAAATTCTTTCTCCCCATTGGAATTGAACTTGCGCCCCGCAACCAACTGCTTCCCGTGGCTTTTTACCTTTTTACCATACCGAAAGTTGCTACTAATTGAAAAAAAACTGAACTAAAATAGGACCACATATGTACATATATACATAGAGCATACGATGCAATCGCAATTGTAATTCTTTTTGTGTGTATTAGTGCACATGTATACAGAAACTCCAGCGCTTTGTGCCAGCTGCCGCTGACTCGTGGCCTGCCAATATTGTATGTATATGTATGTACATATATAACCACATGGTTTCTTTAATAACTTCTATGTATCTTAACCGATCTTGATGAAATTTACTACAGTATATCTTATTGTACCATAGAATATTTGTGTATTCTCAAAAAGTCAATTTCATTTAAATTGTGGCTTAAATTGGTTGGCAATACAAGTTGGGTTATTAACTTGATTTATAGCTTTGGGGTGGTAGCGGGGAGGCGGCGATAGGTATAAAATGAAAGATACTCGATATATATATACTATTCTAGAAGCAACATGTCAAGTTTGGTGACTCTAGCTCTTATTATTTACCAAAATTGCTTAAAAAAAGGGATTTCGATATAATTTTTATCGATTACTTGGAAACGGGGCAAGTTATCGTTTATCGGAAACAAACTCGATCTGCGCGGCACTAACACCTACGTCTAAAATCAAGTCTTACTCTTAGGTTCTGATCCTTCAACATACGGACGACGACGACGGACGGACGGACGACAGACGGACATGCTAATCACTCGGCTATATGCGATAAAAAAAACTTTATGGGGTCGGAGATGCTTCCTTCTGCCTGTTACAACATTTGGATTTTGCACAAAAACATAAACCCCTTTTACCCATTTTTAATGGGTTCAGGGTATAAAAATAAATAGTCAAAAAAATTCTTTCTCCCCATTGGAATTGAACTTGCGCCCCGCGACCAACTGCTTCCCGTGGCTTTTTACCTTGCAGCCATACCGAAAGTTGCTACTAATTGAAAAAAAACTGAACCAAAATAGGACCACATATGTACATATATACATAGAGCATACGATGCAATCGCAATTGTAATTCTTTTTGTGTGTATTAGTGCACATGTATACAGAAACTCCAGCGCTTTGTGCCAGCTGCCG
Source organism: Drosophila ezoana (assembly GCA_035045725.1). NCBI lineage: Eukaryota > Metazoa > Arthropoda > Insecta > Diptera > Drosophilidae > Drosophila > Drosophila ezoana. Next base: position 291,803 of record JAWNOU010000044.1, on the reverse strand, counting down.
CTGACTCGTGGCCTGCCAATATTGTATGTATATGTATGTACAAATAACCACATGGTTTCTTTAATAACTTCTATGTATCTTAACCATCTTGATGAAATTTCTACAGTAATCTTATTGTACCAAGAATATTTGTGTATTCTCAAAAAGTCAATTTCATTTAAATTGTGGCTTAAATTGGTTGGCAATACAAGTTGGGTTATTAACTTGATTTATAGCTTTGGGGTGGTAGCGGGGAGGCGGCGATAGGTATAAAATGAAAGATACTCGATATATATATACTATTCTAGAAGCAACATGTCAAGTTTGGTGACTCTACTCTTATTATTTACCAAAATTGCTTAAAAAAAGGGATTTCGATATACATTTTTATCGATTACTTGGAAACGGGGCAAGTTATCGTTTATCGGAAACAAACTCGATCTGCGCGGGCACTAGGAGCACCTACGTCTAAAATTTCAAGTCTCTAGCTCTTATAGGTTCTGAGATCCTTGCGTTCATACATACGGACGGACGGACGGACGGACGGACGGACAGACAGACGGACATGGCTAGATCGACTCGGCTATTGATGCTGATCAAGAATATATATACTTTATGGGGTCGGAGATGCTTTCTTCTGCCTGTTACATACATTTGCACTTTGCACAAATACAATATACCCTTTTTACCCATTTTCAATGGGTTCAGGGTATAAAAAACAAATGAAAAATGTATAGAAAATATTCTGAAATAGAAATCAATAATAATAATAAATGAATTATTAATGAAATGTGTAACACATTGAAAATTTGGCGTTCTGGCATCATTTTCAGTTTTTGTCTTTGAAAAAATTGGTTCCACTAATTTGGAATTTCACAATATTACAAAAAGTACATATGTACATACAACTTCTTCTTGCTTAAGCCTCTAGCCTTTAGCATCTATGCGTCTTAGTAATCACTTTTTTGATGTATAATAAATAAAGCAACTTTTGCTAAAAAAAAAATATTTACTTGTGTTAATGGATGTAGAATATTGACTTTTAAGCTCCATCTATTTAAACAAATTGGTGACTCGACAATAACCAAAATGTAGGGACCCAAAGTGTGACTCGAAGCTAACCCAAACTTTGCACGCAACTCAGGACAGACGGAGCACCTCAATACAAAATGGAGGACGACAATAATGCTAGCGCTCACATTGAGAACAGCAATGCAAGAGTTGCAGACAATGTAAATTCTATTTTCGTCAAGATCCCATTTCCTCAACTACACACGGTAACAAACATTGAAATGTTTTTCACCTATCTGGAAAGTTGGTTTCTTTAACAAGGCACAGGCTAACGGAAGGAGCACGAGAAGTATGCAGCCGTCAACAGATATGCGGATCCCAAATACTTAGATCAAGTTCACGATCTTGATCAAAATGAGCCTCAAACAAATCTATACACGACAATCAAACAAGCCATTCTTGCAAAGTTCGCTGAGTCAGAGATGACACGCCTCGACAAACTTGCCACTGGCATTCAACTCGGTGATGGAAGTCCTGGCCGTCTCATCAGTTTTATGTCGTTATTGGATTAAACGCCTACCTCCTGCAGCTGGTACTTCCCTCCTGGTACTTTCCCGAATACAACACTATCGCAACTTGCAATAGCCACTGACGCCGTAATGGATACACTCGGCTATACTTCATGTGATAACGTCGCAGTGCTTTCAAGTAACTGCAGCTGAGCATTTAATTGACAACCGTATCAGTAAAATAGAAAAAAGTCGGAATGCCCAGGACATAATGTTTCAAAAGATCAACACCAAACTTGGTCAGCTCGGTCACAAAGCAACCGCAGAAATACACTGATCGCACATGCCCATTCAAATGAAAATTGCTGGTATCATAACAAGTATGACTGCAGTGCCCAACACTGCATTGCACCATATTCCTTTATTTAAACAAATAACAGTCACACAAAAAACTTACAAAAACCGTCGAAGATATCAAATTGGCAACTTTGACGGCTAATCTGTTCATGATATGCCAAATTTTGTCAAGCCAATATAAACGTATTCAGTATAACAACCTTTAATATAATGCTGCTAATGGCTCAACCCATCTCACTCTCGATCTTGGGTTACGTCGTCCACACATAGAACATTATTAATGCTGACGCAAAATTTCGAATTATTGGATCAGATTTTCTACAGCACTACAACCTTCTTGTCAATATGAAAGATGGCAAATTAATCTACGCTACTTTGACAGTACGTCAAGCTGTCTGTTGAGTTGCTAATGTTTTTTATAAACTGTTTTTAAAACTATTTCCAAGAACTAAAGTCAATTTTGGCTTTTCACAACATTACGTTATAATTATGTTTATTTATCGAATTAAAATTATTTGGCTGTGTGTTATACAAAAAAAGAGAATATGCAATTTGTTGCCGTTGCGACAAGTGCAAGAGAGGCTTGCCAACAGTGTTTACAACAAACAGGTGTTTCACTAAACTAAGAAAACGATCTTTTCTTATGTTTACATGAATGTTGCTTATTCTAATGAGATGCGACTGCAGAATCCAACATACTCCCCCCGTTGGATGCCTGACATTCAACAGAATCCTTAAGGGGCAGCAGACACAGATTCCAGCCGTGGTCTTCAGATCAGCTACACGATTTTCCACGAAAACATTAAATTTGATGGGCTCATCTCTTATTCGGGATAGGACTACGGATGAATCGCACTAGCAATAGAATTGGCTGACAAAGATGCCTGTGCGCTTGACTTCACGCATCAGATTAGCCAACAGCTTCGCTCCACATAATTCCAGTTTTTGGACAGTCAATGTTTTTAACGGCTCAACTCGAGACTTGGAGCAAAGGATACGAATTGTGGCTAGAGAACTTCTGGTCTCCACGTAGATGCAGCCTTCATAGGCCTCCACACATGGATTTAAACATCCGCTTCTTCGAAGCGCACCACTCTGGGAAACGAAGCATGCCAAATGTTGCGAAAGCTGCCGCATAGCTCCCTCCATCCTCCCTCCATCGTATCACATGCAATCGGCAACCTTTCTTCCCATGTCGGTTGGTCCTTACAAAGCTGTTGAAGAAAGATCTTAGATTTAGTTATGACTGGTCCCAAAAGTCCAAGCAGATAATGTTATGACTGGTCCCAAAAGTCCAAGCAGATAATGAAAACCGGCAACAATAGACAGAACTGAGCGCCTGCAGGGCTTAACAGTAAAATCTACAACAGAAAACTAAAATAGCAACTGCTCGATCGATGGATCTCATACAAGACCAAGGAGCTTGGTGACAACGCTTCCATCATCGAACTTCAAGTACTGTTCCCTTTATTCATAAGCTATTCCATCAAGGACTTCTTGGTGACTGGAACACCACTTTCGAAGCTTAAAGTTTCCACAAGACAATATTCCGGCTGTCTGACGAATTTTCTCTCTGCCTTCAGCAACTGAGTTGGCTCCGGATATGAAATCGTCAATGTATTACTCCTGCTTGTTGGTATCCGACCCAATAGGAAATGCATGACGCTCATTAATGGCCAACTGATGCATTGCGCGCACGGACTGAAATGATCATAGTTGATCAACCATATGTCGCTGAGCCATCAAACACAACACGTATCTTGGTTGTGGTACTGTCTTCCTTCAAGACGCAATGATGTGGGGGAAGTATTCTTTGATGAATGATGACAACCAGCCAAATCAAGTGGCAAAATAAGATGACCCATTCTTTGTTCTTTGTCTGTCAGAAGGCTAAACTGGGTAGTAGAATGCTTGCAGCGGCAGTCGACCAAAGCTGTAAATTTGGAACCACGGGTAGCCAGGAGCCCGCGGAACTTGTTCCGTCCTGATTTTTTGGTTGCGGACCTTCGGGGAGTTTCGTGGTGGCTGTGGTTTATACCCAAATCGCGGGTAGAGCTTTGCTCGACGTGAAGTTGCATTACAATTGAGGTATTGTTTCTGCCCAACATGCATTCAATTGGTACCGAAGGTACACTGTGCAAGCAGGGTCCTGGACGGGCGCTAGTCCGACGCATTGTTTTCGGCTCGTTGCATTTTTGAATACCGTGAGATTAAGCCAACATGGCAGGTCCCGACGTAAAACACACTGACTATTTTGTCGGTAATTGTTGGAGCCACAAGAGCATCAAAGGTGTCTGAATACTCTAAGGATGGTGACTTTATATGAATCTTAACAGCTGACCCTTCAGTAGAGAAGATTGTGTCTCCGAGACCCGTGACAACTGTCGACGACCTGGTTTTCCTTAACTGAAGTCTCTGTGCGAAACGGGATGTGGCCATGTGCAACTGAGAGCCTGAGTCTTATAAGGCTCTATAGGGAACCAAGGAACCAGAACTATTTTTTAACATTACCACTGCAGTGGCCAAGAGCACAGCACCAGACTGAAGACCTTGGACAGCAAGAGAGGTTGTGGACAGAGAGTGTGTCGAAATGGTAGCGCTCAAATCACACGATGTATGTGATATTGTCGACGCATTAGCTTCTGATGATGTATGAAAATGCTGCAGGGTATGATGCTTTCCTCCACAAGTACGACAATGACAACTACTACAAGACACGATTGATGTACCTTCCTCAGGCAGGTATAGCAAAGAGCAAGTTTCTTGACTTCCTTATGCCGAAGGTATGGAGACAAATTTCTGAATTTTCCATATTTGTAGATCCCGTGACCAGGTGCATCACAAAAACTGCAGCCATTTTGCTTAGTCTCAGCTACAAGCACTCATTTGCTATGGTTGGTATTATGGTTGAATTTGCCCACCTGATGGTCATATGAGATGGCATGGCACGTTGCACGCTCTCCAGCCTTTGACTACACCTTTCCAGAAATGTGAAGAACTCATCAGCTGTCGGGACTTTGTCATAGCCTGTAGCCTCCTTCCATTTGGTATTGGAAAACTGCAACGATCGAACTGAATCCAACGCAGGGCCAGACAAACATGAGTGGAGCTGCTGCAACTTTTCAATATTTGACAGCTCGCGATGAAGTCCGAATATTCTGTATAGCCACCGGAAAACGTTGGTAATTTGAGCTTGGGCAAGCGCGTTTTGTTGTCCAAGATCATGGTTTGGTTTGGCAAATCCTCATGACGAAGAAAGGTTGATTGACGTCGCTGCATATTTACACGAACGCGAGCTTTAACCACGGCTCTCACCTCTTCGATTTCATCGAAATTCAGATCCTCTAGCGAGTTATGCGCAGTATTAAAGACAGACCATGTTTGTTCAATTAGCAATAGGCGCACTTCTAAGTCACAAGAGGCACAAGAGTTATTAATTTTATCCTCAGATAAATCACATTTAATACACTTGTTTCGCTCGAACAATGCAGCCGCCCTGCGCTTAAGAAAAGGCACCCTGTTTGCCTCCATACTAATTGTGTTCTCGCCTTACATAATTTTTTCCCAAACGCTAAATCGGAACACCAAAACTGTTTAGCTGAAGAACGACCCACAAGAAAAACTCGACGAGTTGTGCAGCTGCTTATGAACAAGCGTATGTATATAAGCTCAGCCGCCCAATGCCCGCACAAAAGGGAGAGCGCGAAAGTCACCTAGCGGCGTCTATGTATATGCGAATTTTGAAAGCGGTAAATTGTCCGCTCACACAGGAGTGTTACAATGCCTAATTATAACAAGTTACGACAATTATGCTGCACTTGATACTGGCACCTTTTTTCAATAGATTTTATTTTCTTGTATGCACTGCAATGTTAAATCTTAATTTTTTTTAGCAACTGTTTTCGAAGCTTTTGCCAAGAACTAAAGTCAGTTTTGGCTTTTCACAACAATACGTTATAATTATGTTTATTTATCGAATTCAAATTATTTGCAAGATTATTTGGGTGTGTCTCAGAAAAAGTTCTTCGCTTCGCCTTGCTCAGCAACGAACAAGTTTGTAATAGAAAAAGAGAATATGTAATTTATATCAGCCGCGACGAGTGCAAGAGAGGCCTGCCAACCTTGTTTACAACAAACTGGTGTTTTACAAAACTAAGATTACGACCTCTTCTTATGTTTACAAGAATGTTGCTTATTCTAATGTGATGCGACTGCTGCAGCCTTCAATCTTCAACAATATTAAAAAGGTTTAACGCATCCTGTGAATTTGCCTTACTGCTGGAGGAATTCAAGGACATCACAAAACTCAATGACTTAGCACCGAAGCACACAACATCTCATTTAACTCACTGCATTGAGACAAAAGGCCCACCAACATTCGCAAGACCTCGTTGGCTCACTCCAGGCAAGTTTAAGGTTGCCAAAATTAAATTCGAGTTCTTGCTTAAAATAGGTGTGTGCCGACCATCAAAAGAAAGCCAACAGGTGAATGGTGGCCATGTGGTAATTACCGTGCTCTCAACGCACAAACAGTTACAAATCGGTTTCCATTTGCACAAATACAAGACTGAAAAGACAATATTCTCGAAAATTATTCTCAACCGAGCATATCACCAGAATCCCCATCGAACCAGGCGACGTCCCAAGGACTGCAATAACCACACCATTGCAACGCTGCACAAGCGTTCTAAAGATACATGCATTCCGCACTAGACGCTAGAATTTCTGTATACATATGCAATAAATCAACACACAAAAAGAATTACAATTGCGATTGCATCTTATGCTCTATGTACATATGTGGACCTATTTTAGTTCAGTTTTTTTTTTCAGTTAGTAACAATTTTCGGTATGGCTACAAGGTAAAAAGCCATGGGAAGCAGTTGGTCGCGAGGCGCAAGTTCAATACCAATCGGGAGAAAGTATTTTTTTTTCTAATAATGTTAGTTTTATTCCTTCACTCATTAAAAACGTAAATAAGTCAAGAAAATGCTTTCTATACCCTGAACCCATTAAAAATGTGTAAAAAGGGAAGGATGGAAGGAAGTATCTCCGACCCCATAAAGTATATATATTCTTGATCAGCATTAATAGCCGAGTCGATCTAGCCGTGTCCGTCTGCCTGTGTGTCATTCTGTCCGTATGTATGAACGCAAAAATATCAAAAAGTATAAGTGCTAGAGACTTGAAATTTTGGCTGTAGGTCCTCCTAGTGCCTGCGCTGATCGAGTTTGTTTCCGATAATCGATAACTTACTCCGTTTCAGCATTGCAATTGCGAATGTATTGTTATCTGTGCTGATATTTGAAGTGGGGGCAAGTGGTGTGGTATGTCGCGAGCTCGAGCCCTACCGAGGAAACTGTCTTTTTTTTTTGGCTGGTGTGGCTGTTGTATAGAGACCGCGGCAAGTAGTGCGGTTAGATGCGAGTTCGAGCCCGGCCAAGGGAAATCCTTTTTTTTTTAATGTATCTTTGTTGCATTTGGTGTTGGAATCAGAGGGTTCAGGGTATCCCCTAGTCGGGAGCTCTCAACTAGAACCTCTTACTTGTTTTATGTATAACAAAAAAAGCCACTATTGCTAAAATCGAAATATTTTACTTGTGTTAATGGATGTAGAATATTGACTTATGGAAAATTTGTTTGTTTTTCAATATGTCTTGACCAAACTCGCCATTATACGTTTCCCTATACCTTAATATGCGCAAAATCCTATGAGCGTAGGACGAATGCTGTCTCCAGTTTTTCCGTAGTGAATAACTCTGGAAAAATGTTGTATTATTTTAATGTTTATTTATATTATTTGGATAATTGTAGCTTAAATTGCTATGTAGTTTATAATGCTTTACATATATAAGTTATGTGCAAATTTAAAAAACTTTAACGAATGACGGTGCGTAGCCTACGAGATTTCGGCATCGACTGACTCTCTGATCGGTTTTTCTATCAGAGCGAACACTCTGACCGTTTGCTCACTCTTGTAACCGTTTGACTCTCTATTGTTGTCGTCGTTGAATAATGACGACCAGTGCGCGTTGCTCGCTCGGCTACTTGCTCTTCTGAAACTTTCCCGACTCCTATTTATCGCATTAAAATTATTTGGCTGTGGCTCAGAAAAAGTCCTTCGCTTCGCCTTGCTCAACAACGAACAAGTGTGTAATAGAAAAAAAGAGAATATGCAATTTGTAGCCGTTGCGACAAGTGCAAGAGAGGCTTGCCAACAGTGTTTACAACAAACAGGTGTTTCACTAAACTAAGAAAACGATCTTTTCTTATGTTTACATGAATGTTGCTTATTCTAATGAGATGCGACTGCAGAATCCAACATACTCCCCCCGTTGGATGCCTGACATTCAACAGAATCCTTAAGGGGCAGCAGACACAGATTCCAGCCGTGGTCTTCAGATCAGCTACACGATTTTCCACGAAAACATTAAATTTGATGGGCTCATCTCTTATTCGGGATAGGACTACGGATGAATCGCACTAGCAATAGAATTGGCTGACAAAGATGCCTGTGCGCTTGACTTCACGCATCAGATTACCCAACAGCTTCGCTCCACATAATTCCAGTTTTTGGACAGTCAATGTTTTTAACGGCTCAACTCGAGACTTGGAGCAAAGGATACGAATTGTGGCTAGAGAACTTCTGGTCTCCACGTAGATGCAGCCTTCATAGGCCTCCACACATGGATTTAAACATCCGCTTCTTCGAAGCGCACCACTCTGGGAAACGAAGCATGCCAAATGTTGCGAAAGCTGCCGCATAGCTCCCTCCATCCTCCCTCCATCGTATCACATGCAATCGGCAACCTTTCTTCCCAAGTCGGTTGGTCCTTACAAAGCTGTTGAAGAAAGATCTTAGATTTAGTTATTACTGGTCCCAAAAGTCCAAGCAGATAATGAAAACCGGCAACAATAGACAGAACTGAGCGCCTGCAGGGCTTAACAGTAAAATCTACAAAAGAAAACTAAAATAGCAACTGCTCGATCGCTGGATCTCATAAAAGACCAAGGAGCTTGGTGACAACGCTTCCATCATCGAACTTCAAGTACTGTTCCCTATATTCATAAGCTATTCCATCAAGGACTTCTTGGTGACTGGAACACCACTTTCGAAGCTTAAAGTTTCCACAAGACAATATCCCGGCTGTCTGACGAATTTTCTCTCTGCCTTCAGCAACTGAGTTGGCTCCGGATATGAAATCGTCAATGTATTACTCCTGCTTGTTGGTATCCGACCCAATTGGAAATGCATGACGCTCATTAATGGCCAACTGATGCATTGCGTGCACGTACTGAAATGATCATAGTTGATCAACCATATGTTGCTGAGCCATCAAACACAACACGTATCTTGGTTGTGGTACTGTCTTCCTTCAAGACACAATGATGTGGGGGAAGTATTCTTTGATGAATGCCCAGTTCTGCTCTTTAAGATTCGAATGTCGACCCAATTTTCGCTCAAGACTGAGAAATCGACGATAAGCCTGGCCATTAGACTCTCCTAAAAGTTCTGCACTCCGCTTCAGAAGCAACCGCACTGAATACTCGGCGTATGATAAGCGGGAGAAGGTTTTGGCAAGGTGCTGCTACAACTCTTCTTTGCTGGCCTTTACAACAGGCTCCAAGCTCTCAATTTCCTTAAAATGCCGAACCAAATCATCCAGACGAAGGAACGTCCAACTGACCAGCATCGCTATCAGAAGTGAGGCAAGCAGCCAAAGACGAGGTACTTTGCAGTCTCTCAAAGCCCCCGGTCACGACCCAGCCAACGCGAGTCTTCCGCAGAAGAGGTAATCCTGGCAAAAGCATAATTTGCTCAACAGAAAAAAGCTCCTAGTAGAGGCTCGTTCCAATCAAAAGATCGACCCGCTGTGGTTTTTATACCCTGAACCCATTAAAAATGGGTAAAAGGGGTATTATGTTTTTGTGCAAAATGCAAATGTATGTAACAGGCAGAAGGAAGCATCTCCGACCTCATAAAGTATATATATTCTTGATCAGCATCAGTAGCCAAGTCGATCTAGCCATGTCCGTCTGTCTGTCCGTCCGTCCGTCCGTATGTATGAACGCAAGGATCTCAGAACCTATAAGAGCTAGAGACTGAAATTTTGAATGTAGGTGCTCCTAGTGCTCGCGCAGATCGAGTTTGCTTCCGATAAACGATAACTTGCCCCGTTTCCAAGTAATCGATAAAAATGTATATCGAAATCCCGTTTTTTAAGCAATTCTGGTAAATAATAAGAGCTAGAGTCACCAAACTTGACATGTAGCTTCTAGAAAAGTATATATATATCGATTATCTCTCAATTTATACCTATCGCCAACTTCCCGCTACTCTCTATCTATAAGCGCGCGCTGCATTTGGTGATGGAATAAGAGGGCTCAGGGTATCCCCTAGTCGGGAGCTCCCGACTAGAACCTCTTACTTGTTTTAACGTTGTTGTGTGCCTCACGAACATTATGAATGTGACCTCCACGTGGTAACCCTAAGTGATTGTCCATGGTTGATTTGGACAACCAGCCAAATCAAGTGGCAAAATAAAATGACCCATTCTTTGTCTGTCAGAAGGCTAAACTGGGTAGTAGAATGCTTGCAGCGGCAGTCGACCAAAGCTGTAAATTTGGAACCACGGGTAGCCAGGAGCCCGCGGAACTTGTTCCGTTCTGATTTTTTGGTTGCGGCCCTTCGGGGAGTTTCGTGGTGGCTGTGGTTTATACCCAAATCGGGGGTAGAGCTTTGCTCGACATGAAGTTGCATTACAATTGAGGTCTTAGATAGGCCTCACCTCCAACCAATGAGGGAATGTATTGTTTCTGCCCAACATGCATTCAATTGGTACCGAAGGTACACTGTGCAAGCAGGGTCCTGGACGGGCGCTAGTCCGACGCATTGTTTTCGGCTCGTTGCATTTTTGAATACCGTGAGATTAAGCCAACATGGCAGGTCCCGACGTAAAACACACTGACTATTTTGTCGGTAATTGTTGGAGCCACAAGAGCATCAAAGGTGTCTGAATACTCTAAGGATGGTGACTTTATATGAATCTTAACAGCTGACCCTTCAGTAGAGAAGATTGTGTCTCCGAGACCCGTGACAACTGTCGACGACCTGGTTTTCCTTAACTGAAGTCTCTGTGCGAAACGGGATGTGGCCATGTGCAACTGAGAGCCTGAGTCTTATAAGGCTCTATAGGGAACCAAGGAACCAGAACTATTTTTTAACATTACCACTGCAGTGGCCAAGAGCACAGCACCAGACTGAAGACCTTGGACAGCAAGAGAGGTTGTGGACAGAGAGTGTGTCGAAATGGTAGCGCTCAAATCACACGATGTATGTGATATTGTCGACGCATTAGCTTCTGATGATGTATGAAAATGCTGCAGGGTATGATGCTTTCCTCCACAAGTACGACAATGACAACTACTACAAGACACGATTGATGTACCTTCCTCAGGCAGGTAAAGCAAAGGGCAAGTTTCTTGACTTCCTTATGCCGAAGGTATGAAGACAAATTTCTGAATTTTCCATATTTGTAGATCCCGTAACCAGATGCATCACAAAAACTGCAGCCATTTTGCTTAGTCTCAGCTACAAGCACTCATTTGCTATGGTTGGTATTATGGTTGAATTTGCCCACCTGATGGTCATATGAGATGGCATGGCACGTTGCACGCTCTCCAGCCTTTGACTACACCTTTCCAGAAATGTGAAGAACTCATCAGCTGTCGGGACTTTGTCATAGCCTGTAGCCTCCTTCCATTTGGTATTGGAAAACTACAACGATCGAACTGAATCCAACGCAGGGCCAGACAAACATGAGCGGAGCTGCTGCAACTTTTCAATATTTGACAGCTCGCGATGAAGTCCGAATATTCGGTATAGCCACCGGAAAACGATGGTAATTTGAGCTTGGGCAAGCGCGTTTTGTTGTCCAAGATCATGGTTTGGTTTGGCAAATCCTCATGACGAAGAAAGGTTGAGTGGGACGAGCCGTTAGATTGACGTCGCTGCATATTTACACGAACGCGAGCTTTAACAACGGCTCTCACCTCTTCGATTTCATCGAAATTTAGATCCTCTAGCGAGTTATGCGCAGTATTAAAGACAGACCATGTTTGTTCAATTAGCAATAGGCGCACTTCTAAGTCACAAGAGGCACAAGAGTTATTAATTTTATCCTCAGATAAATCACATTTAATACACTTGTTTCGCTCGAACAATGCAGCCGCCCTGCGCTTAAGAAAAGGCACCCTGTTTGCCTCGTTACTAATTGTGTTCTCGCCTTACATAATTTTTTCCCAAACGCTAAATCGGAACACCAAACCTGTTTAGCTGAAGAACGACCCACAAGAAAAACTCGACGAGTTGTGCAGCTGCTTATGTACAAGCGTATGTATATAAGCTCAGCCGCCCAATGCCCGCACTAAAGGGAGAGCGCGAAAGTCACCTAGCGGCGTCTATGTATATGCGAATTTTAAAAGCTGTAAATTGTCCGCTCACACAGGAGTGTTACAATGCCTAATTATAACAAGTTACGACAATTATGCTGCACTTGATACTGGCACCTTTTTTCAATAGATTTTATTTTTTTGTATGCACTGCAATGTTAAATCTTAATTTTTTTTAGCAACTGTTTTCGAAGCTTTTGCCAAGAACTAAAGTCAATTTTGGCTTTTCACAACAACACGTAATAATTATGTTTATTTATCGAATTCAAATTATTTGCAAGATTTTTTGGGTGTGTCTCAGAAAAAGTTCTTCGCTTCGCCTTGCTCAGCAACGAACAAGTTTGCAATAGAAAAAGAGAATATGTAATTTATACCAGCCGCGACGAGTGCAAAAGAGGCCTGCCAACCTTGTTTACAACAAACTGGTGTTTCACAAAACTAAGATTACGACCTCTTCTTATGTTTACAAGAATGTAGCTTATTCTAATGTGATGCGACTGCTGCAGAATCCAAAAGTGTCTGCAGCCTTCAATCTTCAACAATATTAAAAAGGTTTAACGCATCCTGTGAATTTGCCTTACTGCTGGAGGAATTCAAGGACATCACAAAACTCAATGCCTTAGCACCGAAGCACACAACATCTCATTTAACTCACTGCATTGAGACAAAAGGCCCACCAACATTCGCAAGACCTCGTTGGCTCACTCCAGGCAAGTTTAAGGTTGCCAAAATTAAATTCGAGTTCTTGCTTAAAATAGGTGTGTGCCGACCATCAAAAGAAAGCCAACAGGTGAATGGTGGCCATGTGGTAATTACCGTGCTCTCAACGCACAAACAGTTACAAATCGGTTTCCATTTGCACAAATACAAGACTGAAAAGACAATATTCTCAAAAATTAATCTCAACCGAGCATATCACCAGAATCCCCATCGAACCAGGCGACGTCCCAAGGACTGCAATAACCACACCATTGCAACGCTGCACAAGCGCTCTAAAGATACATGCATTCCGCACTAGACGCTAGAATTTTTTTTTAATTTTTTTTTTTTTTTATTTTATTTTATTTATTTATTTATTTAAGGTCGACAAAACGAGTGTCTTCCTCATTATTCCGTAGATTATACATACAATAGATAATGCAATTATATGCTAAAAGCCTAGTTAGATAACACAGTTCTCTAAATAGCATCACCGACCGATGGAGGTGTTTTAAATGCCAGTCCGGCCAGCTGTGCCTCTTTTCACAGCTAAATTTGTCAGTGACGGTATTAGAGCCTACATCTAAGCAGAAGGGTGTAAGTAGGAAAAAAGTGTTCTTAAGTAAAATTAAAAATAATCTTAGTTTGCTATATTAATTAATAAAATGCAATAAATTGAAAAAAATAAAGTAAGAAGATTGTTAATAAAGTAAAGAAATGTAAGCTAGATATATAAAGTGTTAAGTAGATAGGACAGAAAAGTAATGGGAAATCACCGACCCGGTGGGGGGAAATTTACAGCCTGTCCGGCAAGCTATGCCCCTGCTCATAGCTGGGAATGGTCAGTGACTTCCCGAAGGTATCCTGAAAGCAACGATTTTATAAGGGGTAGAGAAAGTTCGGTAGAGAAAACGTGATGCAAACTATTATAATTTTTACATAGCACGCGAAAAGGATTGTGCATAGCGTAGTCTGTTGTGCACGTAGACAGGAATAAGGGACAGGAAATTTTAGATGTAGGTGCTCCTAGTGCCCGCGCAGATCGAGTTTGCTTCCGATAAACGATAACTTGCCCCGTTTCCAAGTAATCGATAAAAATGTATATCGAAATCCCGTTTTTTAAGCAATTTTGGTAAATAATAAGAGCTAGAGTCACCAAACTTGACATGTAGCTTCTAGAAAAGTATATATATATCGATTATCTCTCAATTTATACCTATCGCCAACTTCCCGCTACTCTCTATCTATAAGCGCGCGCTGCATTTGGTGATGGAATAAGAGGGTTCAGGGTATCCCCTAGTCGGGAGCTCCCGACTAGAACCACTTACTTGTTTTAACGTTGTTGTGTGCCTCACGAACATTATGAATGTGGCCTCCACGTGGTAACCCTAAGTGATTGTCCATGGTTGATTTGGACAACCAGCCAAATCAAGTGGCAAAATAAAATGACCCATTCTTTGTCTGTCAGAAGGCTAAACTGGGTAGTAGAATGCTTGCAGCGGCAGTCGACCAAAGCTGTAAATTTGGAACCACGGGTAGCCAGGAGCCCGCAGAACTTGTTCCGTTCTGATTTTTTGGTTGCGGCCCTTCGGGGAGTTTCGTGGTGGCTGTGGTTTATACCCAAATCGCGGGTAGAGCTTTGCTCGACATGAAGTTGCATTACAATTGAGGTCTTAGATAGGCCTCACCTCCAACCAATGAGGGAATGTATTGTTTCTGCCCAACATGCATTCAATTGGTACCGAAGGTACACTGTGCAAGCAGGGTCCTGGACGGGCGCTAGTCCGACGCATTGTTTTCGGCTCGTTGCATTTTTGAATACCGTGAGATTAAGCCAACATGGCAGGTCCCGACGTAAAACACACTGACTATTTTGTCGGTAATTGTTGGAGCCACAAGAGCATCAAAGGTGTCTGAATACTCTAAGGATGGTGACTTTATATGAATCTTAACAGCTGACCCTTCAGTGGAGAAGATTGTGTCTCCGAGACCCGTGACAACTGTCGACGACCTGGTTTTCCTTAACTGAAGTCTCTGTGCGAAACGGGATGTGGCCATGTGCAACTGAGAGCCTGAGTCTTATAAGGCTCTATAGGGAACCAAGGAACCAGAACTATTTTTTAGCATTACCACTGCAGTGGCCAAGAGCACAGCACCAGACTGAAGACCTTGGACAGCAAGAGAGGTTGTGGAGTGAGAGTGTGTCGAAATGGTAGCGCTCAAATCACACGATGTATGTGATAGTGTCGACGCATTAGCTTCTGATGATGTATGAAAATGCTGCAGGGTATGATGCTTACCTCCACAAGTACGACAATGACAACTACTACAAGACTGCGATTGATGTCCCTTCCTCAGGCAGGTATAGCAAAGAGCAAGTTTCTTGACTTCCTTATGCCGAAGGTATGGAGACAAATTTCTGAATTTTCCATATTTGTAGATCCCGTGACCAGGTGCATCACAAAAACTGCAGCCATTTTGCTTAGTCTCAGCTACAAGCACTCATTTGCTATGGTTGGTATTATGGTTGAATTTGCCCACCTGATGGTCATATGAGATGGCATGGCACGTTGCACGCTCTCCAGCCTTTGACTACACCTTTCCAGAAATGTGAAGAACTCATCAGCTGTCGGGACTTTGTCATAGCCTGTAGCCTCCTTCCATTTGGTATTGGAAAACTGCAACGATCGAACTGATTCCAACGCAGGGCCAGACAAACATGAGCGGAGCTGCTGCAACTTTTCAATATTTAACAGCTCGCGATGAAGTCCGAATATTCGGTATAGCCACCGGAAAACGTTGGTAATTTCAGCTTGGGCAAGCGCGTTTTGTTGTCCAAGATCATGGTTTGTGTTACGGGGCGAAGTGAAAATGTCTATTGTCACTAAGTCCTACTGGGTATCGCATTTTTCGGTAAGCGGCGCTCGCTTCTTACGCTGGAAGTGCACCGTTAGAATTAGTTTGTACATACAGAAGTCGATATCACGCAGCTGCACAATTTGCCTTTTCGTCGAGGTTCACTTTCGTTTTGTGCTTGCAGCTGAGCAGAAGTAGAAGAGAAGATAAGCGCGTGCGGAGCACGAATGTAAGTCTCATTAGCTTGTAAAATATATGTAGATCATTAGATAACGAAAGATAATAAAGATTTCAGCCCAATCGTACGTAGCGAATTGAATCGTGTCGTATCGTACATCGAATCGAATGTTGTTTCTTTTCGACGCTAGAAATCTCTGCCAAATACGCGCCCGGCGCGACTCTCGGCGCCAACATTCTGAAATATTCTCTGCTGCAGAGAGTGACTGAGGTATTTTCTGCTACGGCGAAGATTTCTGCGAAGCAAGCGACTTGCAAAGTCACAACCTGAGCTGCCTATAGAGACACGTGTTGCCATAACCTCAAAGCGGACTTCACTGTATTGGTGTGGCGAGATGGCTGACGGTGATGAACAAGATGCAAGTGCGAGAAGGACGACAAGTAGTAATCAACCCGGTGGAACTGCAACGCTTGTAACGGCATGGTCAACGGGACAGGCTGACGGATCGCCTGTCCTCGCTGGAGTTCAAGATAAAGTCGCCGGCGTAGAAAAGGGTAGCGGAGCAGCAAACATAGAAATTTATAGCGGCTGTCCGTTTACGTCATCTGCAGCTACTGGTCCAAGGGAAAGTTCAACACCGACGAAGCAAAGAACTGAGAAAGACGGAGCATTCTTCAACCCTTTGGGATGCCAGAACGTGATCTGCAAGCAGAAACAGGTTGCGGCTAATTGGAGTGTACACCCTAGTTTGCCATATCAAGCAAACACAGCGGTGTTTAACCAGGCTACGGAGCCCAGTACTGCCGCGTACATGGGCCACACAGGTCTGGGAGCGCTTAATAGATCGATAGAGCACCCGCCGCGGCAGCTATTCGATAATGTACATTCTAATGCTGGGACGCCTTGGAATGGACCGCTGACATCTGCGCAAATCAGTGCGCGACACGTAATCAGCAAAGATTTACCAATATTTACTGGCAAACCAGAGGAATGGTTGATCTTTATCAGCAATTATGAGCAATCCACAGAGAGATGTGGATTCAGCAATGAGGAAAATCTCATCCGGCTTCAGAAGTGCCTCAAAGGGCAAGCCCTGGATGCGGTGCGTGGAAAGCTTATGATACCAGCTACAGTGCCGTATGCTATAGGCACATTGCGAATGCTGTATGGCCGCTCTGAAATAGTACATGCTGCGCTGCAGCAAAAGCTACGAGAGGAGCCAGCAATAAAATCGGACAATTTGAACACTGTTATCCGACTGGCCTTAGCTGTCCAAAACTACTGCGCAACGATAGCGGCCATTGGTATGCACGAATATCTTTACGATCCCGCGCTGCTAAACGAACTTGTTGCCAAGATGCCCAGCAATATGAAATTGGACTGGGGCCGGCATCGAATGTCAAGTGATGGTAGTAGCTTGGCCACCTTTGATAACTGGCTATTTAATGTGGCTATGTGCGCCTCTATGGTCACGCCCTACGAGATACCACGGTCTGATAACGAAAAGAAGAGCTCCACGAAAACCACTAGAGAGCGAATTTTTGTGCACAACACGGTAGACAACCCTGAGGGTTCGCAGCAACAGCGTTATCAACAGGAACAGGAGAGAGTTTCATGTGCGAAGTGCGTTGGTAACCACCGTCTTTCAGATTGCGACGACTTTAGAGCCATGGGTACAAAACAGCGGTGGGAACTTGTCAAGGAAAAGCGGCTCTGCTTTTGCTGCTTTATGCGACATCGTGCACAACAGTGTAAAACAAAGAAGAAATGTCACGTGGATGGTTGCGAGTCAACGCACCACGTACTGCTACATACGCCTACCACGAGCGGTAGTAAAGATGAGCACACGGACCAAGGTAGCAACAATCGGGCTAAGTCAATGGAGTCTGCCGTTATGTTTCATGGCAGGTCCGCAAGTAAGACTCTGTTTCGATATGTTCCAATCACGCTCTATAGTAAATCAAAAAGCGTGCGCGCATATGCATTAGTGGATGAAGGAGCTGAGTGCACGCTAATAGAAAGAGCGCTTGCAGACGAGTTGGAACTAGATGGTCCGGCGACCCAGCTGTGTCTCAAATGGACAGGCGACATAACTAAGAACGAACCTGAGTCTATGTCTGTGGCTGTGAGCATTTCAGCTCCAGAACATAATGCGGTACAGTATGCGTTGAAGAACGTGCGAACTGTAGCGAACTTGGACTTACCAGAGCAAAGTATCGGGCCACAGTTGCTTAAGTCTCGGAAGTATTTATCTATGCTTCCCATCCTCCCGTATAATAACGTAAAGGCTCAGCTTATTATCGGCTTGGACAACATCAAAATAACTGCACCCCTGGAGAAACGAGAAGGTGAAAACGACGACGTCATAGTAGCGCGAAGCAGACTAGGATGGGCCGTATATGGCCGCCCTATGGTGGGTGAAAGCACCACGCCTCGTCTGCTACATATTTGCCAGTGCAGTGCGACACGTGGGATGGATGAGGCTCTGAAGAACTATTTTGCCCTGGAGTCACTAGGTGTGAGCGTCTCCTCAAATCCGCTGAGATCCAGAGAGGACGAACGCTCGATGCAGATAATGGAGGCAACAACAACTTATCTGGAAGACGTAAAGCGCTGGCAGACTGGCCTGCTATGGCGGTTTGATCGCATTCATATGCCAGACGCTTACCAGATGGCGGTTAAGCGCCTTAAATGTCTAGAGGCAAAGATGTTCAAAGACCCACCACTAAAGGAGTTCATGATGAACACGATGCACGACTATAAACAGAAAGGATATATCCGCCGGCTGAAGGATAGTGAGTTAGTAGCTAACACGATGTCGTGGTTTCTTCCTATCTTTACAGTCACCAATCCGAACAAGCTAAAGACACGCTTGGTATGGGATGCAGCCGCCAAAGTTAGTGGCACGTCGCTATACGACTGTTTGCTTAAAGGCCCAGATACACTAGCATCTTTGATGGGCGTGCTAATACGCTTCAGAGAGCGCCCTATCGCCGTATCCGGCGACATACGGGAAATGTTTCATCAGGTCAAGGTGCGCCGAGAAGACCAAGCGGCTCAGAAGTTTCTCTGGCGTGATGGAGATTCGTCGCGCTCTCCCGAAACGTACGTTATGCAAGTCATGACGTTCGGAGCATCCTGTTCGCCAGCCCTAGCAAATTACGTCAAGAATCGCAATGCCGAGCGGTTCGAAGCGGAGCATCCGGATGCCGTTAAGGCGATTTGCGAAAACACATTTGTAGACGACTGGCTGCAGTCGGTAGATTCAGAATCCCAAATGATGCAGTTAGCTGAGACTGTAAAAAGTATTCATGCTAGTGGCGGTTTCGAGATGCGCCACTGGACATCAAATTCAAAGCAAGTTATGCAGGCGCTGGAAGACGACTGTGAGGGCTTGGACAAGCGTATCAGCGCTCAGGATGAAGCGCAAGAAAAGGTCCTGGGGCTGTGGTGGCTACCTGGACGAGATCTGTTGACCTTTGTGGTAAAGCCGAACTTGCTTGCGAAAGCATCTAAGGAGCGCCCAACTAAAAGACGCGTTCTAAGCGTGGTCATGTCTATTTTCGACCCGCTTGGGCTGCTAGGATTCTTTAATATACGCGCCAAGATCATCCTTCAGAACATATGGCGATCCAACATCGGATGGGATGACGACCTTACCAAAGAAGACGAAGTGGATTGGCGACATTGGCTAGATCTAGTTTCAAAGTTGAATAGCGTCCGTATTCCACGGTGTATGAAGTGGGTGAGCCGAACCCAGACTGTACAGATGCACACATTCGTGGACGCCAGTATTAATGCTTATGCAGCAGTTGTATATTTGCGGGCTGAACATGATGGCCAAGTACATTGCAGTTTAGCCGCCTCAAAAACGAGAGTAGCACCCTTGAAGCCCGTGTCTATACCTCGTATGGAACTAATGGCCGCAGTCTTAGGTCTGAGACTGGCCAAATGTATCCAAAATGAAATGTCGGTACGCATACATAGACGAACATTTTGGACGGATTCAAAGGACGTGCTCTACTGGATCCAGTCCGATGCTCGAAAGTTCCAACAATTCGTAGCGCTTCGCATCGGAGAGATTTTAGAAGAATCAGATGTGGACAGCTGGCGCTGGGTCCCATCAGCTCAAAACGTGGCAGACGATGGCACAAAATGGACCAAAACGCCCGAAATTCACGGCTCGACCAGGTGGTTCAATGGACCACCATTTTTGTATCTAGAAGAATCGCAGTGGCCACGCTCAGAAAAGGGCTCGGCAATAAACATGTTATACCATGCTGAAGAACAAGCCAATCACACGTCCTCTTGGAGATGTATCCTGCCGGACCTGCAGCGCTTCAGCAAGCTGGAGAAATTGAGAGCCGCACAGCTATGCGTACTGGATTTCCTACGGATTGTTACTAAGAAGACCAAATTGGACGGGCGATTAGAGCTGCAGAAGATGCTGCTCCTTAAACGCAGCAAAGAAATGGATGTGATTTTTATTCGAATATGCCAAGAAGAGGAGTTTTATAGTGAGATCACCTCCCTAAAGTCGGGGCGCCGCCTAACCGATCGCAAAAGCCTGCTCTTCAAGCTCTCTCCTTATATAGATGACTCGGGTATTCTACGTATTAAGGGACGGATAGACAATATAGAAGGAGTTGAAGTCTGCGTAAAACGCCCGATAATTCTGCCAAGACGACATCGATTGACGAATCTGCTTGTTGAGTATTATCACCGCAAATATCATCACCTGCACAACGAAATCGTCGTAAACGAACTGCGTCAGCAGTACTGGGTCTGTAGCTTGCGAGCCTTGGTGAGAGAAGTCTCCAGTGCTTGCCCAGCGTGCCGTATACGACGCGCCCGCCCAAAGCCACCAGAGATGGGCGACCTGCCAATCGAACGACTATCGCCCTATACTCCACCGTTCACATATACCGGAGTGGATTACTTTGGACCCTACGACATTGTCGTTGGACGGCGTCGTGAGAAGCGCTGGGGTGTGCTGTTCACACGCCTCACGGTACGCGCCGTTCACCTAGATATAGCTACGTCGCTCTCAACTGACTCATACCTATGCGTTCTGAAGTCGTTCGTGGCCAGACGCGGCTGCCCCCGCCGCATGCTGTCGGACAATGGCACAAATTTCAGAGGCGCTAGCAGAATATTAAAAGATGAAATTGAACGTATATCGCCGGCGCTGATCGAGCGACAATACCCGAAACTGGAGTTTACCTTTATTCCACCAGGATCACCCCACATGGGAGGATCGTGGGAACGAATGGTGGGTTCCACAAAGTCAATACTGTCGGAGATCCTGCCGCACTCTGGGCTACGAGAGGAGGTGCTACGAGCGGCATTGGCAGACGTAGAAAGCATGCTGAACTCAAGACCGCTCACTTATGTTCCCTTGGAAACTTCTGAGTCCGAAGCCCTGACTCCGAACCACTTTCTTATAGGTCACTCAAGCGGATTGCGTGAGAGAGGCTCACGGGACCGGGACGGAGCTAGCTTGGCACGAGGCTTCCGAATCGCCAGCCAATTGGCTGACCAATTTTGGAAGAGATGGTTGAGCGAGTATCTGCCCACACTCACCAGACGTACTAAGTGGTTCCAACCGCCAATCGAACCAATATCAGTCGATGACATCGTCATAATAGTGGACGATGGTGCCAAACGAAACTGTTGGACAAGAGGAGTGGTAGTCGACGTGCACCGTTCGAAAGACGGTCAGGTCCGAAGCGCCGTGGTGCGAACAGCCGATGGAATTATTACTCGCCCCGCCGTCAAGCTAGCTAAGCTTGACATTAAAGTTGGTAACACACTGCACGGACGTTCGTGAATTACAGGGTGGGGAATGTTACGGGGCGAAGTGAAAATGTCTATTGTCACTAAGTCCTACTGGGTATCGCATTTTTCGGTAAGCGGCGCTCGCTTCTTACGCTGGAAGTGCACCGTTAGAATTAGTTTGTACATACAGAAGTCGATATCACGCAGCTGCACAATTTGCCTTTTCGTCGAGGTTCACTTTCGTTTTGTGCTTGCAGCTGAGCAGAAGTGTAAGAGAAGATAAGCGCGTGCGGAGCACGAATGTAAGTCTCATTAGCTTGTAAAATATATGTAGATCATTAGATAACGAAAGATAATAAAGATTTCAGCCCAATCGTACGTAGCGAATTGAATCGTGTCGTATCGTACATCGAATCGAATGTTGTTTCTTTTCGACGCTAGAAATCTCTGCCAAATACGCGCCCGGCGCGACTCTCGGCGCCAACAGTTTGGTTTGGCAAATCCTCATGACGAAGAAAGGTTGAGTGGGACGAGCCGTTAGATTGACGTCGCTACATATTTACACGAACGCGAGCTTTAACAACGGCTCTCACCTCTTCGATTTCATCGAAATTTAGATCCTCTAGCGAGTTATGCGCAGTATTAAAGACAGACCATGTTTGTTCAATTAGCAATAGGCGCACTTCTAAGTCACAAGAGGCACAAGAGTTATTAATTTTATCCTCAGATAAATCACATTTAATACACTTGTTTCGCTCGAACAATGCAGCCGCCCTGCGCCTAGAAAAGGCACCCTGTTTGCCTCCATACTAATTGTGTTCTCGCCTTACATAATTTTTTCCCAAACGCTAAATCGGAACACCAAACCTGTTTAGCTGAAGAACGACCCACAAGAAAAACTCGACGAGTTGTGCAGCTGCTTATGTACAAGCGTATGTATATAAGCTCAGCCGCCCAATGCCCGCACTAAAGGGAGAGCGCGATAGTCACCTAGCGGCGTCTATGTATATGCGAATTTTGAAAGCTGTAAATTGTCCGCTCACACAGGAGTGTTACAATGCCTAATTATAACAAGTTACGACAATTATGCTGCACTTGATACTGGCACCTTTTTTCAATAGATTTTATTTTTTTGTATGCACTGCAATGTTAAATCTTAATTTTTTTTAGCAACTGTTTTCGAAGCTTTTGCCAAGAACTAAAGTCAATTTTGGCTTTTCACAACAACACGTAATAATTATGTTTATTTATCGAATTCAAATTATTTGCAAGATTTTTTGGGTGTGTCTCAGAAAAAGTTCTTCGCTTCGCCTTGCTCAGCAACGAACAAGTTTGTAATAGAAAAAGAGAATATGTAATTTATACCAGCCGCGACGAGTGCAAAAGAGGCCTGCCAACCTTGTTTACAACAAACTGGTGTTTCACAAAACTAAGATTACGACCTCTTCTTATGTTTACAAGAATGTTGCTTATTCTAATGTGATGCGACTGCTGCAGAATCCAAAAGTGTCTGCAGCCTTCAATCTTCAACAATATTAAAAAGGTTTAACGCATCCTGTGAATTTGCCTTACTGCTGGAGGAATTCAAGGACATCACAAAACTCAATGCCTTAGCACCGAAGCACACAACATCTCATTTAACTCACTGCATTGAGACAAAAGGCCCACCAACATTCGCAAGACCTCGTTGGCTCACTCCAGGCAAGTCTAAGGTTGCCAAAATTAAATTCGAGTTCTTGCTTAAAATAGGTGTGTGCCGACCATCAAAAGAAAGCCAACAGGTGAATGGTGGCCATGTGGTGATTACCGTGCTCTCAACGCACAAACAGTTACAAATCGGTTTCCATTTGCACAAATACAAGACTGAAAAGACAATATTCTCAAAAATTAATCTCAACCGAGCATATCACCAGAATCACCAGACTGCAATAACCACACCATTGCAACGCTGCACAAGCGCTCTAAAGATACATGCATTCCGCACTAGACGCTAGAATTTTTTTTTAATTTTTTTTTTTTTTTTATTTTATTTTATTTATTTATTTATTTAAGGTCGACAAAACGAGTGTCTTCCTCATTATTCCGTAGATTATACATACAATAGATAATGCAATTATATGCTAAAAGCCTAGTTAGATAACACAGTTCTCTAAATAGCATCACCGACCGATGGAGGTGTTTTAAATGCCAGTCCGGCCAGCTGTGCCCCTTTTCACAGCTAAATTTGTCAGTGACGGTATTAGAGCCTACATCTAAGCAGAAGAGTGTAAGTAGGAAAAAAGTGTTCTTAAGTAAAATTAAAAATAATCTTAGTTTGCTATATTAATTAATAAAATGCAATAAATTGAAAAAAATAAAGTAAGAAGATTGTTAATAAAGTAAAGAAATGTAAGGTAGATATATAAAGTGTTAAGTAGATAGGACAGAAAAGTAATGGGAAATCACCGACCCGGTGGGGGGAAATTTATAGCCTGTCCGGCAAGCTATGCCCCTGCTCATAGCTGGGAATGGTCAGTGACTTCCCGAAGGTATCCTGAAAGCAACGATTTTATAAGGGGTAGAGAAAGTTCGGTAGAGAAAACGTGATGCAAACTATTATAATTTTTACATAGCACGCGAAAAGGATTGTGCATAGCGTAGTCTGTTGTGCACGTAGACAGGAATAAGGGGCGGTAATTTCTGGTTGGTCTGGACGGAACAGAGAATTGAAGACGCCCTAGCAGAAAAAGAGAATCTATATCGCCAATAATCAACTTATGTAGAAGAACAACACCGAGAATTGTCCTACGGTTGGTTAACGTCGGAAGGTTAGGAAGAAGCAGCCTGCTGGAGTGGGATGGCAACCGAAGATTAGGGTCCCAATTTAAACCTCGTAAGGCAAAAAGCAGGAATTGCTTCTGAACAGATTCAATACGATCCTGGCTATTGTTATACTGCGGAGACCAGATGCAAGAGCAGTATTCAAGGATAGGGCGAACAAGAGAGATGTACAGAAGTTTCGATATAAAAGGATCGTTAAACTCTTTAGACCATCGTTTAATGAATCCAAGTACACCTTTTGCCTCATTAACGATGGTATCTATGTGAAGATTGAAACAGAGTTTAGAATCAAAAAGAACGCCTAGATCCTTAACTGTTAGTATACGTTGCAAAGGGGTATTGTCGATTGTATAACTGACAAGATAAGGTGTAGAACGATTAAATGTCATAAACATACACTTTGAACAATTCAGATGCAATTGATTGGCCGAACACCAAAGTTGCATTGCGTTCAAATCGTCTTGTAGACGAGAATGATGTAGGGGATTAGTGTATGATAGAATAAGTTTCACATCATCCGCATACATGAGTACACGGGCATGTGATATAACAGAGGGGAGATCATTTATAAAAAGAGTAAAGAGTAAAGGTCCAAGATGACTACCTTGTGGAACACCAGAAGTAACGTGAACTTGTTTAGAGGTAGTCAGCCTCAGCATTACTCTTTGGGTCCTACCTTTTAAATAAGAATTAATCCAAAGCAAAAGAGACGGAGGGAAACCTATTTGGTCAAGTTTAAAAAGTAAAATGTCTTGGTGCACAGAGTCAAACGCCTTACTGAAGTCAGTATAAATGACATCAGTTTGCATTTTCGAAAGAAAAGCATCATTTACCAAGGAAGTAAACTCAAGCAGATTGGTCGTAGTTGACCGATTCTTTACGAATCCATGTTGAACAGGGGAAACAACTGATTTGCAGAAATGCTGTAAATTCGAAGTGATTATTTTTTCAAATAATTTAGGAATAGCGGACAGTTTTGCAATGCCCCTGTAATTTTGTATATCAGACTTTCCACCTTTCTTGTGGAGAGGAATGATATAAGATTCTTTCCAAAGAGATGGAAAGACAGAAAATTCAAGAGATAGATTAAAAAGCTTTTGCAATGGATAAAGAAGGGAAGAACTACACTCCTTGAATAGACAACTAGGAATATTGGCAGGCCCAGGAGAGTAAGAAGATTTTAAAGAGTTTATAGCTAAAAGGAGAGGGGAGTGTGAAATAATAGGAGGAGGTATAGAACTAGAGGAAGAAATAGTATAAGGGTAAGAATTATTATTAGGACAGACTGAGGAGTAAGTTGATTGGAAAAAGTTAGCAAAGAGGTTAGCAGAATCAGAGTCATTACTAGCTTTATCCATCCCGAAAGAAAAAGAAGTTGGCAAACTTGAAGATTTACGCTTCAAGTTTACAAAATTGTAAAACTGTCTCGGATTTTGGGCAAGTTGCCTTTTACAACGAGTTAGATAATTCTCATAGCATTGAGAATTCAGAAGAAAGAAGTTCGACTTGGCTATGGAATATTTAGCCAATTCTGTACACGAACCAGACTTTTTAAACTTTTTAAAATATTTAGATTTTAAGTTTTTAAGATGTGACAATCTGGGAGTAAACCAGGGTGGTTTTGAAGAAGTAGTCGAAGGAATTGACTTGGGAATACTCATATCTAAGAGGGAGTTTAGGGTGCTATAAAAAAAGTAATAGCAGTATTCATATCAACCGAGTCATATAAGAAAGACCAATCGGTTGCATAAATAAGCTGATTCAGTAATGAATAATTTTCTTGGCGGCGGGGCTTATTGGCTGATGAGCACGAAAAGAGACGATTACAATTGAACATTGTAATCTCTAAAGTAGGATGATACACATCCTCAGGAAGAGATAAAGGAGGGGACCTAGACACATTAGAAATAAGGAAGTCGTTAACAAATACAAGGTCTTGAAGGAATTGATTTGAAACAACGAAAGATCAAGCATGCAGTCTATAAAATCATGCTGTGCTGAGGGCACTAGATAATTTTCGGCAGTGAATAATGACCAAGAGATGTTCGGCAAATTAAAATCACCCAACACCATAAATAGGTCATTATCACGCACGTGTGAAGAAACTTCTTTAATACAAGTAATATGTTTCATATAAACTTGAATATCAGAAGAAGGAGGGACATAAGAGCATGTAATATAGATATTCCGTGTAGGAAAAGACACCTTAACTGAGACAATCTCAGCGTCAGTAGGGGTACTAAAACAGAAAAGTTCTGACTGGAGAGTGGCTTTAACGGCAATTAACACCCCACCACCTCGAGTCGGCCGATCATTTCTATGCAAAATAAAACTATTCGAAAATACCTCAAAATCGGATATGGTTGAATTTAACCATGTTTCTGAAAAAGCTATTATATTCGAGTCGAAGGAAGTACTGGCCATGAAAAGATTTTTAAGCTTTGAAATAAGACCTCTGACATTCTGATAATGAATACAGATTTGGTCAGAAGATGATGGCTTGAACTCGTGAACAATCATGTGTGGAGGCCAAAATTTGGGATCACAAATGATTGGGAACATATCATGTGAAACATTTATTTTGAATGATGATATTTCACGAGGGGTGGAGAAATTAAATTTGGTTATTGACACGCTAGCAGAAGATTTGCTAGCAATATAGGCTGCCAATGACTCAGAAGTGGTATCCGATGAAAGTCGAGACACAAAAACTTGCCTACGAGGGGCAACAACCGTTAAAGTAGGTGCTGATGGGGCTGCAGGTAATACAGGAGTTGGAGGAGCTAAAGAGGCACCATGATTGTGTTTAACAATCTGGCCAAGATTACGCGTAGGTCTACCTTTGTGGCCAGGAGCTGACGGGCCTGAGGCAGTTTGGATAACTGGGACAGTAACAGGTACGGGCTCTACTGGAACTACTATAGGGGTTGAAATGGGGGTAATTGGGCAGTCGCTTGGAGAAGGCGATAAAGACAACATTGGAGATAAATCCAAGTTGCTAGGTAGGGACAAGAAAGGCGTAGGTGTCTGAACAGACGTAGAGGGCAATTGCAAAAGTTGAGGCTCCAACCGGCGATTGGTTGGAGACTCGAATTTATAATTGGCAAGCAACTCAAAACTCGAGTCAAAATTACTCGACAGCTGCTTAGCCACATTATTAAATTTTAAAAATTGATTTCTCACAGAATTATACATCCTGGAGAAATCAATTTGCTTTTCGATGCAATCTGGGCACGACCAACGCAAGCCACCGCAGCCCTTCTTGGCAACTACAGCAATCTTGTCGCAATCACGCCCAGTGAGACCTGCACATTTAGCATGCATCATATTCTCACACAGCCAGCAATTAACAAATTGCGGCTGTGCAGAATCATCAGCCTGCATGAACGTGCAAGGTTTCTTACAGCACGACATAATTGCTACAAGAGTATGCAAGTTGTGAGAGCGCAGAGCAAAACGAAAACGGTGCACAAAAATAGAACAAGTAAACACTCAAAAAACAATTATCGTACACAAACAAATTGTTTGGAGCGAAAAGCAATGGCAAAAATTTGCGAGAGCGCGATGCACAAGCAGAAATATGCAGCAGCGAACACACGCACAAACAAGTGTATGCACGGGGGAGCACCAAAACAAAAGAATCAAAAACAGGCAATAACAACAACACGGAACTGACGCCGCGTTTTATAAATGCAATAATTAACAGACTTACGCTGCACAACAGATAACACTTTGCACAATTTATGAAAGGTTTTTGAATAATGCACCAAAAATTCAAAATTTAGAAATAAAAAGCAGGATTAAAGCGCAAAAATATATAAAAATTTTGGAGCACAAGTAAAACACGGCAATCACTCTCAACTGAGAACTCTCTCTTGAGAGTATACATATGCAATAAATCAACACACAAAAAGAATTACAATTGCGATTGCATCTTATGCTCTATGTACATATGTGGACTTATTTTAGTTCAGTTTTTTTTTCAGTTAGTAACAATTTGCGGTATGGCTACAAGGTAAAAAGCCATGGGAAGCAGTTGGTCGCGAGGCGCAAGTTCAATACCAATCGGGAGAAAGTATTTTTTTGACTATTTATTTTTCTAATAATGTTAGTTTTATTCCTTCACTCATTAAAAACGTAAATAAGTCAAGAAAATGCTTTCTATACCCTGAACCCATTAAAAATGTGTAAAAAGGGAAGGAAGAAAGGAAGGAAGTATCTCCGACCCCATAAAGTATATATATTCTTGATCAGCATTAATAGCCGAGTCGATCTAGCCGTGTCCGTCTGCCTGTGTGTCATTCTGTCCGTTTGTCCGTATGTATGAACGCAAAAATATCAAAAAGTATAAGTGCTAGAGACTTGAAATTTTAGCTGTAGGTCCTCCTAGTGCCTGCGCTGATCGAGTTTGTTTCCGATAATCGATAACTTACTCCGTTTCAGCATTGCAATTGCGATTGTATTGTTATCTGTGCTGATATTTGAAGTGGGGGCAAGTGGTGTGGTATGTCGCGAGTTCGGCCCTACCGAGGAAGCTGTCTTTTTTTTTTTGGCTGGTGTGGCTGTTGTATAGAGACCGCGGCAAGTAGTGCGGTTAGATGCGAGTTCGAGCCCGGCCAAGGGAAATACTTTTTATTTTTTAATGTATCTTTGTTGCATTTGGTGTTGGAATCAGAGGGTTCAGGGTATCCCCTAGTCGGGAGCTCTCAACTAGAACCTCTTACTTGTTTTATGTATAACAAATAAAGCCACTATTGCTAAAATCGAAATATTTTACTTGTGTTAATGGATGTAGAATATTGACTTATGGAAAATTTGTTTGTTTTTCAATATGTCTTGACCAAACTCGCCATTATACGTTTCCCTATCCCTTAATATGCGCAAAATCCTATGAGCGTAGGACGAATGCTGTCTCCAGTTTTTCCGTAGTGAATAACTCTGGAAAAATGTTGTATTATTTTAATGTTTATTTATATTATTTGGATAATTGTAGCTTAAATTGCTATGTAGTTTATAATGCTTTACATATATAAGTTATGTGCAAATTTAAAAAACTTTAACGAATGACGGTGCGTAGCCTACGAGATTTCGGCATCGACTGACTCTCTGATCGGTTTTTCTATCAGAGCGAACACTCTGACCGTTTGCTCACTCTTGTAACCGTTTGACTCTCTATTGTTGTCGTCGTTGAATAATGACGACCAGTGCGCGTTGCTCGCTCGGCTACTTGCTCTTCTGAAACTTTCCCGACTCCTATTTATCGCATTAAAATTATTTGGCTGTGGCTCAGAAAAAGTCCTTCGCTTCGCCTTGCTCAACAACGAACAAGTGTGTAATAGAAAAAAAGAGAATATGCAATTTGTAGCCGTTGCGACAAGTGCAAGAGAGGCTTGCCAACAGTGTTTACAACAAACAGGTGTTTCACTAAACTAAGAAAACGATCTTTTCTTATGTTTACATGAATGTTGCTTATTCTAATGAGATGCGACTGCAGAATCCAACATACTCCCCCCGTTGGATGCCTGACATTCAACAGAATCCTTAAGGGGCAGCAGACACAGATTCCAGCCGTGGTCTTCAGATCAGCTACACGATTTTCCACGAAAACATTAAATTTGATGGGCTCATCTCTTATTCGGGATAGGACTACGGATGAATCGCACTAGCAATAGAATTGGCTGACAAAGATGCCTGTGCGCTTGACTTCACGCATCAGATTAGCCAACAGCTTCGCTCCACATAATTCCAGTTTTTGGACAGTCAATGTTTTTGACGGCTCAACTCGAGACTTGGAGCAAAGGATACGAATTGTGGCTAGAGAACTTCTGGTCTCCACGTAGATGCAGCCTTCATAGGCCTCCACACATGGATTTAAACATCCGCTTCTTCGAAGCGCACCACTCTGGGAAACGAAGCATGCCAAATGTTGCGAAAGCTGCCGCATAGCTACCTCCATCCTCCCTCCATCGTATCACATGCAATCGGCAACCTTTCTTCCCAAGTCGGTTGGTCCTTACAAAGCTGTTGAAGAAAGATCTTGGATTTAGTTATGACTGGTCCCAAAAGTCCAAGCAGATAATGAAAACCGGCAACAAAAGACAGAACTGAGCGCCTGCAGGGCTTAACAGTAAAATCTACAACAGAAAACTAAAATAGCAACTGCTCGATCGCTGGATCTCATAAAAGACCAAGGAGCTTGGTGACAACGCTTCCATCATCGAACTTCAAGTACTGTTCCCTATATTCATAAGCTATTCCATCAAGGACTTCTTGGTGACTGGAACACCACTTTCGAAGCTTAAAGTTTCCACAAGACAATATCCCGGCTGTCTGACGAATTTTCTCTCTGCCTTCAGCAACTGAGTTGGCTCCGGATATGCAATCGTCAATGTATTACTCCCGCTTGTTGGTATCCGACCCAATTGGAAATGCATGACGCTCATTAATGGCCAACTGATGCATTGCGCGCACGGACTGAAATGATCATAGTTGATCAACCATATGTCGCTGAGCCATCAAACACAACACGTATCTTGGTTGTGGTACTGTCTTCCTTCAAGACGCAATGATGTGGGGGAAGTATTCTTTGATGAATGCCCAGTTCTGCTCTTTACGATTCGAATGTCGACCCAATTTTCGCTCAAGACTGAGAAATCGACGATAAGCCTGGCCATTAGACTCTCCTAAAAGTTCTGCACTCCGCTTCAGAAGCAACCGCACTGAATACTCGGCGTATGGTAAGCGGGAGAAGGTTTTGGCAAGGTGCTGCTACAACTCTTCTTTGCTGGCCTTTACAACAGGCTCCAAGCTCTCAATTTCCTTAAAATGCCGAACTAAATCATCCAGGCGAAGGGACGTCCAACTGACCAGCATCGCTATCAGAAGTGAGGCAAGCAGCCAAAGACGAGGTAAGCAGGCAAGCAGGGTCCTGGACGGGCGCTAGTCCGACGCATTGTTCTCAGCTCGTTGCATTTTTGAATACCGAGAGATTAAGCCAACATGGCAGGTCCCGACGTAAAACACACTGACTATTTTGTCGGTAATTGTTGGAGCCACAAGAGCATCAAAGGTGTCTGAATACTCTAAGGATGGTGACTTTATATGAATCTTAACAGCTGACCCTTCAGTAGAGAAGATTGTGTCTCCGAGACCCGTGACAACTGTCGACGACCTGGTTTTCCTTAACTGAAGTCTCTGTGCGAAACGGGATGTGGCCATGTGTAACTGAGAGCCTGAGTCTTATAAGGCTCTATAGGGAACCAAGGCACCAGAACTATTTTTTAACATTACCACTGCAGTGGCCAAGAGCACAGCACCAGACTGAAGACCTTGGACAGCAAGAGAGGTTGTGGAGTGAGAGTGTGTCGAAATGGTAGCGCTCAAATCACACGATGTATGTGATAGTGTCGACGCATTAGCTTCTGATGATGTATGAAAATGCTGCAGGGTATGATGCTTACCTCCACAAGTACGACAATGACAACTACTACAAGACTGCGATTGATGTCCCTTCCTCAGGCAGGTATAGCAAAGAGCAAGTTTCTTGACTTCCTTATGCCGAAGGTATGGAGACAAATTTCTGAATTTTCCATATTTGTAGATCCCGTGACCAGGTGCATCACAAAAACTGCAGCCATTTTGCTTAGTCTCAGCTACAAGCACTCATTTGCTATGGTTGGTATTATGGTTGAATTTGCCCACCTGATGGTCATATGAGATGGCATGGCACGTTGCACGCTCTCCAGCCTTTGACTACACCTTTCCAGAAA
Organism: Drosophila ezoana; assembly: GCA_035045725.1. Classification (NCBI taxonomy): domain Eukaryota; kingdom Metazoa; phylum Arthropoda; class Insecta; order Diptera; family Drosophilidae; genus Drosophila; species Drosophila ezoana. The sequence goes on along the minus strand of JAWNOU010000044.1, from coordinate 259,395 downwards.
TGTGAAGAACTCATCAGCTGTCGGGACTTTGTCATAGCCTGTAGCCTCCTTCCATTTGGTATTGGAAAACTGCAACGATCAAACTGAATCCAATGCAGGGCCAGACAAACATGAGCGGAGCTGCTGCAACTTTTTAATATTTGACAGCTCGCGATGAAGTCCGAATATTCGGTATAGCCACCGAAAAACGTTGGTAATTTGAGCTCGGGCAAGCGCGTTTTGTTGTCCAAGATCATGGTTTGGTACTTATTGTGTTCTCGCCTTACATAATTTTTTCCCAAACGCTAAATCGGAACACCAAAACTGTTTAGCTGAAGAACGACCCACAAGAAAAACTCGACGAGTTGTGCAGCTGCTTATGTACAAGCGTATGTATATAAGCTCAGCCGCCCAATGCCCGCACAAAAGGGAGAGCGCGATAGTCACCTAGCGGCGTCTATGTATATGCGAATTTTGAAAGCTGTAAATTGTCCGCTCACACAGGAGTGTTACAATGCCTAATTATAGCAAGTTACGACAATTATGCTGCACTTGATACTGGCACCTTTTTTCAATAGATTTTATTTTCTTGTATGCACTGCAATGTTAAATCTTAATTTTTTTTAGCAACTGTTTTCGAAGCTTTTGCCAAGAACTAAAGTCAATTTTGGCTTTTCACAACAACACGTTATAATTATGTTTATTTATCAAATTCAAATTATTTGCAAGATTATTTGGGTGTGTCTCAGAAAAAGTTCTTCGCTTCGCCTTGCTCAGCAACGAGCAAGTTCGTAATAGAAAAAAAGAGAATATGTAATTTATAGCAGCCGCGACGAGTGCAAAAGAGGCCTGCCAACCTTGTTTACAACAAACAGGTGTTTCACAAAACTAAGATTACGACCTCTTCTTATGTTTACAAGAATGTTGCTTATTCTAATGTGATGCGACTGCTGCAGAATCCAAAAGTGTCTGCAGCCTTCAATTTTCAACAATATTAAAAAGGTTTAACGCATCCTGTGAATTTGCCTTACTGCTGGAGGAATTCAAGGACATCACAAAACTCAATGCCTTTGCACCGAAGCACACAACATCTCATTTAACTCACTGCATTGAGACAAAAGGCCCACCAACATTCGCAAGACCTCGTTGGCTCACTCCAGGCAAGTTTAAGGTTGCCAAAATTAAATTCGAGTTCTTGCTTAAAATAGGTGTGTGCCGACCATCAAAAGAAAGCCAACAGGTGAATGGTGGCCATGTGGTGATTACCGTGCTCTCAACGCACAAACAGTGACAAATCGTTTTCCATTTGCACAAATACAAGACTGAAAAGACAATATTCTCAAAAATTAATCTCAACCGAGCATATCACCAGAATCCCCATCGAACCAGGCGACGTCCCAAGGACTGCAATAACCACACCATTGCAACGCTGCACAAGCGTTCTAAAGATACATGCATTCCGCACTAGACGCTAGAATTTCTGTATACATATGCAATAAATCAACACACAAAAAGAATTACAATTGCGATTGCATCTTATGCTCTATGTACATATGTGGACCTATTTTAGTTCAGTTTTTTTTTCAGTTAGTAACAATCTTCGGTATGGCTACAAGGTAAAAAGCCATGGGAAGCAGTTGGTCGCGAGGCGCAAGTTCAATACCAATCGGGAGAAAGTATTTTTTTTTCTAATAATGTTAGTTTTATTCCTTCACTCATTAAAAACGTAAATAAGTCAAGAAAATGCTTTCTATACCCTGAACCCATTAAAAATGTGTAAAAAGGGAAGGATGGAAGGAAGTATCTCCGACCCCATAAAGTATATATATTCTTGATCAGCATTAATAGCCGAGTCGATCTAGCCGTGTCCTGTGCCTGTGTGTCATTCTGTCCGTCTGTCCGTATGTATGAACGCGAAAATATCAAAAAGTATAAGTGCTAGAGGCTTGAAATTTTAGCTGTAGGTCTTCCTAGTGCCTGCGCTGAACGAGTTTGTTTCCGATAATCGATAACTTTCATTGCAATTGCGATTGCATTGTTATCTGTGCTGATATTTGAAGTGGGGCAAGTGGTGTGGTATGTCGCGAGTTCGGCCCTACCGAGGAAGCTGTCTTTTTTTTTTTGGCTGGTGTGGCTGTTGTATAGAGACCGCGGCAAGTAGTGCGGTTAGATGCGAGTTCGAGCCCGGCCAAGGGAAATACTTTTTTTTTTTAATGTATCTTTGTTGCATTTGGTGTTGGAATCAGAGGGTTCAGGGTATCCCCTAGTCGGGAGCTCTCAACTAGAACCTCTTACTTGTTTTATGTATAACAAATAAAGCCACTATCGCTAAAATCGAAATATTTTACTTGTGTTAATGGATGTAGAATATTGACTTATGGAAAATTTGTTTGTTTTTCAATATGTCTTGACCAAACTCGCCATTATACGTTTCCCTATACCTTAATATGCGCAAAATCCTATGAGCGTAGGACGAATGCTGTCTCCAGTTTTTCCGTAGTGAATAACTCTGGAAAAATGTTGTATTATTTTAATGTTTATTTATATTATTTGGATAATTGTAGCTTAAATTGCTATGTAGTTTATAATGCTTTACATATATAAGTTATGTGCAAATTTAAAAAACTTTAACGAATGACGGTGCGTAGCCTACGAGATTTCGGCATCGACTGACTCTCTGATCGGTTTTTCTATCAGAGCGAACACTCTGACCGTTTGCTCACTCTTGTAACCGTTTGACTCTCTATTGTTGTCGTCGTTGCATAATGACGACCAGTGCGCGTTGCTCGCTCGGCTACTTGCTCTTCTGAAACTTTCCCGACTCCTACATTCGACCCTCCTGACATGCAATTCGTCCCGAATTCTTTCATGAAGACGTTTTACGTAGACGTTTTACAAGGACCTTGTCCATCTTGATCTACTTTCTCTACGTCATATCTGCCATGTTTAACTTCAACCCTACTCCATGTCTATCTTGTATTATTTTTCTACCTTTCTATATAAATCAAATGCTCGTTTATTTTCATCTTGCAATACCTTTATATTTTCCCTAGACTGCTTTCTTAACTGTTCACGTCCGTCCTCCAACTCATTTATAATAGGCTGCTGCACTAACTCTTTGAATACCGGATTTTCTGAACAACGCATGTTAGAGCCTGTCAAGGTTTTGAACGGAGTTATTTTTGTACTTCTGGTCTCTGTATCGTTAATAAGATGTTGAATTCTACCTACGTGCTTGTACGAAGAACATGGGGTCTCTAAACTTAGTTTCGTCAACATGGGCAATACCATTTTGTGCATTCGCTCGACCTGCCCGTTACCGCGTGGAACACCTGTAGTTATCAGCATGTCGTAGGAATCTTTAAACAGATTCGCTGTAAACGCTTAATCTCTGTCTGATACAATCCTGTATGGGTTACCAAAACTAACAGCCTGTCGCTCTAAACACGTAATAACCTCTTCGGCTCCTGTGCTGCGAGTTGGATTTAACCAGACATACTTTGAAAATCCATCGACTATAACTAAAATGTGATTATGTCTCTTCTTGGTTATTTCTATCGGCCCCACGTGATCAATATGATACGTTACTAATGGCTTATCACCCTTATCTATACTACTTAGGTATCCTTCTTGTCTGCCGGCCCTTGTATTTACCAGAATGCACTGGACACAACTACCGACTACTCGAGCCACCTTTTCCTTCAGTATTGGAATAAAATATGACTTTTCTATCAAGCATTGCGTTTTCTTTGCTGAAAAATGTCCCTGTCTGTGAGCAATTTGGATTATCTCTGTCTCCATTTGAGATGGAAGAACAATCAATTCTCGATCTGGATCGTTGAACAAAATCTGATTCGCAATGTAAAAGTTCTCGTACCCTTTACTTTCTACCAAATCTCTCACTATTTTTGTCGAATCGTCAGGTAACTGCGCTTCCCTTAACCGATGCATCACACTGTCAGTCAGAACGAAACAACCTATTCTGCTTAATTCATCCACATGTCTCATTTTCGTACCTGAGCGGAGCTCTATTTCGTAATCAAAGTCTTGGAGAAACATAGCCCATCGTGCTACTCCCAAAGGCACCTCCTTCTTTTTCATCGTCATAGCGAACACATTGCAATCGGTAACGATTTTAAATTTCGTTCCTATGAGATATTAAGTGGACACTTTGTCAAAGCTCCTATGACTGCAAGCACTTCGACTTCGTATGAGTGGTACTATTCTTCACTAGGCTTTGTTTCACGACTCATGTACTATTGTTACAGGATGCAAAGGCGATCTTCTGAGTTTCTCTGCAATAATACAGCGCCAAACCCAAACTTAGATGCATCTGTATGAATCTCTGTAGCCATCTTAGGATTATACAACATTAGAACTAGTTTACTGGTTGTCGCCATTTTAACTGTTCAAATGCCAGCTGCTGTAACTCCTTAAATTCAAACTTTGAATCCTTCCTAAGTATGTCTGACAACGGCGTAGCGATTACTGCATATCCCTCGATAAATTTCTTAAAATAAGAAGTCAAAGTGCAAAGTGTTATCTGTTGTGCAGCGTAAGTCTGTTAATTATTGCATTTATAAAACGCGGCGTCAGTTCCGTGTTCTTGTTATTGCCTGTTTTTGATTCTTTTGCTTTGATGCTCCCCTGTGCATTCACTTGCGCTCTCGCAAATTTTTGCTATTGTTTTTCGCTCCAAGCAATTTGTTTGTATACGATAATTGTTTTTTGAGTGTTTACTTGCTCTATTTTTGTGCACCGTTTTCGTTTTGCTCTGCGCTCTCACAACTTGCATACTCTTGTAGCAATTATGTCGTGCTGTAAGAAACCTTGCACGTTCAAGCAGGCTGATGATTCTGCACAGCCGTAATTTGTTAATTGCTGTCTGTGTGAGAATATGATGCATGCTAAATGTGCAGGTCTCACTGGGCGTGATTGCGACAAGATCGCTGTAGTTGCCAAGAAGGGCTGCGGTGGCTTGCGTTGGTCGTGCCCAGATTGCATCGAAAAGCAAATTGATTTCTCCAGGATGTATAATTCTGTGAGAAATCAATTTTTAAAATTGAATAATGTAATAAGCAGCTGGCGAGTAATTTTGACTCGAGTTTTGAGTTGCTTGCCAATAATAAATTCGAGTCTCCAACCAATCGCCGGTTGGAGCCTCAACTTTTGCAATTGCCCTCTACGTCTGTTCAGACACCTACGCCTTTCTTGTCCCTACCTAGCAACTTGGATTTATCTCCAATGTTGTCTTTATCGCCTTCTCCAAGCGACTGCCCAATTACCCCCATTTCAACCCCTATAGTAGTTCCAGTAGAGCCCGTACCTGATACTGTCCCAGTTATCCAAACTGCCTCAGCCCCGTCAGCTCCTGGCCGCAAAGGTAGACCTGCGCGTCATCTTGCCCAGATTGTTAAACACAATCATGGTGTCTCTTTAGCTCCTCCAACTCCTGTATTACCTTACTTTAACGGTTGTTGCCCCTCGTAGGCAAGTTTTGTGTCTCGAAATTCATCGGACACCACTTCTGAGTCATTGGCAGCCTATATTGCTAGCAAATCTTCTGCTAGCGTGTCAATAACCAAATTTAATTTCTCCGCCCCTCGTGAAATATCATCATTCAAAATAAATGTTTCACATGATATGTTCCCAATCATTTGTGATCCCAAATTTTGGCCTCCACACATGATTGTTCACGAGTTCAAGCCAAACAAGTAAGAGGTTCTAGTCGGGAGCTCCCGACTAGGGGATACCCTGAACCCCCTTATTCCAACACCAAATGCAGCTCGCGCTCATAGATAGAGAGTAGCGGGGAGGTGGCAATAGGTTAAAAATGAAAGATGCTTGATATATATATACTGTTCTAGAAGATACATGTCAAGGTTGGTAACTCTAGCTCTTATTATTTACCAAAATTGCTTAAAAAACGGGATTTCGATATACATTTTTATCGATTACCAAGAAACGGGGCAAGTTATCGTTTATCGGAAACAAACTCGATATGCGCGGGCACCTGGAGGATCTACAGTTACAATTTCAAGTCTCTAGCTCTTATAGGTTCTGAGATCCTTGCGTTCATACATACGGACGGACGGACGGACGGACGGACGGACAGACAGACGGACATGGCTAGATCGACTCGGCTATTGATGCTGATCAAGAATATATACACATTATGGGGTCGGAGATGCTTCCTTCAGCCTGTTACATACTTTGCACTTTGCACAAATACAATATACCCTTTTTACCCATTTTCAATGGGTTCAGGGAATAAAAAGCGTAACCAGCCTTCCAGTCCCTTCATTACAGGGTACCATTTCTGCCCCAAAAAACTAACTTCATCTTCTGACCATAAATGTATTCATTATCAGAATGTCAGAGGTCACATTTCAAAGCTTAAAAATCTTTTCATGGCCAGTACTTCCTTCGACTCGGATATAATAGCATTTTCAGCAACATGGTTAAATTCAACCATATCCGATTTTGAGGTATTTTCGAATAGTTTTATTTTGCATAGAAATGATCGGCCGACTCGAGGTGGTGGGGTGTTAATTGCCGTTAAAGCCACTCTCCAGTCAGAACTTTTCTGTTTTAGTACGCCTACTGACGCTGAGATTGTCTTAGTTAAGGTGTCTTTTCCTACACGGAATATCTATATTATCCATTGCAAAAGCTGTTTAATCTATCTCTTGAATCTTCTGTCTTTCCATCTCTTTGGAAAGAATCTTATATCATTCCTCTCCACAAGAAAGGTGGAAAGTCTGATATACAAAATTACAGGGGCATTGCAAAAATGTCCGCTATTCCTAAATTATTTGAAAAAATAATCACTTCGAATTTGCAGCATTTCTGCAAATCAGTTGTTTCCCCTGTTCAACATGGATTCGTAAAGAATTGGTTAACTACGACCAATCTGCTTGAGTTTACTTCCTTGGTAAATGATGCTTTTCTTTCGAAAATGCAAACTGATGTCATTTATACTGACTTCAGTAAGGCGTTTGACTCTGTGCACCATTACATTTAACTTTTTAAACTTGACCGAATAGGTTTCCCTCCGTCTCTTTTGCTTTGGATTAGTTCTTATTTAAAAGGAAGGACCCAAAGAGTAATGCTGAGGCTGACTACCTCTAAACAAGTTAACGTTACTTCTGGTGTTCCTCAAGGTAGTCATCTTGACCTTTACTCTTTACTCTTTTTATAAATGATCTCCCCTCTGTTATATCACATGCCCGTGTACTCATGTATGCGGATGATGTGAAACTTATTCTATCATACACTAATCCCCTACATCATTCTCGTCTACAAGATGATTTGAACGCTATGCAACTTTGGTGTTCGGCCAATCAATTGCATCTGAATTGTTCAAAGTGTATGTTTATGACATTTAATCGTTCTACACCTTATCTTGTCAGTTATACAATCGACAATACCCCTTTGCAACGTATACTAACAGTTAAGGATCTAGGCGTTCTTTTTGATTCTAAACTCTGTTTCAATCTTCACATAGATACCATCATTAATGAGGCAAAAGGTGTACTTGGATTCATTAAACGATGGTCTAAAGAGTTTAACGATCCTTTTATAACGAAACTTCTGTACATCTCTCTTGTTCGCCCTATCCTTGAATACTGCTCTTGCATCTGGTCTCCGCAGTATAACAATAGCCAGGATCGTATTGAATCTGTTCAGAAGCAATTTCTGCTTTTTGCCTTAAGAGGTTTAAATTGGGACCCTAATCTTCGGTTGCCATCCTACTCCAGCAGGCTGCTTCTTCTTAACCTTCCGACATTAACCAACCGTAGGACAATTTTCGGTGCCGTCCTTCTACATAAGTTGATTATTCGATATAGATTCTCCTTTTCTGCTAGGGCGTCTTCAATTCTCTGTTCCGTCCAGACCAACCAGAAATTACCGCCCCTTATTCCTGTCTACGTGCACAACAGACTACGCTATGCACAATCCTTTTCGCGTGCTATGTAAAAATTATAATAGTTTGCATCACGTTTTCTCTACCGAACTTTCTCTACCCTCATAAAATCGTTGCTTTCAGGATACCTTCGGGAAGTCACTGACCATTCCCAGCTATGAGCAGGGGCATAGCTTGCCGGACAGGCTATAAATTTTCCCCCACCGGGTCGGTGATTTCCCATTACTTTTCTCTCTGTCCTATCTACTTAACACTCTATATATCTAGCTTACATTTCTTTACTTTATTTACAATCTTCTTACCTTCTTTTTTCCTATTTATTGTATTTTATTAATTAATATAGCAACCTAAGATTATTTTTAATTTTACTTAAGAACACTTTTTTCCTACTTACGCCCTTCTGCTTAGATGTAGGCTCTAATAGCGTCACTGACAAATTTAGCTGTGAAAAGGGGCACAGCTGGCCGGATTGGCAACTAAAACACCTCCATGGGTCGGTGATGCTATTTAAAGAACTGTGTTATCTAACTAGGCTTTTATCCTATATAATTCCATTATCTATTGTATGTATAATCTACTGAATAATGAGGAAGACACTCGTTTTGTCGACCATCAATAAATAAATAAATAACGTTAATGGTAATCACCATTATTTATAAGTTCACGTAAGCACGGCAGGTGAGTTTGAGATACTAAATGGTACATACAAAAACTCGTACAGCCCTTTCTGCGTTACAAAAGATGAATATTTCTGTGACTGTGTCTCGATTGTTTCGAGAAAAAAATCCATTCGTCAAATCCAACGTAGTAAAAATCAGTGCTCAAACTGCAACTTCTCAATAACACGGTCCATTTGCACCATCGGAAAGTTATCGCGCTCTTTCTTTTCATTCAACCTGCGATAGCCGATTTTCCCCTCTTCCTTTGCTTCCAGAATAATGGGTAAAGTATATTCGGATGTACTGGGCTTTATAATCTTGTCCGCAAGCCACTCTTGAACTTGATCGTCTACATCTTTCTGCTCACTGAACGCTAAGGGCCACGGATGCTGGTAAGCTGGTATCTCATCCATTAACACTATCTTCATTTTGGTGGGACAAGTTACAATTATGCTCGTTTATTATACTTCTCACTCCATTTGACTGTGTCTGTGTTAAACCTGACAAAAAAACCTCATCACCTGTCTCACTTTGCTCTGAGCTCAGCATCGGCGCATGAAAAAACATTCCGGAGCAGCAAACACAACTCTGCTCCTTTATCCCCACGTCCTTTAAATATGACCTTTGACTTCAAATCTAGCCCGGAAGGGTAAAACAAGCTTGCTGGCTTTATTTTGCCCTTATCCTGAACTAGATTTGTTCCCTTTTCTTGCCCGTCCATTTAACACTGATCTGCTCTATGCCCTGGTTGATTGCAACGGAAAAACTTGAACTCAATTTGGGGACAGTCTTTGCGTAAATGTGATAGATCACCACACTTGAAACATTTTCTTACTGGTTCCGATCTCTTTCCTGCGATGTTCTCATTTTTATCGACCTGCCTCCAGCCACATCAGCTCGCCAAAAAGTGATTGGTATGTCTGCGCATCCACTTTTTCACACTCCTCACTTTCGCACACATTTTAATATCCACCCTCCAAAGGCATGGCGGTTGATATTTTCCAAACCTTACTGATGCAGCAATTCGCATATGTATTGCGTCTGACATAGGGGGATCTCACCCAATTCTCCTTCCCGCTGGACCTCCATCCCTAGGAACAGCTGCAAGGGTCCTTTGTCCACGCATTCAAACTATTCTGATATTTTTACCCTTATGCTATACAGGTTGCTGTTCCACTTCCTTCCTGCTTGTTTCAGTGCATAGGTTGCCAGCAATAGGACCTTGTTTGGCTGATCATTATCAGTGAAGCCCAATGCTTGTTTAATGTAAATGGTGTCTGCCAGGTCACTATTTGGGTATGCTGTACACACGTCCATCCGGAACAGATGCAGCTTAAGCTCAGCAGCCAGAGCTAGAAAGAAACGTACACTCTCAGTCTGCATATAGGAGAAAACTTTTCAGTAAAGTTCACACCATATTTCTGTGCACATCCCTTCGCTATAAAACGTGCCTTGTATTGCTCTACTTGACCATCCGCTCATTGTTTGATGTTGAAACCCATTTACAGCCAGTTGCGCGTTGATATTTTGGCAATTTGCCACGTTTAATTTGACATCAGAAAGTCGTACTCTCTGTTCATTACTTCACGCCACATTGCAGAATCGGAACAGCTGATGGCCTCCTCATAGGATGTAGGAATTTGTATGGCGCGGCCTTCCACAGCTCCAAGAATAATATATTGCTTATTAGGTCGTCCACGCTTTCCAGTGCGAATAATTTTTGGTCTACCTGGCTCCAAACGTAGTTCCTCGTGCACACATTGGCAAATCAAATGCAACGGCTTCAGTATCGCCCTGTACACTGCCGCATTGCTCATCGAATAGCACATCCCTCCTCTCGACCACTTGTCCAGTGCTACAGACGAATCTATCGCATATCCGAACATGTGATATTCGTGTCCCTTGGCACTGAATTTGCTTAGCCGCTTGCCCTTTTCCAAAGTCACTCCAATGGAACCAAAAACTTTAAAATTAAAAATTAAAGTTTTTTTTACCATTCCATGCTTCCATGGGCGTCATATTTGTAAGCGCACTCGTGGGTGATCGGCTACGCAAATAAACTGCTATAGATATCGCCACTGCCAATAAAGACTCCCCTAAGCCAGAATGTACTAGCAGGCATCGTGACAAGGTACGGTTTGCCCTCTCAGCCACGCCGTTCTGCTGTGGCGTATATGGTATAGTCTATTTCCGTGCTATACCGTTAGCTTTAAGATACTCGACGAATGATTTGTTCACGTATTCGCGCCCGTTGTCGCTGCGAATACACTTTATTCGTCTACCAGTTAGCTTTTCCACCAAATCATTAAATTCATCTACAAACTTTGAGAATACTTCATCTTTCCCTTTTAGAAAATACATAAAGAGAGAGAATTCCTCTAGCTTGTTTTATTGTTGAGGGGAGGTAACGCAATCAACGCACAGAAAAAGGATGGTGTAGATAAAAAGACATATAAAGTTTCCTTTAGCAGCTGTATTCATACAGATATGACATGGTTGCAATGATACCGATAGTTTTTCAATAAATGTGTTGAAATCTGTAATGTTGGTTTCTGGCGTGTTAATGATTGGGCAAAAAAAAAAAACTGGTTAAGCACTAAGTCCCTGGTACATTAATATCTACAAAAACTTAAAGCAAACAATATGACAATTGAATATGACTTCCTGGCTGACATTATTGGAATCACTTTAAATAATACGCTCATTTAGCAGGATCACACTAATAAAATTGCTGGATTGCTTAAAAAACTTAAGAAAATGGGGTAGAACAAAATCATTTTTGCCAACAAATACCTACCTATCGTATTGCGTAGAGTTTTTTGAAAATAAATAAATTGCTCTCAGCACAAGAAAAATTTAGCTTTTAATAATATTGCCAGATATCTTTACAACCTAAAGACGAACTTTCTGAGTCATCTCTGACACTTATTATTTACTAAACATTGCAGACTTGGATGCAGTTAAAGATCGTACAAAATATTTTTCAAAATGATAATTACCTAACATCTACATATGTGTTAAATTGCTAATAAATGTTTCATTTGCTGAGGCTTACATGCTCTATAAGAGCAAACTGACAAGCTCTAATAAGAAATTTTTTTTTTCAGCTGTTCAGTTTAAAAACACCCTACCACATAATCTTAAGGCAGTCAGCAAAACACACAAATTAAACCCAAGTCTGATAGAACATTTAGGAATCAATAAACATAATACCACCAAAATAAAGAAAATTACGCATATATTATTTGAGGTTTTAATTTCAGTTAAAAATAAAGTTTCGAGTCTATTGAATTGTCTTTAGTAACTAGGAATCGAGAAAGACTACAATAGTAAATAAGCACTTGTATACTAGAAAGGTGGAAAATCCGGATACTTCCTTTGGAATGCTATTATTTTTCGCAGAAGGAGTAATATTGTTAAAGTCAGTGATCCAGTAATCAATTTTTTCAAAATAACAAGCTACAGTTGAATCACTGTCATTCAACTATAGGTGTTGTAGGTGTTGTCTAGAATTGGCTTACCAAAAAAATATATCTACGCTTAGCTGTAATGTGAGTGTGGTCAAAAGGATAACTAATAATGCATAAAAAGCTTACAATTTCTTATGCCTGTTACGCCATATTCTCATCTATGATTGCGCTGCCTTTCAGCGCGACATAAGGATTTGTTTATCTCTGCAGCTGTGGTGCTTATAGCAATCCAATTGTTTTCCGAGCTGAGTATGATATCTATTAAGTCGTTGACCGTAAAGGTCTTCCAATAATTTGACTTGGCTCTTCCCGTTCAGTAGAGAATTATGGACAGACAAAAAGGACATGCTCTGCATCTTCTTCTATCTCGTGCTTGAACCTATATAAATAGGATTTAAAATACCCGTGTCACGTCAGTATTTGAATCGAGTATAAGTCGTTCAATCGTTTCATATGTTACATACATTTGCACTTTGCACAAATACAATATACCCTTTTTACCCATTTTCAATGGGTTCAGGGTATAAAAAGCGTAACCAGCCTTCCAGTCCCTTCATTACAGGGTACCATTTCTGCCCCAAAAAACTAACTTCATCTTCTGACCATATCTGTATTCATTATCAGAATGTCAGAGGTCACATTTCAAAGCTTAAAAATCTTTTCATGGCCAGTACTTCCTTCGACTCGCATATAATAGCATTTTCAGTAACATGGTTAAATTCAACCATATCCGATTTTGAGGTATTTTCGAATAGTTTTATTTTGCATAGAAATGATCGGCCGACTCGAGGTGGTGGGGTGTTAATTGCCGTTAAAGCCACTCTCCAGTCAGAACTTTTCTGTTTTAGTACGCCTACTGACGCTGAGATTGTCTCAGTTAAGGTGTCTTTTCCTACACGGAATATCTATATTATCCATTGCAAAAGCTGTTTAATCTATCTCTTGAATCTTCTGTCTTTCCATCTCTTTGGAAAGAATCTTATATCATTCCTCTCCACAAGAAAGGTGGAAAGTCTGATATACAAAATTACAGGGGCATTGCAAAACTGTCCGCTATTCCTAAATTATTTGAAAAAATAATCACTTCGAATTTGCAGCATTTCTGCAAATCAGTTGTTTCCCCTGTTCAACATGGATTCGTAAAGAATTGGTTAACTACGACCAATCTGCTTGAGTTTACTTCCTTGGTAAATGATGCTTTTCTTTCGAAAATGCAAACTGATGTCATTTATACTGACTTCAGTAAGGCATTTGAACCTGTGCACCATTACATTTAACTTTTTAAACTTGACCGAATAGGTTTCCCTCCGTCTCTTTTGCTTTGGATTAGTTCTTATTTAAAAGGTAGGACCCAAAGAGTAATGCTGAGGCTGACTACCTCTAAACAAGTTAACGTTACTTCTGGTGTTCCTCAAGGTAGTCATCTTGACCTTTACTCTTTACTCTTTTTATAAATGATCTCCCCTCTGTTATATCACATGCCCGTGTACTCATGTATGCGGATGATGTGAAACTTATTCTATCATACACTAATCCCCTACATCATTCTCGTCTACAAGACGATTTGAACGCTATGCAACTTTGGTGTTCGGCCAATCAATTGCATCTGAATTGTTCAAAGTGTATGTTTATGTTTATACTAACAGTTAAGGATCTAGGCGTTCTTTTTGATTCTAAACTCTGTTTCAATCTTCACATAGATACCATCATTAATGAGGCAAAAGGTGTACTTGGATTCATTAAACGATGGTCTAAAGAGTTTAACGATCCTTTTATAACGAAACTTCTGTACATCTCTCTTGTTCGCCCTATCCTTGAATACTGCTCTTGCATCTGGTCTCCGCAGTATAACAATAGCCAGGATCGTATTGAATCTGTTCAGAAGCAATTTCTGCTTTTTGCCTTAAGAGGTTTAAATTGGGACCCTAATCTTCGGTTGCCATCCTACTCCAGCAGGCTGCTTCTTCTTAACCTTCCGACGTTAACCAACCGTAGGACAATTTTCGGTGCCGTCCTTCTACATAAGTTGATTATTCGATATAGATTCTCCTTTTCTGCTAGGGCGTCTTCAATTCTCTGTTCCGTCTAGACCAACCAGAAATTACCGCCCCTTATTCCTGTCTACGTGCACAACAGACTACGCTATGCACAATCCTTTTCGCGTGCTATGTAAAAATTATAATAGTTTGCATCACGTTTTCTCTACCGAACTTTCTCTACCCCTTATAAAATCGTTGCTTTCAGGATACCTTCGGGAAGTCACTGACCATTCCCAGCTATGAGCAGGGGCATAGCTTGCCGGACAGGCTATAAATTTTCCCCCACCGGGTCGGTGATTTCCCATTACTTTTCTCTCTGTCCTATCTACTTAAAACTCTATATATCTAGCTTACATTTCTTTACTTTATTTACAATCTTCTTACCTTCTTTTTTCCTATTTATTGTATTTTATTAATTAATATAGCAACCTAAGATTATTTTTAATTTTACTTAAGAACACTTTTTTCCTACTTACGCCCTTCTGCTTAGATGTAGGCTCTAATAGCGTCACTGACAAATTTAGCTGTGAAAAGGGGCACAGCTGGCCGGATTGGCAACAAAAACACCTCCATGGGTCGGTGATGCTATTTAAAGAACTGTGTTATCTAACTAGGCTTTTATCCTATATAATTCCATTTTCTATTGTATGTATAATCTACTGAATAATGAGGAAGACACTCGTTTTGTCGACCATCAATAAATAAATAAATAATGTTAATGGTAATCACCATTATTTATAAGTTCACGTAAGCACGGCAGGTGAGTTTGAGATACTAAATGGTACATACAAAAACTCGTACAGCCCTTTCTGCGTTACAAAAGATGAATATTTCTGTGACTGTGTCTCGATTGGTTCGAGAAAAAAATCCATTCGTCAAATCCAACGTAGTAAAAATAAGTGCTCAAACTGCAACTTCTCAATAACACGGTCCATTTGCACCATCGGAAAGTTATCGCGCTCTTTCTTTTCATTCAACCTGCGATAGCCGATTTTCCCCTCTTCCTTTGCTTCCAGAATAATGGGTAAAGTATATTCGGATGTACTGGGCTTTATAATCTTGTCCGCAAGCCACTCTTGAACTTGATCGTCTACATCTTTCTGCTCACTGAACGCTAAGGGCCACGGATGCTGGTAAGCTGGTATCTCATCCATTAACACTATCTTCATTTTGGTGGGACAAGTTACAATTATGCTCGTTTATTATACTTCTCACTCCATTTGACTGTGTCTGTGTTAAACCTGACAAAAAAACCTCATCACCTGTCTCACTTTGCTCTGAGCTCAGCATCGGCGCATGAAAAAACATTCCGGAGCAGCAAACACAACTCTGCTCCTTTATCCCCACGTCCTTTAAATATGACTTTTGACTTCAAATCTATCCCGGAAGGGTAAAACAAGCTTGCTGGCTTTATTTTGCCCTCATCCTGAACTAGATTTGTTCCCTTTTCTTGCCCGTCCATTTAACACTGATCTGCTCTATGCCCTGGTTGATTGCAACGGAAAAACTTGAACTCAATTTGCGGACAGTCTTTGCGTAAATGTGATAGATCACCACACTTGAAACATTTTCTTACTGGTTCCGATCTCTTTCCTGCGATGTTCTCATTTTTATCGACCTGCCTCCAGCCACATCAGCTCGCCAAAAAGTGATTGGTATGTCTGCGCATCCACTTTTTCACACTCCTCACTTTCGCACACATTTTAATATCCACCCTCCAAAGGCATGGCGGTTGATATTTTCCAAACCTTACTGATGCAGCAATTCGCATATGTATTGCGTCTGACATAGGGGATCTCACCCAATTCTCCTTCCCGCTGGACCTCCTTCCCTAGGAACAGCTGCAAGGGTCCTTTGTCCACGCATTCAAACTATTCTGATATTTTTACCCTTATGCTATACAGGTTGCTGTTTCACTTCCTTCCTGCTTGTTTCAGTGCATAGGTTGCCAGCAATAGGACCTTGTTTGGCTGATCATTATCAGTGAAGCCCAATGCTTGTTTAATGTAAATGGTGTCTGCCAGGTCACTATTTGGGTATGCTGTACACACGTCCATCCGGAACAGATGCAGCTTAAGCTCAGCAGCCAGAGCTAGAAAGAAACGTACACTCTCAGTCTGCATATAGGAGAAAACTTTTCAGTAAAGTTCACACCATATTTCTGTGCACATCCCTTCGCTATAAAACGTGCCTTGTATTGCTCTACTTGACCATCCGCTCATTGTTTGATGTTGAAACCCATTTACAGCCAGTTGCGCGTTGATATTTTGGCAATTTGCCACGTTTAATTTGACATCAGAAAGTCGTACTCTCTGTTCATTACTTCACGCCACATTGCAGAATCGGAACAGCTGATGGCCTCCTCATAGGATGTAGGAATTTGTATGGCGCGGCCTTCCACAGCTCCAAGAATAATATATTGCTTATTAGGTCGTCCACGCTTTCCAGTGCGAATAATTTTTGGTCTACCTGGCTCCAAACGTAGTTCCTCGTGCACACATTGGCAAATCAAATGCAACGGCTTCAGTATCGCCCTGTACACTGCCGCATTGCTCATCGAATAGCACATCCCTCCTCTCGACCACTTGTCCAGTGCTACAGACGAATCTATCGCATATCCGAACATGTGATATTCGTGTCCCTTGGCACTGAATTTGCTTAGCCGCTTGCCCTTTTCCAAAGTCACTCCAATGGAACCAAAAACTTTAAAATTAAAAATTAAAGTTTTTTTTACCATTCCATGCTTCCATGGGCGTCATATTTGTAAGCGCACTCGTGGGTGATCGGCTACGCAAATAAACTGCTATAGATATCGCCACTGCCAATAAAGACTCCCCTAAGCCAGAATGTACTAGCAGGCATCGTGACAAGGTACGGTTTGCCCTCTCAGCCACGCCGTTCTGCTGTGGCGTATATGGTATCGTCTATTTCCGTGCTATACCGTTAGCTTTAAGATACTCGACGAATGATTTGTTCACGTATTCGCGCCCGTTGTCGCTGCGAATACACTTTATTCGTCTACCAGTTAGCTTTTCCACCAAATCATTACATTCATCTACAAACTTTGAGAATACTTCATCTTTCCCTTTTAGAAAATACATAAAGAAAGAGAATTCCTCTAGCTTGTTTTATTGTTGAGGGGAGGTAACGCAATCAACGCACAGAAAAAGGATGGTGTAGATAAAAAGACATATAAAGTTTCCTTTAGCAGCTGTATTCATACAGATATGACATGGTTGCAATGATACCGATAGTTTTTCAATAAATGTGTTGAAATCTGTAATGTTGGTTTCTGGCGTGTTAATGATTGGACAAAAAAAAAAAAACTGGTTAAGCACTAAGTCCCTGGTACATTAATATCTACAAAAACTTAAAGCAAACAATATGACAATTGAATATGACTTCCTGGCTGACAATATTGGAATCACTTTAAATAATACGCTCATTTAGCAGGATCACACTAATAAAATTGCTGGATTGCTTAAAAAACTTAAGAAAATGGGGTAGAACAAAATCATTTTTGCCAACAAATACCTACCTATCGTATTGCGTAGAGTTTTTTGAAAATAAAGAAATTGCTCTCAGCACAAGAAAAATTTAGCTTTTAATAATATTGCCAGATATCTTTACAACCTAAAGACGAACTTTCTGAGTCATCTCTGACACTTATTATTTACTAAACATTGCAGACTTGGATGCAGTTAAAGATCGTACAAAATATTTTTCAAAATGATAATTACCTAACATCTACATATGTGTTAAATTGCTAATAAATGTTTCATTTGCTGAGGCTTACATGCTCTATAAGAGCAAACTGACAAGCTCTAATAAGAAATTTTTTTTTTCAGCTGTTCAGTTTTAAAACACTTTACCACATAATCTTAAGGCAGTCAGCAAAACACACAAATTAAACGCAAGTCTGATAGAACATTTAGGAATCAATAAACATAATACCACCAAAATAAAGAAAATTACGCATATATTATTTGAGGTTTTAGTTTCAGTTAAAAATAAAGTTTCGAGTCTATTGAATTGTCTTTAGTAACTAGGAATCGAGAAAGACTACAATAGTAAATAAGCACTTGTATACTAGAAAGGTGGAAAATCCGGATACTTCCTTTGGAATGCTATTATTTTTCGCAGAAGGAGTAATATTGTTAAAGTCAGTGATCCAGTAATCAATTTTTTCAAAATAACAAGCTACAGTTGAATCACTGTCATTCAACTTTATATTAATTCCATTTGCAAACTTTGTAGGTGTTGTCTAGAATTGGCTTACCAAAAAAATATATCTACGCTTAGCTGTAATGTGAGTGTGGTCAAAAGGATAACTAATAATGCATAAAAAGCTTACAATTTCTTATGCCTGTTACGCCATATTCTCATCTATGATTGCGCTGCCTTTCAGCGCGACATAAGGATTTGTTTATCTCTGCAGCTGTGGTGCTTATAGCAATCCAATTGTTTTCCGAGCTGAGTATGATATCTATTAAGTCGTTGACCGTAAAGGTCTTCCAATAATTTGACTTGGCTCTTCCCGTTCAGTAGAGAATTATGGACAGACAAAAAGGACATGCTCTGCATCTTCTTCTATCTCGTGCTTGAACCTATATAAATAGGATTTAAAATACCCGTGTCACGTCAGTATTTGAATCGAGTATAAGTCGTTCAATCGTTTCATATGTTACATACATTTGCACTTTGCACAAATACAATATACCCTTTTTACCCATTTTCAATGGGTTCAGGGTATAAAAAGCGTAACCAGCCTTCCAGTCCCTTCATTCATTATCAGAATGTCAGAGGTCACATTTCAAAGCTTAAAAATCTTTTCATGGCCAGTACTTCCTTCGACTCGGATATAATAGCATTTTCAGAAACATGGTTAAATTCAACCATATCCGATTTTGAGGTATTTTCGAATAGTTTTATTTTGCATAGAAATGATCGGCCGACTCGAGGTGGTGGGGTGTTAATTGCCGTTAAAGCCACTCTCCAGTCAGAACTTTTCTGTTTTAGTACGCCTACTGACGCTGAGATTGTCTCAGTTAAGGTGTCTTTTCCTACACGGAATATCTATATTATCCATTGCAAAAGCTGTTTAATCTATCTCTTGAATCTTCTGTCTTTCCATCTCTTTGGAAAGAATCTTATATCATTCCTCTCCACAAGAAAGGTGGAAAGTCTGATATACAAAATTACAGGGGCATTGCAAAACTGTCCGCTATTCCTAAATTATTTGAAAAAATAATCACTTCGAATTTGCAGCATTTCTGCAAATCAGTTGTTTCCCCTGTTCAACATGGATTCGTAAAGAATTGGTTAACTACGACCAATCTGCTTGAGTTTACTTCCTTGGTAAATGATGCTTTTCTTTCGAAAATGCAAACTGATGTCATTTATACTGACTTCAGTAAGGCATTTGAACCTGTGCACCATTACATTTAACTTTTTAAACTTGACCGAATAGGTTTCCCTCCGTCTCTTTTGCTTTGGATTAGTTCTTATTTAAAAGGTAGGACCCAAAGAGTAATGCTGAGGCTGACTACCTCTAAACAAGTTAACGTTACTTCTGGTGTTCCTCAAGGTAGTCATCTTGACCTTTACTCTTTACTCTTTTTATAAATGATCTCCCCTCTGTTATATCACATGCCCGTGTACTCATGTATGCGGATGATGTGAAACTTATTCTATCATACACTAATCCCCTACATCATTCTCGTCTACAAGACGATTTGAACGCTATGCAACTTTGGTGTTCGGCCAATCAATTGCATCTGAATTGTTCAAAGTGTATGTTTATGACATTTAACCGTACTACACCTTATCTTGTCAGTTATACAATCGACAATACCCCTTTGCAACTTATACTAACAGTTAAGGATCTAGGCGATCTTTTTGATTCTAAACTCTGTTTCAATCTTCACATAGATACCATCATTAATGAGGCAAAAGGTGTGCTTGGATTCATTAAACGATGGTCTAAAGAGTTTAACGATCCTTTTATAACGAAACTTCTGTACATCTCTCTTGTTCGCCCTATCCTTGAATACTGCTCTTGCATCTGGTCTCCGCAGTATAACAATAGCCAGGATCGTATTGAATCTGTTCAGAAGCAATTTCTGCTTTTTGCCTTAAGAGGTTTAAATTGGGACCCTTATCTTCGGTTGCCATCCTACTCCAGCAGGCTGCTTCTTCTTAACCTTCCGTCGTTAACCAACCGTAGGACAATTTTCGTTGCCGTCCTTCTACATAAGTTGATTATTCGATATAGATTCTCCTTTTCTGCTAGGGCGTCTTCAATTCTCTGTTCCGTCTAGACCAACCAGAAATTACCGCCCCTTATTCCTGTCTACGTGCACAACAGACTACGCTATGCACAATCCTTTTCGCGTGCTATGTAAAAGTTATAATAGTTTGCATCACGTTTTCTCTACCGAACTTTCTCTACCCCTTATAAAATCGTTGCTTTCAGGATACCTTCGGGAAGTCACTGACCATTCCCAGCTATGAGCAGGGGCATAGCTTGCCGGACAGGCTATAAATTTTCCCCCACCGGGTCGGTGATTTCCCATTACTTTTCTCTCTGTCCTATCTACTTAACACTCTATATATCTAGCTTACATTTCTTTACTTTATTTACAATCTTCTTACCTTCTTTTTTCCTATTTATTGTATTTTATTAATTAATATAGCAGCCTAAGATTATTTTTAATTTTACTTAAGAACACTTTTTTCCTACTTACACCCTTCTGCTTAGATGTAGGCTCTAATAGCGTCACTGACAAATTTAGCTGTGAAAAGGGTCACAGCTGGCCGGACTGGCAACTAAAACACCTCCATCGGTCGGTGATGCTATTTAAAGAACTGTGTTATCTAACTAGGCTTTTATCCTATTGTATGTATAATCTACTGAATAATGAGGAAGACACTCGTTTAATAAATAAATAAATAATGTTAATGGTAATCACCATTATTTATAAGTTCACGTAAGCACGGCAGGTGAGTTTGAGATACTAAATGGTACATACAAAAACTCGTACAGCCCTTTCTGCGTTACAAAATATGAATATTTCTGTGACTGTGTCTCGATTGGTTTGAGAAAAAAATCCATTCGTCAAATCCAACGTAGTAAAAATCTGATCAAACTGCAACTTCTCAATAACACGGTCCATTTGCACCATCGGAAAGTTATCGTGCTCTTTCTTTTCATTCAACCTGCGATAGCCGATTTTCCCCTCTTCCTTTGCTTCCAGAATAATGGGTAAAGTATATTCGGATGTACCGGGCTTTATAATCTTGTCCGCCAGCCACTCTTGAACTTGATCGTCTACATCTTTCTGCTCACTGAACGCTAAGGGCCACGGATGCTGGTAAGCTGGTATCTATCTGGTATCTGGTATACTAACAGTTAAGGATCTAGGCGTTCTTTTTGATTCTAAACTCTGTTTCAATCTTCACATAGATACCATCATTAATGAGGCAAAAGGTGTACTTGGATTCATTAAACGGTGGTCTAAAGAGTTTAACGATCCTTTTATAACGAAACTTCTGTACATCTCTCTTGTTCGCCCTATCCTTGAATACTGCTCTTGCATCTGGTCTCCGCAGTATAACAATAGCCAGGATCGTATTGAATCTGTTCAGAAGCAATTTCTGCTTTTTGCCTAAAGAGGTTTAAATTGGGACCCTAATCTTCGGTTGCCATCCTACTCCAGCAGGCTGCTTCTTCCTAACCTTCCGTCGTTAACCAACCGTAGGACAATTTTCGGTGCTGTCCTTCTACATAAGTTGATTATTCGATATAGATTCTCCTTTTCTGCTAGGGCGTCTTCAATTCTCTGTTCCGTCTAGACCAACCAGAAATTACCGCCCCTTATTCCTGTCTACGTGCACAACAGACTACGCTATGCACAATCCTTTTCGCGTGCTATGTAAAAGTTATAATAGTTTGCATCACGTTTTCTCTACCGAACTTTCTCTACCCCTTATAAAATCGTTGCTTTCAGGATACCTTCGGGAAGACACTGACCATTCCCAGCTATGAGCAGGGGCATAGCTTGCCGGACAGGCTATAAATTTTCCCCCACCGGGTCGGTGATTTCCCATTACTTTTCTCTCTGTCCTATCTACTTAAAACTCTATATATCTAGCTTACATTTCATTACTTTATTTACAATCTTCTTACCTTCTTTCTTCCTATTTATTGTATTTTATTAATTAATATAGCAACCTAAGATTATTTTTAATTTTACTTAAGAACACTTTTTTCCTACTTACACCCTTCTGCTTAGATGTAGGCTCTAATAGCGTCACTGACAAATTTAGCTGTGAAAAGGGGCACAGCTGGCCGGACTGGCAACTAAAACACCTCCATCGGTCGGTGATGCTATTTAAAGAACTGTGTTATCTAACTAGGCTTTGATCCTATATAATTCCATTATCTATTGTATGTATAATCTACTAATGAGGAAGACACTCGTTTGTCGACCATTAATAAATAAGTAAATAATGTTAATGGTAATCACCATTATTTATAAGTTCACGTAAGCACGGCAGGTGAGTTTGAGATACTAAATGGTACATACAAAAACTCGTACAGCCCTTTCTGCGTTACAAAATATGAATATTTCTGTGACTGTGTCTCGATTGGTTCGAGAAAAAAATCCATTCGTCAAATCCAACGTAGTAAAAATCAGTGCTCAAGCTGCAACTTCTCAATAACACGGTCCATTTGCACCATCGGAAAGTTATCGCGCTCTTTCTTTTCATTCAACCTGCGATAGCCGATTTTCCCCTCTTCCTTTGCTTCCAGAATAATGGGTAAAGTATATTCGGATGTACTGGGCTTTATAATCTTGTCCGCCAGCCACTCTTGAACTTGATCGTCTACATCTTTCTGCTCACTGAACGCTAAGGGCCACGGATGCTGGCAAGCTGGTATCTCATCCATTAACACTATCTTCATTTTGGTGGGACAAGTTACAATTATGCTCGTTTATTATCCTTCTCACTCCATTTGACTGTGTCTGTGTTAAACCTGACAAAAAAACCTCATCACCTGTCTCACTTTGCTCTGAGCTCAGCATCGGCGCATGAAAAAACATTCCGGAGCAGCAAACACAACTCTGCTCCTTTATCCCCACGTCCTTTAAATATGACCTTTGACTTCAAATCTAGCCCGGAAGGGTAAAACAAGCTTGCTGGCTTTATTTTGCCCTCATCCTGAACTAGATTTGTTCCCTTTTCTTGCCCGTCCATTTAACACTGATCTGCTCTATGCCCTGGTTGATTGCAACGGAAAAACTTGAACTCAATTTGCGGACAGTCTTTGCGTAAATGTGATAGATCACCACACTTGAAACATTTTCTTACTGGTTCCGATCTCTTTCCTGCGATGTTCTCATTTTTGCCGACCTGCCTCCAGCCACATCAGTTCGCCAAAAAGTGATTGGTATGTCTGCGCATCCACTTTTTCACACTCCTCACTTTCGCACACATTTTAATATCCAGCCTCCAAAGGCATGGCGGTTGATATTTTCCAAACCTTACTGATGCAGCAATTCGCATATGTATTGCGTCTGACATAGGGGGATCTCACCCAATTCTCCTTCCCGCTGGACCTCCATCCCTAGGAACAGCTGCAAGGGTCCTTTGTCCACGCATTCAAACTATTCTGATATTTTTACCCTTATGCTATACAGGTTGCTGTTCCACTTCCTTCCTGCTTGTTTCAGTGCATAGGTTGCCAGCAATAGGACCTTGTTTGGCTGATCATTATCAGTGAAGCCCAATGCTTGTTTAATGTAAATGGTGTCTGCCAGGTCACTATTTAGGTATGCTGTACACACGTCCATCCGGAACAGATGCAGCTTAAGCTCAGCAGCCAGAGCTAGAAAGAAACGTACACTCTCAGTCTGCATAAAGGAGAAAACTTTTCACTAAAGTTCACACCATATTTCTGTGCACATCCCTTCGCTATAAAACGTGCCTTGTATTGCTCTACTTGACCATCCGCTCATTGTTTGATGTTGAAACCCATTTACAGCCAGTTGCGCGTTGATATTTTGGCAATTTGCCACGTTTAATTTGACATCAGAAAGTCGTACTCTCTGTTCATTACTTCACGCCACATTGCAGAATCGGAACAGCTGATGGCCTCCTCATAGGATGTAGGAATTTGTATGGCGCGGCCTTCCACAGCTCCAAGAATAATATATTGCTTATTAGGTCGTCCACGCTTTCCAGTGCGAATAATTTTTGGTCTACCTGGCTCCAAACGTAGTTCCTCGTGCACACATTGGCAAATCAAATGCAACGGCTTCAGTATCGCCCTGTACACTGCCGCATTGCTCATCGAATAGCACATCCCTCCTCTCGACCACTTGTCCAGTGCTACAGACGAATCTATCGCATATCCGAACATGTGATATTCGTGTCCCTTGGCACTGAATTTGCTTAGCCGCTTGCCCTTTTCCAAAGTCACTCCAATGGAACCAAAAACTTTAAAATTAAAAATTAAAGGTTTTTTACCATTCCATGCTTCCATGGGCGTCATATTTGTAAGCGCACTCGTGGGTGATCGGCTACGCAAATAAACTGCTATAGATATCGCCACTGCCAATAAAGACTCCCCTAAGCCAGAATGTACTAGCAGGCATCGTGACAAGGTACGGTTTGCCCTCTCAGCCACGCCGTTCTGCTGGGGCGTATATGGTATCGTCTATTTCCGTGCTATACCGTTAGCTTTAAGATACTCGACGAATGATTCGTTGACGTATTCGCGCCCGTTGTCGCTGCGAATACACTTTATTCGTCTACCAGTTAGCTTTTTGACCAAATCATTAAATTCAACAACAAACTTTGAGAATACTTCATCTTTCCCTTTTAGAAAATACATAAAGATGCGCCGAGAGTTAACATCGATAAATGATATGGTCTATAAAATGTATGATATGGTTGATAAAATATGGTCTCAAATGGCCCGCGCACATCAGATGAACAAGTGCCAAAAGTTCACTCCATCTGTTTTCCGTTGAATGAGGAAATGGTTGAACGTGTATTTTGCTCAACATACATGTCTTACATGACACCATTGTTAATAACAATTGTGTAGCGATCTGTTTGTAACCTGACCTCGCGTTTTTCCTCTGCATGTAAAAAGCTGTCTCCTGGCAAGCCGATTATCTCTGTATATTGATATACAGAATTTCAAATTCTGGCAACACATCGCGCGTCTCAATGGCGACAATAAAGTTTTCGTAATCTTTTGGTAAGCTAGAAAGAAGGATGATTACTTTCAGCTCGTCAGCTCGTTTGACCGTCTGACATATGCAAACATTTTCTATAAAGACACCTCACGCACCGTTCCCGTTGGCTGGTGCATCGCCTTCAGCTTTGTCCAAGCTGCAAATGACGTCTCACAGTTTCGAGAGCTCCCGATGCCAAGTCCCAAAGCTCTGCATGCACCAGAACACTGCGCATTTGTCCAGCTCAAGAATCGTAATTCTTGTCTTCGAGTTTGTCTATTTGTTATAGAGAACCCATTATATGCACTACTTGACAACTGTCTGCGAATTAATTTTCTTGTGAGAATTCCTCTAGCTTGTTTTATTGTTGAGGGGAGGTAACGCAATCAACGCACAGAAAAAGGATGGTGTAGATAAAAAGACATATAAAGTTTCCTTTAGCAGCTGTATTCATACAGATATGACATGGTTGCAATGATACCGATAGTTTTTCAATAAATGTGTTGAAATCTGTAATGTTGGTTTCTGGCGTGTTAATGATTGGGCAAAAAAAAAAAACTGGTTAAGCCCTAAGTCCCTGGTACATTAATATCTACAAAAACTTAAAGCAAACAATATGACAATTGAATATGCCTTCCTGGCTGACAATATTGGAATCACTTTAAATAATACGCTCATTTAGCAGGATCACACTAATAAAATTGCTGGATTGCTTAAAAAACTTAAGAAAATGGGGTAGAACAAAATCATTTTTGCCAACAAATACCTACCTATCGTATTGCGTAGAGTTTTTTGAAAATAAAGAAATTGCTCTCAGCACAAGAAAAATTTAGCTTTTAATAATATTGCCAGATATCTTTACAACCTAAAGACGAACTTTCTGAGTCATCTCTGACACTTATTATTTACTAAACATTGCAGACTTGGATGCAGTTAAAGATCGTACAAAATATTTTTCAAAATGATAATTACCTAACATCTACATATGTGTTAAATTGCTAATAAATGTTTCATTTGCTGAGGCTTACATGCTCTATAAGAGCAAACTGACAAGCTCTAATAAGAAATTTTTTTTTCAGCTGTTCAGTTTTAAAACACCCTACCACATAATCTTAAGGCAGTCAGCAAAACACACAAATTAAACCCAAGTCTGATAGAACATTTAGGAATCAATAAACATAATACCACCAAAATAAAGAAAATTACGCATATATTATTTGAGGTTTTAATTTCAGTTAAAAATAAAGTTTCGAGTCTATTGAATTGTCTTTAGTAACTAGGAATCGAGAAAGACTACAATAATAAATAAGCACTTGTATACTAGAAAGGTGGAAAATCCGGATACTTCCTTTGGAATGCTATTATTTTTCGCAGAAGGAGTAATTTTGTTAAAGTCAGTGATCCAGTAATCAATTTTTTCAAAATAACAAGCTACAGTTGAATCACTGTCATTCAACTATATATTAATTCCATTTGCAAACTTTGTAGGTGTTGTCTAGAATTGGCTTACCAAAAAAATATATCTACGCTTAGCTGTAATGTGAGTGTGGTCAAAAGGATAACTAATAATGCATAAAAAGCTTACAATTTCTTATGCCTGTTACGCCATATTCTCATCTATGATTGCGCTGCCTTTCAGCGCGACATAAGGATTTGTTTATCTCTGCAGCTGTGGTGCTTATAGCAATCCAATTGTTTTCCGAGCTGAGTAGGATATCTATTAAGTCGTTGACCGTAAAGGTCTTCCAATAATTTGACTTGGCTCTTCCCGTTCAGTAGAGAATTATGGACAGACAAAAAGGACATGCTCTGCATCTTCTTCTATCTCGTGCTTGAACCTATATAAATAGGATTTAAAATACTCGTGTCACGTCAGTATTTGAATCGAGTATAAGTCATTCAATCGCCTCCTCTACCGCAGAGGTTTCATATGTCTTGGTGGTCGCTCGACTTAATAGTCGACTGCCCACGCTTTGAAAGTGCCCGCTAAGATCACAGGCGAACGGGCTCGTCATCCGCAATGTCGTCCAATGTGTCAGTATCAGACTACGGGTGCAATATACCTCTACCGCAAAAGTTTCAAATGACTTGGTGGTCGCTCGACTAGATAGTCGACTGCCCAAAATATATTTATATATATTTGAGTGAAGTATCTACTCTGTTTACTAATGCGTCTGAAACTGGTAGCTTTCAGTCTTTTTCGAGTTCAACTGTGAATTTGATGTGCTTGTGAAACGAGTTCAATTCTCTTAGAATGTTTTGTACTTCTGTTTGTTCCGTTACGGCAAAGCGGTCTTTGCCAGATTGACATATTGATTGGAGCCTGTAGCGGGCGATAAAATATTAAAAAACATGTTATGTTAAGGAGGGTAACAGGAGCGTAAGATAATTGGGAGTTTCAAAATTACTATTACTATATGACTATTACTAGGTAGCCCTAGTCTACGCAACGCCGGATGTCGTCCAAAATAATGTTGAGCTGGCGCCGCTCATATTACGCTTCCGCGAAGATCGCAGCCACGTTGTTAGTGGCCATAGGCAGCACTATTACATTGTATGATAGTAACCATTAAGTCGCTTATTGCTTACTTTTGTTTACATATATATTAAAATTCAGTATATTGTTTTTGTGCAAATTTATGTAAGAGGCAGAAGAAAGCATCTCGAACCCATAAAGTGTGCATATTCTTGATCAGCATTAATCACTGAGTCGATCCCGCTAAGCCCGTCTGTCCGCTTGCATGAACTCGTCGATCTCAGAATTAAAAAAAGGCCCCTTAAAGAAGGTCCTTCTAGTGTACGCTCAGGATAACTTAATTTTCGATATCGTTATCTAAATCCACTTTTTGAAAATCTCATAGGTTTTAAGACCTAGAGTCACCAAATTTGAATTCTATCAAGTATTTTGAAGCTATCGCGACCACCCGCAACCGCCCCATAACTATAAATCAATTGGGTCTACACATTTATATAAGCCACAATTTAAATGCAACTGTTCTTTTCAGAAAATACGAATATTCTATGGCACACAAACACATTCGTGTCCGACTTTATTGAATTCTACAAACAGCATTGCAATTACGATTGTATTGTATTCTGTGCTGTGCTTAGGTGCTGCTATTAAATTTGATTTTTTTCATTGAAAATAAGTTCTTGGTGTGACTGTTTAGTAAGGGCTAAAAGTAGTGCGGTCCAGGTTCGGGTCCGATTGAAGAATTAATTTTTTAATTTTAATTTTTTTTTATTTGCTGCATTTGATGATGACAGAAGAGAGTTCTGGGTATCCCCTTGAAGGGAATTCCCGAATGGAAACTCTTCTTTATATATTGTATGGATTATACTCTTACTCAAGCTCGTCAAAAATATTATTAAATTTGCTCACTTTAGCCTTCTTTGACTTTAGGCGTAAAATGGTATGTTAGCTTTTATTATATTGCTACATGCCCGACTAGGATATACTCCTAATCTTCTTTAATCAAAACGGGAAATCAAAAAACCAATATAAAAATGGACATCTTTTTATACCCTGAACCCATTGAAAATGGGTAAAAAGGGTATATTGTATGTGTGCAAAGTGCAAATATATGTAACAGGCAGAAGGAAGCATCTCCGACCCCATAAAGTATATATATTCTTGATCAGCATCTATAGCCGAGTCGATCTAGCCATGTCGGTCTTTCTGTCCGTCCGTCCGTCCGTCCGTATGTATGAACGCAAGGATCTTAGAACCTATAAGAGCTAGAGACTTGAAATTTTAGATGTAGGTGCTCCTAGTGCCTGCGCCACCTGCCACCTCCCTGCTTCTCTCTATCTATAAGTGCGAGCTGCAGTTGGTGTTGGAATATGAGGGTTCAGGGTATCCCCTAGTCGGGAGCTCCCGACTAGAACCTCTTGCTTGTTTTTACTATTTAAGCTGCATGCACACAGCGTAGCATACAACACACTCACAAGTGCAAATGCGTTCTTAGCATATATGTACAGTAGTTGAGCATAATTGTAATTTGCATGCGCTTAGTAACCGTTTTGGAAATAAGTATATAATAATTGTTCGATTTGTAGTGCTTCTGAGCGAATGCTTAGATAGATTTTAAAATTATTTGTCATTACAATTTTTCATTTCGCTTTCACCCTCTTGCCATCACCTAACCAATACATTACCTCGAGACCAAGCGTTTGTATATAAGTGCAGTGGCTGTGCAATTGTTGTTGTAGGCACATTCGTTGGCGCATTTTGGTCAAAGGACGATCGCTCCTCTACACTTTTTTGAT
Organism: Drosophila ezoana; assembly: GCA_035045725.1. Taxonomy (NCBI): domain Eukaryota; kingdom Metazoa; phylum Arthropoda; class Insecta; order Diptera; family Drosophilidae; genus Drosophila; species Drosophila ezoana. The sequence continues at coordinate 229,803 of JAWNOU010000044.1, read as the reverse complement.
CAGGCATATCCCTTTTTTTCAATCTTTTGACACATAGAATGTGCAAGTCTTATATCGACTTGATATAGTTCCTATAAATAATAAATTCGATTTTACATGTTTATTTATTTATTAACCAACAATGCTGGTAGCTTTCATGTAATCTTAAATAATTAATAATATCTTTAATAACTAACGAAATAAACAGAATATATAAAACTTAAGAAAATGAAAAATTAATTAGTTTTAAAGAAAGAATTCTTTAAGCATATGATTAATATGAGCAATCGAAGGGCGGCAACACGGGCAAGTCTAAACGGAAGAAAAAGGTTTGAGTACATTAACTACTAACACTTAACACTTAATAAAATCGACTAAAGATAAGTCAAAGGAAATTGATAATGAAATTGATAATGAATACGATCAGGACCATAAAGGCCCATTAGTTTTTTTCGTCGACGCCATAGAAAAAGACAATTCAAGAAAAACCATCAATCAATTCGACCTCACTTACGCCCTCCATAGGCTAAAGGTAGACGGCATAGAGGAGGGTTTTATCAGCTCAGCTGATAAAGCAAACAAGTTAAGCATGTTTACTGAGTTGGCAGATCGCGGTTTCAAGCCAAAAATTTTCAGGCACCACCTTTTCAAGGCAGGAATAATATTCAACATCCCCACGCACATATCAGATAAATCTCTGGGGGAGCTGATATCCTCGGAAGTCAGGATTGCACAGATATCGAGGGTTATGAGGAAAGGAAAAGGAGAGCCTAAAAGTGGACTAGTCCCCACGGGCAGGGTGAGGGTCTGGTTTAGAGGCACTATATTGCCATCAGAGGTCAAGTTTTTGTACTCGAGGGTGGAGGTCCGTCCGTTTATACACCTCAAACAATGCTTCAGATGCCTTAAGTTCGGAAACTTGGAGCAGCACTGCAAGGGGAGCTCTACGTGCTACAAATGCGGAGTGGCACACGGAAGTGACATCCTGTGCACGAGCACCGCCTGCACCAATTGCAAGGAGGATCACGTGGCCACATACCCGCAATGCAACGCCCGCAAAAAAGCGTTTGCCTTTTATAGTTGCATGGCTATTGAGAACCTTTCCAGGTCCGAAGTCAAGCATAGGCATCCCCAGCTATTTGACAAACAAGCGCCAAACCTGCTCAATAGGGATATCTTTCCTCCAATCCGTCCGCAAGGAAGGGCCGAACTCCGAGCCGTTGCAGTAGGGCAGAGTCGGTCCTGGGTCAACTATTCACTACTTCGTTAGCTAGTGTGGTTAGGGGCCCAGTAAAGTGCGACACGCCAGCTGATAAGACGTCAAAAAACCCTTTCAAACGCAGGTCTCCCTCAGCAAAGTTCATGGTTGCACGTAGAGGTAGTCAAGCAGCTCTGAGCGCACGATTAGAATCGCGCGCACAAGAAAAGCTCAATTTCCTCAGTGCAAAGCTTTCCGCACACTTAAGGGACACCAGCAACAGCAATCAGGAAAATGCAACACTTCGGAACTTTATTTTGGAGGTAAATGACTTTATAAACAGAAGCAACACACATCTTGATGTATATCAGATCTCCCTACTATCGAGGAATGATCTATGGTAATTCTTCAGCCTAACATCCAAAGTCTGAATCACAACAACAACAAACAGCTCCTAAACATGTACAATCAACAACAACATAGACGTTGCAATTCTATCAGAAATATGGGTAAGAGACAACGCGGATTGCACCATCCCAGATAATAAGACCTATAAGACTTAGGGACGATGGGTACAGAGGGGTTGGCATTTTCATCCGGAGCCACATAAGATATAAAATCATACACCTCGACAGCAGCATCGAAGCAATAGGCATACAAACACCCAACCTTAAGAGCAACATTAATGTATTCAGTCTATACGCGTCACCTGCCACAAGCGTGGTCAATTTTAGAGAAGGAATCAGAAGAGTGTTCTCGGTGTCATCCGCTCTAAGCAACCCCTCCTTCGTGGGTGGAGACTTAAATGCGAAATCCACGATATGGGCGAGCAACATCAGCGACAGCAACAGGCACATACTAGAAAGGCAGCTTTGAGGGCCGGCTTTATTTGCCTGAACGACAGCTCGCCTACTTTTTCGAACAGCCCAGTACACTTTTCGGCGCTAGACCTTGCCTGCTGCAACGCAAGCATGTCTAATACTATATGAGAGGTCAAGAAAGAGAAAGTCTTTAATAGTAATTATTTTCCGATAGTCATATTAGTGAACGACATAAGTGCAACCACAACGGAGCTCTACCCTTGCAATTTTTCAAGTATAGAAGAATTAAACCAAAACGTGGCCTAAATCTCAAAGGAAAATATAATAATCCATAATAATCCCCAGCTCACACCGATATGTGCCCAAGAAAAGGTGGGACAAAGAGGCGGAAAGACATTTTCGGTTACGAGATGCGTGCCGGAAAAAATTTTACCTCACAAAGAAATTTGACGACGCCAGGGCTGTTAGTCAGCCGAAAAACGGCTCCAGGCGCATATCAAGAAGCTCAGAAAAGCAAACTTTAAGCAATTTGTGCAAGAAATGTCTGCAGCTCCGTCAATGTGGAGCAGGGTAAATGATCTAATAAATGTCCTATCCTCTGAGCAAGTACTGGAGCCTTTTACGCTCAAAGACTTTCTGCATTTTCTGGGGGCACGAATCCCTAAATGAGCAAGACGGCTGGACAGGATGACCTACAGCCTGCTCCAGAGGCTATCAGCAGAAAAGAAAACAGAGCTATTCACAATTTTAAACGAAGCTGGAGATTAATAGGATTTGTACCGATCCCAAAAAAAAAGGACACAAAATAGAAAGGTTAATCAAAATTAGGTTTGATGCGCAGATATCGGCCAAAAAACTCTTGCCCGACAGATCCTACTCCTTAAGAAGGCACAGTTCTACAGCGCAACGCATTAATGATCTTATAAATAAAGTTTAAGAACTCAAATCTAATAACCTCCAAGTCGTAGCGGCATGTTTGGACCTACATAAGGCTTTTGACTGTGTGCTTGGGGTTATGAGATTCAGTGCAAGCGAGGTAATATATGTTATAATACAAACCAAAATAGAAAACTTTGAGGAAAAATGCAACTTCCTCAACTTTTTTATTAAAACCCGCAAGTCTAAAGTCATCCATTTTAACAAGCATAGAGAGCCCCTTAATGCCATAATGGCGTAACGATCAAAGAGGTGGACCAAATAAGCTACTTAGGTAGAACGTTGGCAGCAAATAATTCGGCATGTCCCCACATCGATAGAGCTATTTCGGACGCAAACAGGTCCTGCGCATTCCTCAATCTACTAAGCGGATGCACCTTCGGAGTGGACCCCAGAAGGGGCTTAACTCTGTACAAAGCGTACGTACGCAGTACACTGGAATATGCATGTTCTTCCTTCAACATCCAAAGTGGCACTTTGCAAAATAAAAACACATTGTTGAGCGCACCTCAGAAGGGCAATAGGACTCATAAAATGCACCCCGATACCCATCGTCTACCATCTGGCCGCGGAGCTCCCGCCCGGGTGCAGGATTAAGTTTCTGACGGCAAAAGAGTTGGCAAAGGCCTTTGCCTATCAACTACCAGTATGCGAGACGCTTGAGGGTGACAAGGTGCTAAATAGTAGCTACTCCAGGGTATATAGAGAATTCGCTGGGATATTTAAAAAGATAGAACTCCATCAGAGCATAACCCGATGCGACAAAATCAAGACCAGCACTGATTTCTTCAAAGGCCTAACAAGCAGAAAGGGGAATAGCAATAGGGAAATCATTCTACAAACTCATAGGGAGAAAAAAGAAAAGATGGTCTCTGAAGGCTTCGAAATATACTACACGGACGGCTCCGTTACTAGTCGTCACATCAGCGGAGCGATCCTACAGGATAGAATAGGGCAAATTTTAAGTTTCTATACCGACAAGGTTCTGTCATCACTATCAGCCGAACTGATAGCAATTGAGAAAGCTCTTGACCACGCTCAAACTTGGGGGCTTCCCTCGCGTCGCCATACTAACAGACAGCAAAAACGGAGTTGCACTACTAGCCAAACCCGACTCGGATAGCTACATTGCCCGAAAAATTCAGAAGGACAGCGCCTTAAAATTGAAATCCACTACATCCGAGGTCATGCATGTATAGCGCAGAACGATACGGTGGACTCAGCCGCCAAGAATGCTCCAGGACGCAGGGCCTTCCTTTTAGTGAATTGGACTCTCAAAGACGCCTTGAGCACCATATACAGAACCATTAAAGACGAATGGGAAAGAGAATATGCGGAGTTCACACCCACGAAAAAAAATAGACTAGGCTGTTTCTTATCGAACGCTCTAGAAAAGTCAGTATACACTGCATTAACCTAACAACGATGCTCAAAGCTCTAGATACAACAATAGTAAGAAATCGCTAAATTGGTCACTGTAGATCTGCCCGGAGAGAAGCCTAAGGAGATAAGCCTACTGAGGAGATATGTTTGACGACCATACGCTCGAATAATTTAATTTTTAATTTGACTAACAATGGGATAGGAACATAATGAATGTCACCACTAGTTAGAGGATTTAAAAATTTACTTAAATTAAAATAAATTAATTAAAATCAGAAAAATTATATCTAACATTTTATGCAATTGATTGAAAATTTTATTAATTTGGGATAAGACCATACTACCATGATGAACAATGGATGGCAGATAGGATGTGGAATTAGGAAACAACGACCATTCCAGTTTCCCAAGGTCGAAATCTCCCATAACACATAGCGAGCATCGTGCGTCCAGACTTTGGGTGAATGTTGCTAATGTTGCCACGTGCGCTTTTTATTAATCAGTATATATGAGACGCATTTACAAATAGTGTTAGTGCCGCCACAAGCATAAGAACGGCCAGATGGTATAGTGTAGCCGTAGCATTTCACTTTCCACAACGCCTGCCGCACATCTATTATAACACCACCCCTTCTCGCGCGCTATACTGTCAAAGCGTCTCTGTCTTTACGAAAGATACAAAAGTTTCTGGTCGCAAAAAATTCAGCGTCAAAGAGATCCAAGTTGAGCCATGTCTCAACTAGTACTATGACATCAAAATCACATTGGGGTGTTGCCATGTGAAGCACTCGAAATTTGGTTTGCATTCCAAATGTTTTCTAATAATAAATCTTGAGACTAGCAGTAGCTTCATCTGAATCCAGCGTTAACGCACGCGCAAGTTAATAGTGTGATGATATTAAAAAATTATTTACCAAAGCGTGAAGGGAGAAGAGCATAAATGTAAATTAATTATTATTAAATCGAATTTTGATTTACACATGGCAACTTAAGAAAGCTGACCGTTCTAAAAAGGAATGTAATATGTCTATTAAAATCATATTGTATATAAATGATCAGATCATAATTATGATTATATATTTTAGCCTCAAATAAAAGTACAGCGTTAAAATATTCGACTCCAGTAAAAGCTTTTGATCCAAATTATGAATATTTTTTAAAGTCTGTTATAAACTCGCCAGCTCCTTTCCATTACGGCTCCACGCCCACGTCTTTCGCAATTATTTATTAGTATTATTATGAAGGTGTTAGTAGAGAAAATAGTGTTCTGAAGTAAATATAAAAAATAATCTTAATTTACTAAATTATTTATAAAAATACAATAAATAGGAAAAAAAGAAAGAAAGAATTTCTTAATAAAGATTAGAAATGTATAATAGATAACATATATAGAAAGTTAAATAGAAAGGATAAAGAGAGAGTGATGGGAAATAACCGACTCAGTGGGGGAAATTTTTAGCCAGACTTACAAGCAATGCCCTTACTCATAGCCGGGAATGGTCAGTGAGTTCTGAGACTGGGCCTGCTCAAAACTCTGTTCATAACGATCATGCGATTCCGAGCTTAGAGAAATTCAATCATCTGATCTCATGTCTCTCTGGTTAAGCTTTACGGACTGTTAAAGCATTTCAAGTCTCAGAGAACAATTATTTGAAACCATAAGCCATCTTAATTCTGTCGTTCTGTCAATAGATGATGACAAAACAGGTAAGAGGTTCTAGTCGGGAGCTCCCGACTAGGGAATACCCTGAACCCTCTTATTCCAACACCAAATGAAGATCGTTTGAATTAATAAAGATAATTTAAAAAAAAAAAAGTTCCATTGGCAGGGTTTGAACTCGCAACCGCATATTTACTATCCTCGGTAGGGCTCAAACTCGCGACAGACCGCACCACTTGCCACTGCCTCTACTCAACAGCCACACTAATAATTGAGTCTTAGTGAGAAAAAAACCAATTAAAATAGCAGCTCAGAAAACAACCGCAGTGAAGACAGAATTTGAAGGAGACGCGCATGAATATGTGTGTATACAATATGCACTGTACACTGTACATGTATATAGAAATTCTTACAAATTGCGTTGCAAACACGTGCGCAGTAGTGCGAAAAACACCGAAAAACAAAACAAAAACCGATCTAAATGAAATTTTCTACAGTATATCTTATTGTACCATAGAATACTTGTGTATTTCCAAAAAGTCAATTGCTTTTAAATTGTGGCTTAAATTGGTTGGCAATACAAGTTGGGTTATCAACTTGATTTATAGCTCTGGGGTGGTAGCGGGGAGGTGGCGATAGGTATAAAATGAAAGATACTTGACATATATATAATATTCTAAAAGCAACATATCATGTTTGGTGACTCTAGCTCTTTTTATTTACCCAATTTCCTAAATATCATGATGTCGATATCGATTTTTATCGATTGCTTGGAAACGGAGTAAGTTATCGATTTTCGGAAACAAACTCGATCTGCGCAGGTACTAGGAGTACCTAAATCTAAAGTCTTTCAAGTCTCTAGCTCTTATAGGGTCTGAGATCCTTGCGTTTATACATACGGACGGACAGACGGACGGACGGACAGACAGACGGACATGACTAGATCGGCTCGGCTATTGATGCTGATTAAGAATGTATTTGTACTTTATGGGGTCGGAGATGCTTCCTTCTGCCTGTTACATACATTTGTATTTTGCACAAACACAATATAATCTTTTTACCCATTTTTAATGGGTTCAGGGTATAAAAATTCTCATCTCAAAATGTTTATATTGCGTTGTCGAAGGCCATTTGATACTAAATTACTCAGCATATGCCGCACTATCAGTACAGCAGTGGTTTGAGTTCGACGGCACGTTTATCCCTGAATTGCCTTCGGAAGGGACACACTCAAACACCAGATATAGGGCAAACATACGAATGTGTCCGCTGGTATAATCCTAGCTACAGCAGCCGGTTCACAAATTAATTGTATAACGGAAGAAGCTAGCACAACGTCTGCAGCTGCGCGGAGAAGCGGCCAGTATCAGCATACTTGCGATTGCATAATTCAATACTCATTAAAAAAAAAAATTTAAGTGGTGAAGCCGCTGTGGTGAAGATCTGTGGATCTGAAAGATATTTCTGATTATCAGCCTGGCCATACGTTTAATTTCAGTGGTTGGAAAATCCGTGAGAACCTGCATATGGCTGATATTTTTACAAGCCACAGAAGATCGACATTCTTATCAAGATTCACGTTTTTTGAATTCTTTTCTGCCGATCAGATCAAACAATGTCCAAATTGTCGGATTCTGCAAAAGGCTCTTGTTGGCTGGATTGTCTTACGTTACAAGCCGAAAGGTCGTGAGAGGACTCATGCTGTTAATCTAATTTGTCAAGAAGAGTCTTATACCTCGATAGACAAAACGTTGCAGAAATTTAGGTCATTGGAAGAGTTGCCTTCAGTCAATAAAGTTCGAACAGTTAAACAGCAGCTATGTGAGAGCCTTTCTAGACAATTTGGAAATATTGCCAAACAGCTTGGTAACTCCTTCAAGGAAGTTATATTCGACTCTGCATCGATTTGGACTCCATAAATTTGCATTGACAGCTGACATAAGAAAGATGTATAGGCAGATCATGGTGCATAAAGCTCGTAGTGTGGAAAAAGAACTCATCTGACTCTTTGAGGCCCTTCAGGTTCAACACTGTAACATACGGCACTGCGCCTGCGCCGTTTTTGGCAATACGGTGTCTAACCAATGTTCTTTTCGAATGATAAAAAATTGAATGGATGTGTAACAACGATAGGTCTAGCATGCAATCTATAAAGTCATGCTGTCATGCTCTAGTCGGGAATTGCCGACTAGTGGGTACCCTGAACTGTCTTCTACCAACACCAGATGCAGCTAGCTGTACGGGAGAAAATAGTTTCTCCCTCCTATGAAAATGAGTTTGAGGCGCATCGGGTGGTAAAAAAAAAAGTTTATTACAAACGTTTTTCGCGATTGTTCCACACTTGATGGTGGAATTTCCCGAAACCCCGTCATAAGGAAGTATTTTCGACCCCATAAAGTATATATATTCTTGATCAGCATCAAAAGCCAAGTCGATCTAGCCATGTCCGTCTGTCTGTCAGTCCTTCTGCCCGTATGTATGAACGCAAGAATGTCACCTATAAAAGCTAGAGACTTAAAATTTTAGCTCTAGGTCCTCGAGTTTGTTTCCGATAATCGACAACTTACTCCGTTTCCAAGCAATCGATAAAAATTAATATCGACATCCTGTTTTTGAGCAAGTTCGGTAAATAGTAAGATCAAGAGTCACCAAATTGATATGTTGCTTCTAGAATAATATACAGGTAAAACTCCTACAACGCGGTGAATAGGATCCTGAAAAGCTCCGCGTTATAGGATATCGCGTTGTAGGAGACTCTAACTCCATACAAAAATCAGAGTTTGGTTCCAAAGTTAAAAAAATTTTCAATAAAATATTTATATTTATATAGTAAAAATATGTGCTTAATATAATTTTGTGTATTTATTTGTTGAGTCATAAGAACATACATATAAATTAGGTTTAAAAGAAACTTACTTATTCACCTTAAAATCATTTTATCAAAACTCTTTTACGAAAAAAACAACAACTGTTTCACAAATTTTTTATATTTATTATATTATATTATATTATATTTATTTAACTGGAATTGGACTTAATATTTTTTCGCAATTTTTTACACGCTTTAGGTTGATGCTTTTATTTGCAATGCCGACAACAAACTAACAACAAAATTAGGGTATAATTATTACATCAAATGAAAGTAGCATAAATCGTTGTGTGATGTTAGAACCGCGGGGAAACCCCTTTTTATACCCTGAACCCATTGAAAATGGGTAAAAGGGGTATTATGTATTCGTGCAAAATGCAAATGTATGTAACAGGCAGAAGGAAGCATCTCCGACCCCATAAAGTATATATATTCTTGATCAGCATCAATAGCCGAGTCAATCTAGCCATGTCCGTCTGTCTGTCCGTCCGTCTGTCCGTCCGTCCGTATGTATGAACGCAAGGATCTCAGAACCTATAAGAGCTAGAGACTTGAAATTTTAGATGTAGGTGCTTCTAGTGCCTGAGCAGATCGAGTTTGTTTCCGATAAGATTCTCGATAACTTACTCCGTTTCAAAGTAATTGATAAAAATGTTGATCGAAATCCTGTTTTTTAAGCAATTTTTGTATAAAATAAGAGCTAGAGTCACCAAAATTGACATGTAGCTTCTAGAAAAGTATATATATATCAAGTATCTTTCATTTTATACCTATCGCCACCTCCCCGCTACTCTCTATCTATAAGCGTGAGCTGCATTTGGTGTTGAATATGAGGGTTCAGGGTATCCCCTAGTCGAGAGCTCCCGACTAGAACCTCTTACTTGATGTTTATGTTTTAGTAAACATTTGCAAGGTGTTAGTTAGCAAGGTCACTACTTTTCACTGAATAACTTGATTTACGTTGGGCTAAGAAGCATTTTCAAGATTAAGCCTTGCAAATTTCCTCATTTATTCTCATCATTATTTCCTGCGCAGGATTTATTTTGTTTGTTTTGTTGCCTTGTAGTAACTTTTAAGACTTGGTAAGTCATTTCTTTTAATTATTTGATGCCTATTCTTGATAACGCATCTGCAATAAAGTTATTATTACCGTTAAGATATGCTACTGTAAATTCATTTTCTTTTAGCCCTACTCTCATTGGTGTTAGTTTTGAACTTGGGATTAGCATTGAGAAGAGGTTAGTTAATGGTCTGCGATCTGTTTTTACTATTAATCGTTTGCCACATACGTATCCTTTGTTGTAAGTAGGTACTTAATTTCCTCTGCGTTGTGGTCTAGCGTAAATTCGTTCGAAATTAAATTATTAATTGTGTTATTAGAATGCTGCCCTAACGGCAAAGAGTAAAAATTCGGCTAGCTTGGAGCTTTCTTCTAATCTTTTCTAGCCATCAAGTTATTCATCCTGTTTTTGATATATTTGTTGTGGTATTCGCTGCGTTTTTTCTATGCTTGAGCATCAATATCCGAATTGTTGTGTTAATTTAGTGTATATTTGGCAGATAATAATTTTAAATTGAAAGTGAATGTGTGAAAAAAATCATTTTTGGGTGTCTAGTGATTTGCCAGTGATATTAATATATACCGTATGCCACGGAAGGTCTACTTTGGGTATTGGGTGAAGTTCTGCTGGTATCTTGCCTGGTGGTGGCTAAGTCAATTTACAGGTAATGCAGTTGCCGACATGTTTTCGAACCAGTAAAACTCATACATTTTGTCTAGGGTCTTTTCCCAACCAAGGTGTACAATTGCTTCATGGATGTGGTTTACTACAGACCATCTAAATGATCTGGGGATAACTGTAAGACAGCGTGCTTTACCGCTTCTTTGAATTTTCCAAAATAGCATTTTTGATCTAAGCTCATAAGACTTTGCTATACTTTCCTCTATTTCATCGTGTTGAATTTTCGAAATTATTGAAGTTGTCTCAAGATCTCATTGTTTTTCGGCAAGAAGCCAATTTTCCGTTATCTCGGCTAATGGTACACGCTTGATAGGAACTTGGGAAGACATTTTATTAGGTAAAGGATTGCGAGAGAAGAAATCTACATGTGACATTTTACTACCTGGTCTATAGTGTATGCCAAAATTAAAGGATTGCATATACGCCCACCATCTATGGACTCTAGGCGTAAGATCAATTTTATTGAGTGAAGCTTTTAGTGAATTACAACCGGTGTAAACGATAAAATGTCGGCCTTGTAAGTAATGAAGAAAATGCTTTATTGAATTTAATACAGCTAACGTCTTCAATTCGTATGAATGATATCGGGATTCTGGAGGCGAAGTTCGTTTGCTGTAATATTCAACAACGTGGGGCGTATTATCGATTTTATGCAATAAAACCATCCATACTGGCATCGGTATTCAGATCTATTGGATGCTGAGGATCGAATATGGTAAGCACCGGCTCGTCTGTCAATATTTTGATGACCTTTGCATGCGACTTGCTCGATGCTCATTTTCTTCCATTTAGACACCAGCGATGTAACTAGTCGGCCTCCATATAGTGATAGACACTGTCCATCTTTTGGGCGACCGTTGCCCTCAAATTGTTGTAGAAACAATTCTTTAAACTGCCTCCATGTTATGCCAGCAAAAGATATTTGGGACAACCAATTAAATGCACTGCCCTCTACGATTTGCTTAGTGCCACGAGAAGAGCGCTGCCCTACAAAGAGTTTTCGGCGAGGATTAAGTCCACTGTACAAATCCATGAGGCAGCACTGGAACCCGTTTCGTCAGGGTTGAACTTTGGAAAAACTATCTTGAAAGCACCTCGTTGCATCAACGAGATTTGTTTCAAGACTAATTTCACAATGGCAACATTCCACTTCGCGTGTATACCACACACATACAGTGACACTCGCCTTCCAGGCGCAAGCACTATATTTCTCTCTCTTTCTATTTATTCATGCTTTAACATTTTCATTCGTAATGCTTAAAATAAAACGCCACGACATATACATATGTATATTGTAATAGTGCGATTTGCTTACTTTCTAGGTTTAGATCTTTATATATTGAATTTTGATAATTTTTCAGAAAGTTATTTATTGTTTCTTGTTCTTCGTAAATGTGTGTAGATATATTTGTAAATCTTATTAGTATCACATTATTAAAATCTTCTTGTATTTTTATATTATATGTTTAATTCTTATTTTCATCTTTTAGTTTCTTAATTTCTCTGTCTATTCTAACGTTGTCTTCGGCATCCATTTTCCCCGTTATGGTTTTAATTACTGTGCCTAATCCGTTAATTATACCTCTTTGAGGCCTTTTGATAGTTGTAAGGCTTTTAACTCTATTTTCTAATTGGTTCAATTACTTTTTGAGGACGTTTTTAAATTCGTTTGTTTCATTTTTGTCTTCAATAATCTCTATGGCTGTTCTGAATTTGTCTATGTTATTTTCATAATCCTGTAAGTATATAACGTGTGATATGGTTTTGAAAGAGTTTCCTGTTGTTGTCGGTCCTAGGTTGGTCTTTGCAATAGGTTGTTATCCGTTGAATGAAATTCAATATGTCCTCCAGTGACCGTGGTCAAGCTGTAAAGTTTGGTGATTTATTATTTTTGTCATTTATTTTCTTTTTATTCCCCTAAGTTTAGACTTGTGTATTTTTTGGTTTCTAATCGTGGTAAGTGTTACTCCTGAATCTCTTAAGATTTTTTGTTTGCTAAATCTTGGTGTCACTTTATTTCGTCGGCTTTCTTTTCTAAATACCTTTTTTCTGTCACGTATTCTTCAGGCTGGTTCCTACTGGTGGTCAGGTTACCAATAAGATTTTTTTTTTGTGAGACGTATTTCTAAATTTATGGATATAATTCTTATCTAAAATTGTTTAGTTTTCTTAGGTTATCGTGTACGTTGTCGAAGTACATGTCTCTGTTGAATACGTGTGTTCGTCCGGTTAAAAGTTTTTCATTGTTTATTGGAGTGTTAGTTTTCTTTTTCTTTTTTATTATGATTTTATATATTTCCGTCAATGTCGAATGTAGTCTTTCTACGGGGGCGTTGCTCGATGACTGTTTAAATGTTGTCACGTGGAGTTGTATATTGTACTGTTTACAAAAATCTTTGAAATGATTTGAAGATTATTCTGCTCCTTGGTCACAAATAATTTTTCTAGGTATACCGAATAATTGTATAAAGCTTTGGATTGTTTTTAGAACATTTGTGCTATCCCGTACCGGGATTTTGGAGTCTGACCACGTATTTTCCATTGATTGTGTATAGGTCTGTGTGTATGATGTCTAATGGTTTTTTAGGTGTTTCAGTTTCTTGGTATTGTATTTTAGGTGGGTGTCGGTCGTATTTTAATAATTTGCAAGTGTCACAGTTGTTTATTGTTTGCGTGACCTTTGTTTTCATGTTTGGAAAATTATATTGTCTTTTCAAATGGGAGGTACCTTCTTCAATGCCTCTATGATTGGAAAAAAATTGTTGTTTACGAGTTTCTTCTTCTTGAGTGTTTGCCGTTATCTATTAATTTATTCGTGCATCTAACAACTTTATAAACTAACTAACTATTCTGAATTGTTTTGAAAATTTCGTCTGGTGCATAAGTTTTATTTGATCTTAGTATGTTTTTAGCATTTCTGACGTATTTTGTTCGGTAAATTCGGGTATAAGTTGGATATTGTGGTTTATTGGTTTTTCCGATATATAAATGTGATTATCTAGTTCTTCTAAGTTTGAATGTATAGTGTCTCCTGTGTTAGCAATTACCGATTCGTGGTCGTTATTGTGAGCTTCTATCTGAATTCTACTTAACGCGTCTGCCAGTACGTTCTCTGATCCTTTTTTAAAGATGACTCCAAAATCGAATTCTAGTAACTGGAGTTTCCAGTGAACCAACATTAAATTAGGCACTTTAAAGCTCATGAGCCAAGTTAATGGTCAATGGTTTGTTATGTTAAGTTAAAATGTTTTTACAATAATAAAGACGTCTTATTCGACTTGAGCCTTAGTCGAGAGTGTTCTCTCGGTTTTATTCAATTTAATATTGGGCTTATTACATACAATATTCTAAGTGAGCTCTGCCGCTAAGAGCGTCGGCAGAGAGAGAGTTGCAGTACATATGTGCCTATGTAGTTTTGTATATATACATATATATGTACAGATGGTACATACTCAAGAAGTGCTTACGCTAGCGATCTCACGCTGCGGCCAGACCGCATAAGTGACGGATCCTATTACTGCACTTATGTATATTTATGATTGTATAAACATAGCATCAAAGTGTCGTTATATTATGAGTTGTAACTATTACATTTAAGTTGGGCATATGACCACTTGTTATATTGTATACTCTACAATACTTTTTACCAAAAAATTTTTTTTTTTTTTTTAATTTTTGAAATATATATATATATATATTCTTATTCTTTTTTTTTTGTTTTATTTATTAATCCTTTTTAGCCTATCCTTATGATCTTTTTGTTCCCTATTTTTCTTATTCTTTATAATTATATAATTATTGTTTTCTATACTAATGTTTCATTCTTTAAATAAACTTGGTCTCTTATTTCAATTTTAAAATCTAATACTTTCTTATCATTTATTTCTTTTTGCTTAATTTTCTTTTGCTCTAAAAGTATTCGAGCTCTCTTATACGCGTTTTCTAGTCTAAACTTAACTTCTTTAGAATAATCTTCTATATTATATATAGGTTCAATGGTATTTACGCTATTAAATTGTATTGGCAAGTTATTTTGTCTTTCAAATACTAGTTCATATGGACAATAATTATGAGTTACTGATGGTGTTGTGTTAAAACAATACACGAAATTCTGTAACCATACGTCCCAATCAGTTTTATCTACTGAAATATATAAACGAATGTACTCATTGAATGTCCTATGACTTCTTTCAACGGTACCTAATGTCTGGTGGTGGTGTGCTGTAGATGTGATGTTATCTATTTTTAAATATTTGCACAAGTCAGTTATAATGGAATTTTTATATTCTGTTCCCATGTCCGTAATGAACGTCTTCATTGGACCGTACTTCAGAATAAAAGATTCGAATATGGCTTTTGCGATAGTTGTTGCACTTTTGTTTGCAACAGGAATTGCTACTAAATACTTTGTCAAATCACAATTTGGTGCCTGGTAGTGACTTTCAGGACATTTCTATTCATGTCAATTAAGTCGGTTATTGTTATCCTTGACAGGGCGTCTGCCACAAAATTATCTTTCCCTCTCAGATACTCATATTCTTCTAATTCGAGTCGCATGCGTGTTAATTTTGAACTTGGGTTTCTCATAGAAAATAAATATGTTAAAGGTCTGTGATCAGTTCTTACTGTAAAATGTTTGCCATATATATATG
The DNA here is from genome assembly GCA_035045725.1 of Drosophila ezoana. Lineage (NCBI taxonomy): Eukaryota > Metazoa > Arthropoda > Insecta > Diptera > Drosophilidae > Drosophila > Drosophila ezoana. Next base: position 214,563 of record JAWNOU010000044.1, on the reverse strand, counting down.
ATCGAAAATGTGTTATTGCCCAATGTATTGCTGCTAGTTCTTGTTCTGTAGTACTTTTATTGCTTTCACCTTTAGTGAATGCTATTGATGCATATGCAACTGGGAGTTGGAGTCCATTATAGTTTTGAGTTAAAACTGCTCCACATGCTTGCTTGCTTGCATCTGTGATTATGCAAAATTCATTGCTAAAATCTGGGTACTGTAATAAATATGGTTGAACTAGTTGATTTTTTAGGTACTGGAATGCCTTTTCACATTCTTTTGTCCATTAAAATGGGACATTGTTTTTACATAATCTTGTTATGTGCCGTGAATATTCGGCGAGGTTTTTTATAAAACGTCTATAATAATTGCAAAATGCAACGAATCTTCTAGCGCTGTCTGCGCCCGTAGGGACTGGATAGTTATTGATAACATCAAATTTTTTATCGTCTGGTAAGATTCCTTTATCTGTGCATCTGTGACCTAAAAACGTCACCTCATGCATGAAAAATAATCATTTTTCTGGATGTAATTTCAGATTGTGTTTTCTACAAAGTTTGAAAACATCTGTTAAGTTTTTAATCATATGTTGTTCAGAACAACCAATAACGATTTAATCATCCATGTAAAGCTTGTGAAGGCTCTAGGCCTGAGAATGCTATTGTCATCATTCTTTGAAATGAATTAGGTGCTATTTTTAAACCAAATGGTAATCGCGTGAAGCGATATGAACCATTGCTTGTTGAAAAAGACGTTATATTTCTTGAGCTTTCCTCAAGCTCAATTTGGTGAAAACCTGACATTAAGTCAAGGTATGAAAAGTATTTTGCACTACCCAATTGATCAAGAATATCGTCAATTCTGGGGAGTGGAAATTTATCTGACAGCAATTTTTATTTATTTGACGATAGTCAATTACTAATCGCCATTTTTATACCCTGACCCATTAAAAATGGGTAAAAGGGGTATTATGTTTTTGTGCAAAATGCAAATGTATGTAACAGGCAGAAGGAAGCATCTCCGACCCCATAAAGTATATACATATATTCTTGATCAGCATCAATAGCCGTGTCCGTCTGTCTGTCCGTCCGTCTGTCCGTCCGTCCGTCCGTCCGTCCGTCCGTCCGTCCGTCCGTCCGTCCGTCCGTCCGTCCGTATGTATGAACGCAAGGATCTCAGAACCTATAAGAGCTAGAGACTTGAAATTTTAGCTGTAGGTCCTCCAGGTGCCCGCGCAGATCGAGTTTCCGATAAACGATAACTTGTCCCGTTTCAAAGTAATCGATAAAAATGTATATCCAAATCCCGTTTTTTAAGCAATTTTGCTAAATAATAAGAGCTAGAGTCACCAAAGTTGACATGTAGCTTCTAGAATAGTATATATATATCAAGTATTATTCATTTTATACCTATCGCCACCTCCCCGCTACTCTCTATCTATAAGCGCGCGCTGCATTTGGTGATGGAATAAGAGGGTTCAGGGTATCCCCTAGTCGGGAGCTCCCGACTAGAACCTCTTACTTGTTTCTCTTTAGAGCCCGGAAGAGATTTCTTTGGTACTAATAAGAGTGGGCTATTATAAGGTGAAACAGACGGTTCAACAATATTTTGTTCAATTAACTTTCCAACTTGATGCTGGATTTCTTCTATTTGGCTATGCGGACATCGATAATTTTTAACATATACTGGCTCATCATCCTTAAGTCTCAGTTTTTGCTTATAGAAGTTGTTTGTTGTGATTGGTTCGGTTTCAAGTCCGAACACATCACTATACCCAGTGCATATTTCTTCAAGTTGTTTTTTAAACAAAATTGGAAAGTTTTTCTTTAATTTATTAATTACAGACTCTTTTCTATTGTCTTTTAGATTTTGAACTACATCGTTGTTCGAAAGTAATTCAAATTTTATGTTATTAATGCCTACTATTTGAAATTTATCTGTAGTATTTAAAAATCGGACAAAAGTATTTTGGGCTGTAGCAATAGTATTTGCAACATAAACACCCGGTTTAATTTCCTGAGACAACTCTATTTTGCGTATCACTTGTGATCTTGCTGGTAGAAGTGTGGAATTAGTACCAGAACTAAATGTTATTGGAACATAGATAGGATACGTTAGGTTTTGTGGTCTAATTATAAACCAATCCTCTGAATTATTGTAATCTAATTGGCAATTAAATGTTTTTATGAAATCTAATCCTATTATTCCATCCCAAGGGATTGCGAAATCTGAATGAAGTAGATGAAATTTATATGGAATAATGTATTTGTCTGTTTGTAGTTCGATTGAGACTAGTCCTTTGGAGTTTATTACTCCTTCGCTTATGCCTCGAATGTCTATAATTTTATTGATTTGGATGTCATGAAAGACATCATAATTTTCTTTTATAATTGAAATATCTGCACCTGTATCAATCAAAAATGTTATCTTTTTATTTGTTGCAATATTTTTGAATGATACGAAATTGTTGAGACTTAAGTTAACAGTATATATTTTACTATTTAACCCTGAGTATCTGGAGGTGTCTGCGAGTTTCCCGAAGTATCTTGGGCAACTCGGACATTATTGTTATTGTTATTGTAATAATTATGAGTTACTGATGGTGTTGTGTTAAAACAATACACGAAATTCTGTAACCATACGTCCCAATCAGTTTTATCTACTGAAATATATGAACGAATGTACTCATTGAATGTCCTATGACTTCTTTCAACGGTACCTAATATCTGGTGGTGGTGTGCTGTAGATGTGATGTTATCTATTTTTAAATATTTGCACAAGTCAGTTATAATGGAATTTTTATATTCTGTTCCCATGTCCGTAATGAACGTCTTCATTGGACCGTACTTCAGAATAAAAGATTCGAATATGGCTTTTGCGACAGTTGTTGCACTTTTGTTTGCAACAGGAATTGCTACTAAATACTTTGTCAAATCACAATTTGGTGCCTGGTAGTGACTTTCAGGACATTTCTATTCATGTCAATTAAGTCGGTTATTGTTATCCTTGACAGGGCGTCTGCCACAAAATTATCTTTCCCTCTCAGATACTCATATTCTTCTAATTCGAGTCGCATGCGTGTTAATTTTGAACTTGGGTTTCTCATAGAAAATAAATATGTTAAAGGTCTGTGATCAGTTCTTACTGTAAAATGTTTGCCATATATATATGATCGAAAATGTGTTATTGCCCAATGTATTGCTGCTAGTTCTTGTTCTGTAGTACTTTTATTGCTTTCACCTTTAGTGAATGCTCTTGATGCATATGCAACTGGGAGTTGGAGTCCATTATAGTTTTGAGTTAAAACTGCTCCACATGCTTGCTTGCTTGCATCTGTGATTATGCAAAATTCATTGCTAAAATCTGGGTACTGTAATAAATTTGGTTGAACTAGTTGATTTTTTAGGTACTGGAATGCCTTTTCACATTCTTTTGTCCATTAAAATGGGACATTGTTTTTACATAATCTTGTTATGTGCCGTGAATATTCGGCGAGGTTTTTTATAAAACGTCTATAATAATTGCAAAATGCAACGAATCTTCTAGCGCTGTCTGCGCCCGTAGGGACTGGATAGTTATTGATAACATCAAATTTTTTATCGTCTGGTAAGATTCCTTTATCTGTGCATCTGTGACCTAAAAACGTCACCTCATGCATGAAAAATAATCATTTTTCTGGATGTAATTTCAGATTGTGTTTTCTACAAAGTTTGAAAACATCTGTTAAGTTTTTAATCATATGTTGTTCAGAACAACCAATAACGATTTAATCATCCATGTAAAGCTTGTGATGGCTCTAGGCCTGAGAATGCTATTGTCATCATTCTTTGAAATGAATTAGGTGGTATTTTTAAACCAAATGGTAATCGCGTGAAGCGATATGAACCATTGCTTGTTGAAAAAGACGTTATATTTCTTGAGCTTTCCTCAAGCTCAATTTGGTGAAAACCTGACATTAAGTCAAGGTATGAAAAGTATTTTGCACTACCCAATTGATCAAGAATATCGTCAATTCTGGGGAGTGGAAATTTATCTGACAGCAATTTTTATTTATTTGGCGATAGTCAATTACTAATCGCCATTTTTATACCCTGAACCCATTAAAAATGGGTAAAAGGGGTATTATGTTTTTGTGCAAAATGCAAATGTATGTAACAGGCAGAAGGAAGCATCTCCGACCCCATAAAGTATATACATATATTCTTGATCAGCATCAATAGCCGTGTCCGTCTGTCTGTCCGTCCGTCTGTCCGTCCGTCCGTCCGTCCGTCCGTCCGTCCGTCCGTCCGTCCGTCCGTATGTATGAACGCAAGGATCTCAGAACCTATAAGAGCTAGAGACTTGAAATTTTAGCTGTAGGTCCTCCAGGTGCCCGCGCAGATCGAGTTTCCGATAAACGATAACTTGTCCCGTTTCAAAGTAATCGATAAAAATGTATATCCAAATCCCGTTTTTTAAGCAATTTTGCTAAATAATAAGAGCTAGAGTCACCAAAGTTGACATGTAGCTTCTAGAATAGTATATATATATCAAGTATTATTCATTTTATACCTATCGCCACCTCCCCGCTACTCTCTATCTATAAGCGCGCGCTGCATTTGGTGATGGAATAAGAGGGTTCAGGGTATCCCCTAGTCGGGAGCTCCCGACTAGAACCTCTTACTTGTTTCTCTTTAGAGCCCGGAAGAGATTTCTTTGGTACTAATAAGAGTGGGCTATTATAATGTGAAACAGACGGTTCAACAATATTTTGTTCAATTAACTTTCCAACTTGATGCTGGATTTCTTCTATTTGGCTATGCGGACATCGATAATTTTTAACATATACTGGCTCATCATCCTTAAGTCTCAGTTTTTGCTTATAGAAGTTGTTTGTTGTGATTGGTTCGGTTTCAAGTCCGAACACATCACTATACCCAGTGCATATTTCTTCAAGTTGTTTTTTAAACAAAATTGGAAAGTTTTTCTTTAATTTATTAATTACAGACTCTTTTCTATTGTCTTTTAGATTTTGAACTACATCGTTGTTCGAAAGTAATTCAAATTTTATGTTATTAATGCCTACTATTTGGCATTTATCTGTAGTATTTAAAAATCGGACAAAAGTATTTTGGGCTGTAGCAATAGTATTTGCAACATAAACACCCGGTTTAATTTCCTGAGACAACTCTATTTTGTTATTGGAACATAGATAGGATACCTTAGGTTTTGTGGTCTAATTATAAACCAATCCTCTGAATTATTGTAATCTAATTGGCAATTAAATGTTTTTATGAAATCTAATCCTATTATTCCATCCCAAGGGATTGCGAAATCTGAATGAAGTAGATGAAATTTATATGGAATAATGTATTTGTCTGTTTGTAGTTCGATTGAGACTAGTCCTTTGGAGTTTATTACTCCTTCTCTTATGCCTCGAATGTCTATAATTTTATTGATTTGGATGTCATGAAAGACATCATAATTTTCTTTTATAATTGAAATATCTGCACCTGTATTAATCAAAAATGTTATCTTTTTATTTGTTGCAACATTTTTGAATGATACGAAATTGTTGAGACTTAAGTTAACAGTATATATTTTACTATTTAACCCTGAGTATCTGGAGGTGTCTGCGAGTTTCCCGAAGTATCTTGGGCAACTCGGACATTATTGTTATTGTTATTGTAATAATGATTTTTTTTTTTGGTTGTTGCCTCGGTTGGAATTATTCCTACCTCGGTTGTAACCTCGTCCACCTCTATTGTTGTTTCTATTATTATTATTATTGGAATTGTAGTTACCGCGGCCATCGCCTCTACCTCTTTGAGGATTGTAACTACTTCCTCTATTATTGCGGCCTCATTTCTGTGCTGCAATGGATATATTTACCCATTACATCATTGAAAGTAACGAAGTTACCAGCTTCTAGTATTACTTTCAGTTTCTCATGCTCACAATTTTTAATCATTGCAGAAATAGACTCGTTTGTTGAGATTTTTTCTGCATTGTTTGGGTCTAGGCCGTCATCAATAAAAGCTGCCTCCAATTGCTTTCGCAAATTGTCCATTTCGGTTGCATACTCGGAAGCAGTTTTGCCTTTTTGTTTTATATTCAGTATTTTAGCTTTTAATACGTCGGGAGATTCTCCTTTTACGTTATCTTTAAGCTTATTTATTATTCCGGATATAGTAGATTCATTTTGTACTTTGTACAGAATTGTGCCGGTTATTTTTGATTTAATAACCTCAACTGCTATATCCTCCTGGTCGCCTTTAGTTCTTTCCACAATGCGCAAAGCTGTTAGGAATCTGTTTAATGATAGCTTTTTACCATCAAACTCAGGGACTGAAGAGGAAACCTGTTTCACGTATTCCCTGTCTAAGGCTACCTGGTTAATCATTGTTTCTGTATTTTCTTGGAGCGTTTCAATGTCACTATCAATATCAATATCTGGATTGATTATTCGTTTAGACTCATCTAAATCTTCTAACTGGTTCTCGTTGAATTCAGCTAGCAGATTTTGATCTTCTGGGATTGTTATTACAATACTCCGTCTAGTACCAATATTATGTAATCTAGTTTTTAAACTTTTTACAATTTTCTGACATATATTTTTATGCTCCTGCATTAATTTATCATTAACTTTGTTTATTGTAGTTACAATGTTATTATATTGAGCTGTTAATATTTGCGCGTGATGTACCAATGTATCTGACTTTATTGTTTTATCAGAATTGATACACTTGTATGATTTTTCGAAGTTGTCTTTATAATCATTTATTTTCTTCGCTAATGCATTCCATTCCATTGTTTAATAGAAAATGGAGTTTTTAGCGGTGTATGCGCAGAATCAGTATGGTTTCTGTGCCTAGTATTGCATGTGTTTCGCTGATAGTTTTTACCATTACATAAGGTAATGTACTCAACACCATGCCCTTTTCAGTTTTGGAACAACCGATTAATTGGCTTGAGCTACTTTGAAAAGTTTCTATGTATTCGTTTTCGAATTCAGTTATTCTAATGAATAACTATGTTTTTGCAATATTTGTAATGTATTTATTGTAAAATTTAGTTCTTTATTATAGATTTCGATTATTATGCTTATCATATTATATCATTTCTAAATTGTCTGCTCTACTTGCATATCTTTTCTTTATGCACTTATTGTGCAACTTATATAATATAGTTAGTTAGTAAAAGAGCAACAATTATTATAAGCATAACCGTTATTACTTTTAAATCTACTGAGACAGCTTCGAATTATTAATTACATTTGCGGTTGAATCCGCTACTTTCGATTCGTGGTCTAACATATTTTCTACTTCTAATTTATTATCGTCTTTTGAGATTGCATTCGAAAGCATTAAATTTGAATTTCGGATTAATTGTTTTTTTTTTTTTTTTTTTTTATATATATATATACATATATATATTGTGTATATTTATTTTTATAAAAAAATTTTTTTTTATTAATATTTTTCTATTCGATCAACACAGTGATCTCCTGTCTAATGTTTCGTATGGCTTCACAGGCCATACTCTATTACGAGCAACGCAATTATCGCTCAGTATTACAAATATTTCTTTACATTTCATTTGTGTTTACATTAAAGTTATTATAAAAATTTTTTTTTTGATTAACAAATATATTTTTTTTTAAGTTGCGCGCTCTCTGTAGCGATGCCGGTCCCCGAAGATGACTTAGCTTGGAACGCTTAATGGTGCCGGTGCTGGTCCTTGCACAGGCTGTTGGGGCGCCGGTGCTGGTCTTCTCACAGGCTGTTGGGGCGCCGGTGCTGGTCCTCTTGAAACATGTATAGCTGCAGTGCGGCGACTCTAATGGTCCAGGGCAGTCCGTTGGGCATTGTTTCTCCGGTTTAGTTTTTAGTTGTTTCTTCTGTGGTTGAAATACTTTAGAGTTTATTAATGTTATATCTTTAAAAGTGCTTTCTTTCGTAGAGGTTGAGCTTTTGTATTTTTGCTGAATCGACTCGATATTGACGATTTCAGCCTGTATTTTATTGCCTGCTTCCCAACTAATCGTTGTGTTGGGGGCAAATAACAGTTTTAGGAGTTTGGCTTTTCTTTCCTTACGCCTTTTTGGTACTCCACTGCGCCCATTTTTAAGCATTGCTCATCACCTCTACTTACTCAGTATTTCCAGCCACTTTCTCTGTATCGTTTCCAGTTTTAGTATATGTCCTGCCGATGATTGTTGTTGCTGCTGCCGCTGCTGCACCTCCAGTTGTAGTTGTATAGATTTATTTCAATTTTTTTTTTCACATGTTATATTTTTAACATGTTCGTGACACTTGTCACGGTCGCCATGTTAAGTTAAAATGATTTTACAATAATAAAGACGTCTTATTCGATTTTATTCAATTTTATATTTGGCTTATTACATACAATATTCTAAGTGAGCTCTGCCGCTAAGAGCGTGGGCAGAGAGAGAGTTGCAGTACATATGTGCCTATGTAGTTATATATATATACATATGTATATATGTACAGATGGTACATACTCAAGAAGTGCTTACGCTAGCGATCTCACGCTGCGGCCAGTCCGCATAAGTGACGGATCCTATTACTGCACTTATGTATATTTATGATTTTATAAACATAGCATCAAAGTGTCGTTATATTATGAGTTGTTACTCTTACTTTTAAGTTGGGCATATGACCACTTGTTATATTGTATACTCTACAATACTGTGGGCATATGCTCATTTAGCATACAACATACTACAGTTATAATTTTAAATTTATTACCATAAAGGTAGGGTCTATAGTATTTAGTCGCCAAATGATTACTTGCATTTTTTTTTTTCGACGGTTAAGTAATTCTAAGAGGTTTTGTAAGTTTAGAGAAGTCCCTAATGAATTTTCTGTTATAATCCAATAGTACTAAAAAGCATTTTATTTCTTTTCTTGTTTTGGGGAGTGGAAATTTCTTGATTGTGTCAATCTTCTTAGGGTTTGATTTTATACCGGCACTAGTCACAATGTGTCCTAAGAACTCTATTTCTTTTTTTAAAAATTCAGATTTGTCCGGTTGTAGTTTTAGTTTTGTTTTGCTTCTTTAAGTTTGTTAAATAGTTGTTTAAGGTATTCAATGTGTTCTTGGAGCGATGTTGAAAATATAATGATGTCGTCTAGGTACACTAGACAACATTTACATATTAGTTCTTGTAAGATATTGTCCATAATTTTTATACCCTGAACCCATTAAAAATGGGTAAAAGGGGTATTATGTTTTTAGGCAAAATGCAAATGTATGTAACAAGCAGAAGGAAGCATCTCCGACCCCATAAAGTATATATATATTCTTGATCAGCATCAATAGCCGAGTCGATCTAGCCATGTCCGTCTGGCTGTCCGTCCGTCTGTCCGTATGTATGAACGCAAGGATCTCAGAACCTATTAGAGCTAGAGACTCGAAATGTTGATGTAGGTGCTCCTAGTTCCTTCGCAGATCAAGTTTGTTTCCGATAATCGATAACTTGCCCCGTTTCCAAGTAATCGATAAAAATGTATATCGAAAGCCTGTTTTTTAAGCAATTTTGGTAAATAATAAGAGCTAGAGTCACCAAACTTGACATGTAGTTTCTAGAAATGTATATATGTATCAAGTATATTTCATTTTATACCTATCGCCACCTCCCCGCTACTCTTTATCTATTAGCGCTAGCTGCATTTGGTGTTGGAATATGAGGGTTCAGGGTATCCCCTAGTCAGGAGCTCCCGACTAGAACCTCTTACTTGTTTGAAATGTCGCTGGGGCATTTGTTAATCCAAAAGGCATTCTGGTAAAATCGCAGTGTCCGCCTTCGTCCGAAAATGCAGTTTTTGCTGTGTCTTGTAGTGCCATCTCTATGTGATGGTAGCCACTTGCTAAGTTGTAGCATATCTGCCCTACCATTATCATAAATCAAAGGGTATAACAATCCGTTAATAGATTGTGACACTTTGTTATAATAAATACAAATATACAAATGCCCAAAGTACATTAAATGAGCATGCACTTTGCAGCTCAAGTGGTCAAACCATACACAACATATACATGCCTTCTGCATACATATGTATATACCAACATACTTATACATACATACAAACACATAGATATAAGCATTGCATGTTTCGGGTTAGCTGAACCCAACATGAACATATAAGAATCATTGTGAATAAAGTAACACGACAGAGCAGACGCTCCAAACCAAAACGTTCTTGCCTTTATCCGCGCAACATATTACATGGCGACCGTGACAAAAGTCACAGGCAGTAGTCTCCCGTCAATTAGAGTGTGAAAACGTGACGCTACACAGGAACGGCAAATAAAACGACGCCGCCACAAAACATCCTTTTGCAGGATACAACCAAAATATAACATATACAAGTTATTTAAGTGTTGTAGCAGGTAGCCGTGGGGATCCCGCGTAGCTGCTGATTGTGAATTCCAGGTCCAGCGTCGCTTCCGTGAGGAAGTCGATCCAAGGTGAACTCTGACACGATTTTTATGATGATTACGTTGGAGGACTTGACTTCGTCCCCTTTGGTGATTATTGCCCTTGTGGTGCAATAATGTGATCAATAAGAACAAATGTTACGGTTATGAGCCGGAGTACGAAATAGACAACTTGTGTCTTCTTTATTAAAAAGCGAACTGAAGCTAAAGACAAATGCAAAACATAATTCTACTTAGCAAAGTCAATGCGTCGCGCCATCGGATCACAGTCGGCATGCTGACTCAGCATTCTCAGCGTCGCAGCACACCAGCAAAGAAGTGTCATGCGATCGCTGCTGATTGTTGCCAGTGCAGAGCACTGAACTCACAATTTGGCGTGTCAGCATCATTCATGTGTTGTTGCTTAGTTGCTATAGTATTTATGTGTTAACTGCCCCCCCCTCAAGTTTATGGCCGTCCTCGGCCATGTTAAAGTTGTCGATCACACCTTGGATTTTTATCGATGCTCGTCTCTTCCTTATTGCCTGGACAAGGATGAGTGAGGCAATGAGACCCACATTCAGTATTACTCCGCCAGTGAACCATAACTTGGGCGATCCAGCATTATCGATGTCTTCCTTCACCTCTTGGATGGAGCGTAAGTTTTCGTTGCTCATTCGGTGTAGTAGTGGGATACTCAGAGTCGAGTCATGCCCGATGATCCTTAGAAGTGGAGACCTTACGATGCCGGGAATTTTATCCATTGCTTTCCGCTCGTTTATAAACTCGGTTCCGTTGACGATAGCTACTCGTTCAAATGTCATTAAGTGTGTTCCTTTTGCGATTACTTCGGGGCTATCATCTGTGCGGACGCGGACAGTCGCCTCGTTGATGATGATCACGCCATGATCGACGGGCATTACTTCTTTTAGGTGACTAGGTTGAGTATGGCATTGAGCTATGCTTCCCGCGTAGAGTAACGTCGCGCAGGACTCGCGTCGAGATCGCTCGCAAAAGCTGATGTGTGTGGTCTGGATGCACTCAGTGACTGCAAAGGTATCCTTTTCGCATTCGGCCAGTGAGTTCTCGTCGAGACGTAGTATGGTGTGATTGTGAGACACGGGATAGAGGGTGATCTTTTTGCATCTGGCTTCGACCCTTGGGAAGGCTATTAGTATGTGAATTATATCGTCGGACTGAAGGACCCTAATCTTTGAGGCTTCTATTAAACTAACTATTGGAGTGTCCTGTTTGACAAGTGAATTCAAATCTGCGTGGTTTAATATTGTAGGGTTTACTATACCAGATTTTGCCAAGGTTATTGTGAGAATTAAATTTTGAATTTCGATGGTTAGCATTCTGTTTCTAGCCAAAAGCGTCTCATACAAGTGTGGAGTGTCAGTTAATTTATTTTTTTGAGCTTTTATTATCTGGTTTACGGTATCAGTTAGTTTGTTTATTTGTTTCTGTGTCTCGGAATTTATGGCTATTTGTCTGGAATTTGATTCGATTAATTGGGCTTCTGTTACCCTGATTTTTAAGAAATCAGAGGCGTCTGGGGTACCTGCTACTACCTTCAGGGCTGTGCCTAGGAAGTCTAAACTTCTAGCCATTCTATGGTGTATCTTGAGTACGGACAGTAGTGTTTTTAAGTGGTCGGAATCAACATCAAGCAGTTTGCGCATATGTGATTGTGGGAACAAATCGGACAATTTTTCTGTTTCTTCTATTATGTTAACGAATTCGGAAAGGTTACTAGTGTGTCTTAAGTAGTCACGGTGTTCGAACACCAATACTTCACCGTCTATTACCGGGATGTAGTTGGCATGCGAGAAGTCGGTGATTCGAGCATTTGCTATTGCAAGGATGGTAAGCGCTATGAGGGTGAACCTGTAATTGGACTAAGTGGTGAAATTGTGGTGCTTTGTCTTGGGGAACTTATTTCCTAACTAAATATAAGGTAAAACTATTTTAGGTTGTCCTTGTGGACCACCCTCCCCTTAATTAAGACAGACGTTCCTAGGTCTGCTTGTATTTCCTGTCTGGTGCAGAGAGGAGTTAGCTTGTTTCCTAACCTCTTGTTGTTTTTGAGGAATACTTCCTCTCCTACCTTAAATACGCGGTTTTTCCTATTTACGTTACACCTTTCTATGGTGTTTTGTTGGGCTTTTGCCAGTTTGGAGGTAATACCTGAACTGCGCTTTTCGGTTCCCTCATGAAGAATTTCAACTGGTTTTTCGCAAATGACCGAGTGTAGCGATTTATTGTATTCTACTGTTGCTCTCAGTATTAGTTCGATCGTGTCCTTGATTTTTTTGTCAATCTTTAGGCACCTAGCGATCTCAACTAACGTACTGTGGAATCGTTCCACTTGGCCATTTGATGAACTGTGTAAAGGCGGAGCGTTTACAATATCGATGTTATATTGGTTTTTCAACATGGACGTAATGGTCTCTGAGTTGAATGAAGGTTCATTATCGCAATATATTGTTTTAATGTTAGGAAACATATTCACAATTTGCAACAGGGGACCCTTAATGTCGACAATTGTTCTTGATGGTACTGGTTGTACTAAGGCGAATTTGGAAAACTTGTCGATGCAAGTCAAAAATTGTTTTTTGTCGGTTGAGAATATGTCTATGTGCAACATTTCGCCGGTGTATTGTGGGATCGGAGTTTCGCCAAGCTGCTGTTTCTTGGGATGTCTGTCATATTTTGCTTGCGTGCAAACTTTGCAGTTTGAGACTACTTCTTGGGCTAATCTGCTCATGTTCGGAAAGTAGTAGTCACGCAAGATTTGTTTGACATTTTCTTGGGCTGCTCTGTGCGCCCTGTTGTGCTCGCTATTTATTATTTCCAACTGATCGCTTTTACCCGTTATGTCTTGTACGAGATTTTTACAAAACCGGAATTTTGTAGACGGAAAATGGGCAATCAGTTCGTGTTGGAAACTTGCTAATGTGGGAAGGTTGCAATGGATCGCGTTCACAACCTCCGTATTTACAACTTCTTTGAGGGTTTCTAAAATGCTGCTCTTAGCAGTAAAATTGATCAAGTGGCGAGTTTTGTTGCGGAATAAAACTATGGTGCGTTTCAATGGGAAACGCGCTTGTTCCAGAACGATCTGGTTTCTGAAGCAGTTTAACGGTTTGTCCGTGGCCTCGACCGTGTAGGTCAGAGAAATTTCGCTGTGAACGGTTGCAGCGTCAGATTGGGGCTCATTTTGTAGGGCATTGAGATTTTGTCTAGACAATGCATCTGCTACAGAATTTTCTTTGCCAGGATTGTAGCAAACTTTGGCGTTGTATTGGTCGATGTAGGCTTTCCATCTTTTTATTTTGGCATTGGTATTTTTGTCTGCTACTGCAAAGGTGAGAGGCTGGTGGTCAGTGAAAATGTTAATTTCTCTGGAGCCGTATAGGTAGTTTTGCAATTTACCTAAAGCCCACACGATAGCTAGCAACTCCCTTTCGTTGGTTGCGTAGTTCAGTTCTGGACTTTTTAGGGTACGAGAAATCATGGTAATGGGTCTGCCTTCTTGGGATAGGACTGCGCCGATTCCGTTTGCTGAGGCATCCGTGGTTAGGTCAAAAGCTTCTTTGAAATCTGGGTACATCAAAATTACGTCTTCTGACGCCAAGATGTTGCGCAGGCGTTGAAACGCGTTGCGCTGGGTTTCGTTGAACTCGACTGCTATTTTCTTTGACCTATGCTTACTCACCGAACCATTTTCTCCTTTTAGAATGTCGCTTATTGGGCGAGCTATGGATGCAAAGTCTTTTATGAAGACTCTGTAATAGCTTGCCAGACCCAGGAAGGATCTGACACTGTAGACGCTTTTGGGTTCGGGGTACTCTTGAATGGCCTTGACTTTCTTTGGGTCGGATTTGGTGCCGTCTTTGCTTACGATTAAACCAAGATACTCTACGCTTTCTTTAAAAAAGTTGGTTTTCTCCTGGCTCACCCTCATATTGGCTTCAATCAGGCACTTGAGTACTGTGTCAATGTGCCTGACATGGTCTACTTCGTTTTTTAAGAAAACTATGACATCGTCTACGTAGACGTAACAAATTTTCCCAATATGTTCCCTTAGAACATCATCGATTGCCCTTTGGAAGATGCTGCCCGCATTCTTAAGACCAAATGGCAGTCGGCAGAATTCATATTTGCCACCGCAAACAGAGAATGCTGTTTTTTCGCGGTCATGTTCTGCAAGGGTAGTGAAGTATTTAGCGTTTCCCAGGTTCGCTAGAATCATGGGAATGCTGGGCATCGGGTAACGGTCAGGTATAGTCTTCTCGTTCAGTTTCCTGAAGTCGATGACTAATCTTTTGTTTGCGTTGCCATAGGCGTCTGTGCCTTTTTTGTCAACAACCCACGTTGGGCTGTTGTAGGGCGACCTTGATGGTCTAATGATGCCGTCTTTTAGTAGTTGCTTGACCTCATTATTTATGAAGTCGGACACGCCCATTAGACTTGGGTAACTTCTGGCATATATTGGCTCGTTGTCAATCGTACGGATTGTGGCGGTGACAGAGGTGTTGAAAGGGAGTGCTTCTTCCGTTGTTGAAAAGGCCTTTTTCCTCTTAAGTATCATGTTCCTGAACTCTTTTTTGATAGAGATAGGAACTACGATGTCGTTTACATCGGTGAAATTTACATCAGTGCACTTCTGGTATTGAATTTCTTCAGAAATGCCCTGATACTCTAGTAGACTCTTTGCAAGGTTCAACTGTACCCCGGCTTGTGTTAACAAGTCGAATCCAATAATGGCATCGAACGAACTAAGTGTGTCTAATAGGAAAAAGGGGGAGGTGTGATTAAAAATGTTTATCAGGCATTTTTCCTTTATTTCAGTGGACCCGTGGATCGAATTCACCGAGAAGGGTTTGGCGACCGGCAATATGGTTTTCAGCTCCTTTACGGGCTTAACATAGTTTTTTGCCGCGCCAGTATCGATTAGCATTTTTAATGTTCTCCCAGCCAACCGTCGTTCGATGAACGGTAACCGGGAGTGTTCCCTAAAAAATGGACAGAGTCGGCTTGATCGTACTCTTCCTCGCTGTCAATTTCTTCGACAGCAGCCTTTGCGGCTTTTTCGTATGCTACTTTTTGTTCTTCGGAATCCGTTTGAACAATGTTGTTAAGACGTTGCCGTCTCGGACCTGTTTGTCGCTCTGAGGAGTTCCTCCTCTTAGTAGCGTTTGACTCATTTGGTTGGTTCTGGTTGTATTCAGTACGCTGCCTAAATTTGGAAGAAGAATGTACCTCCATCGCTTGTGGAGCTGGCTCTTGGCTTTCTTTATTAGGTTGCTCCTTTGGAGCATTTTTCTTGTGTTTGTAATAAGGGTTTCTATCTTGACCGTGGTCTTCCTTGTAGTTTTTATTCTGTTTACCATATGGTTTGTGTTTGCCGTTTTCAGCTGTTTGGGATCGTTCCTCAACAACTTTAGCATAGGAGTTTGCAAACATGCTTCTCTCAATGCTGGCTTCTGTTTCTATGGCGAGGGCTAGCGCAGAGGGTAAGTCTTTGGGTTGCGCTGGGAATACGACAGCTCTGAGCTGTTTCCTCAAGCCTGATATGAAGGAGTGCAAGGCATCGGCTCTAACTTCAGCGTTAAGCAAATCAGCGCCTTCTTGTTCGTGTGACATAACAATTTTATTAGTTACCAGAGTTAGTCTCTTTTCGACCTCATCATAGTACTGCATAAGTGTCATTTCACCCTGTCTGACCATGTCTAAGTTTTGCCTCAGTAGGCGTAAGGATGTTCGGTCGGCATAGGTGCAATCTAGTCTAGCCAGGATGGCGTCGAAATTTAGCACCGTGTTGTAGGAGATAAGTAAGGCTCCAGCAGGCCCTGTGACCTTGTTCCTAAGAATGGCTACTGCTTGGTAGTGTTCGCTACTACCGTCGAAGGGCTTAAAAAGTTCATACGCATCGATTGCTGCTTGTCTACAAGCAACATATTGGTCTTGTGCACCAGAGAAGTCTGGTACTGATTTTATTATGTCGAGTTTTATGTCACATTTTACCCCAGGAACAACAGTTATCTTTTGGTAAGAGACGACTGCTGGCGTTTTCACTTGCAACCTTTGTATTTCCTGAGTTATTGAATTTATCTGGGACTGTTGTTGCGACAGTGCCGATCTAACGGCATTGTCAATGAGAGCTTGAATCTGTGAAGGGTCCATTGTGTTAGCTACCTGATATTCTGGGCACCAACCAACTTGTTCTTCACCTATACTATCGTCACTGTTGTACTCGGTCTTTATTTCCCTATAGGTGTTCCAGCTCATTTGTTAACCTCGATACTTGTATGAAAACTTTTTCGCATTGGGCATATAATTGTTTTAGTAGCAGTTGTTTATTTATAATAAAACCTGCATTAAAGGTATGCAATGGTTTTATTCTTAGTGAGGGTATGCAATGGTTTTTTAGTTAAAGTATGCAATGGTTTTTATTTTTTATTTTTGGTAAAAGTATGCAATTGTTTTTTTTTTGGCAAAATGTGTATTTCTTTTCGCAACTTCTATTCTTGTGTGTTTTTTTCTTTGCTATTTGAATTCACTTGACAAACTTACATGTTTTTGTGTTATTGCCTATGAACTTGGTGGGTGTTAGGACGTTTGGGCGCCAGTTATTTAAGTGTTGTAGCAGGTAGCCGTGGGGATCCCGCGTAGCTGCTGATTGTGAATTCCAGGTCCAGCGTCGCTTCCGTGAGGAAGTCGATCCAAGGTGAACTCTGACACGATTTTTATGATGATTACGTTGGAGGACTTGACTTCGTCCCCTTTGGTGATTATTGCCCTTGTGGTGCAATAATGTGATCAATAAGAACAAATGTTACGGTTATGAGCCGGAGTACGAAATAGACAACTTGTGTCTTCTTTATTAAAAAGCGAACTGAAGCTAAAGACAAATGCAAAACATAATTCTACTTAGCAAAGTCAATGCGTCGCGCCATCGGACCACAGTCGGCATGCCGACTCAGCATTCTCAGCGTCGCAGCACACCAGCAAAGAAGTGTCATGCGATCGCTGCTGATTGTTGCCAGTGCAGAGCACTGAACTCACAATTTGGCGTGTCAGCATCATTCATGTGTTGTTGCTTAGTTGCTATAGTATTTATGTGTTAACTTACACACACACGCGCAACAACAATAGCAGCAGCTAGTTGAATGGAAAAAATTTAAAAACAAATTAAATGTAAAATTCCATTAAAAAATAATGAGGTGTCAATTGTAAAACGTAAAGTCGCCTTTAAGAGAGCCGAATGTGCAATGTGAAAGACAGCTTAAAATATTGTGCGTGTGTGCCTCGTGTGCGTGTATGTGTGCGTGCGTTGATGTAAATACCACGAAAATCGATGAACGTAGAAAATAAAGCAGGAGAAATCAACGAAGTCGAAGTCGCCGTCAACGAGGCGAAAAGCAAAGGCAATCTAACTGCAAATAATTGATGGCAGAGGAGCCCAAGTTCGAGACAGCTGTTCCTATTGAACAAAGGGATTTGCCGACGTTGCAAGAGGCCTTGCAGGCAAATCCAGCCGATGGACCACGCCCACTCACAATAGCTGAGTACCGGGCTCTACAAGAAAAAAAGCGATACCAAAGCACAAAAGGAGTGGACGGAGAGTGAAACTCTTGCAGCAACGGCGACTGGTCAAGGAAATGATTCAGTTAGCCAAAGATAAATCAGACCGACAACGCTACACAGAGCGTCTTCAACACCTAGATCAGCAGCTTCGCATTGGTGCGAAACAACGCAAACGGGCTGCATAATTGCGAATGCCCCAATTTGCTTTAACATTAAGTTCTAACTTCAAGCCTATGTGGAAAACCGCTGCTTGAAAAAATACTAAACACTGATAGGCTTTACACTAACAAATGTGGTTGGAGAATTTAAAAAAAAAAGAAGCGAAATGTGAGCCAACCACATTCTATAACAACTAATACTTTCATGTCTCTGGCGCTGGGTATCTATATACTCAGCTCCAATAAAACATTTGACAAATGATAAATTAAAAAAAATATATATATCTTTTCATAAAAATTATCACCTAAAATTTTATTTTTGATTTTCAAAGAAGAAAATATTTTTCTTTCTTTACGTAATCCCACAATTAAAAAATTATGATAAATACAAATTTTTAATAGAAAACCTTACTTTTTCTTTCATGAACGTTAGAACAAAAAAAAATTTTTTTTCATTGAATATATATAAAAACAATGAAATAACATAATGGGATGGTTTAGTGATTCTAGTGAGGCAAAAGTCAATACTGCCAACGTTGTAAACAACGTCAAGATAATTGATCACACAGACGGTATAAAATCGTTGTGGATCCTGTTATTAATTATCGCGATAGTGTCAGTTTTACAATTTCTGTTTACAATCTATGTTAAGCATAATAAAATTATTGAGAAAAGATACATGAGTAGGGCAAATAACTTAGATAAGATCAAACAAGTAAGAAGTTCTAGTCGGGAGCTCTCGACTAGGGGATACCCTGAACCCTCATATTCCAACACCAAATGCAGCGCGCGCTTATAGATAGAGAGTAGCGGGGAGGTGGCGATAGGTATAAAATGAAAGATACTTGGAATATATATACTTTTCTAGAAGCTACATGTCAAGTTTGGTGACGCTAGCTCTTATTATTTACCAAAATTGCTTAAAAAACAGGATTTCGATATACATTTTTATCGATTACTTGGAAACGGGGCAAGTTATCGATTATCGGAAACAAACTCGATCTGCGTAGGAACTAGGAGCACCTACATCTAAAATTTCAGTCTCTAGCTCTTATAGGTTCATACATACGGACGGACGGACAGACGGACGGACAGACAGATCGACTCGGCTATTGATGCTGATCAAGAATATATATACTTTATGGGGTCGGAGATGCTTCCTTCTGCCTGTTACATACATTTGCATTTTGCACAAAAGCGCAATACCCCTTTTACCCATTTTTAATGGGTTCAGGGTATGAAAATGAATAAGGAGAAAATATATCACGTTTACGAAAGCTTTCCAAATTTACGCATTAATGCGATTAGAGTTTTACATTCCCATAGCGAATACATATCAGTATATCAGTTGGAGACTGATTATATAGAAGCTTTCGGCGGAATCTGTAGCCCACTTATACACTGCGATAAAGCAGAAAATGCAATAATACTTTCAACACTACCATATATCAGGGTAAAATTAACAGACTAAGATGACCCATATTTAGGTATAGCAACTACATGGTTAGTACGCTTACAAAAGTAAGAAAATTCGAGTAAAAGATAAAAATTTGATAAATCTAACAAATGCATCAATAAAGATGCAGTTATAAAAGCGGAAACACTAAAAAACCATATAGAAATATTAGTAAGGGAATACAATAATATAGTTTCCTTAGTAAATAGATATGAAAATAAATTCACATCTGAACAATAGTAAATGTTTAAGGAAGTTCGCTCTCCCAATCAGCAAAAGAGATTTTCCTCTCTTGAAATAAATCGCAGACGGTGAGGAGCTAGTACAAACCATAAAAGAAAAGGAAACACAAGAGTCGGCGCGCAACCAAAACACTAGGGATCGAGCAATACTTGACACAGTGGATCAGACACGAAAATTATTGAAAGAAAATATAAATATTAAAACTCTATCGTTGGATAAGGGCAACAAAACCGTAGCAATGGATGAGGATGATTATAAAAATAAAATGACAAATATTTTAGACGACTGAGACTAGATCCGACATCAAGACTACAGACAGAGAATAACAACTTCGTGGCACAATTATTCAGGATGGGTCTTATTTCAAAGGACGAAAGAAATAAGATGACTACAACAACAGCGGTACCTCCGAGGATATATGGACTACCAAAAATACACAAGGAAGGAACGCCACTGAGACCAATATGTTCTTCCATCGGATCTCCATCTTACGGGCTGTGCAAATACATAATACAAATATTAAAAAATCTGACAATGGACTCTAAGTACAACATCAAGAACGCGGTAGATTTTAAAGACAGAGTTAACAACTCCCATATTAGAGAAGAAGAAACATTAGTATCATTGACGTAGTATCCTTATTTCCCAGCATACCAATAGAATTAGCACTTGACACAATAAGACAAAAATGGACCAAATTAGAAGAGCACACGAGCATACCAAAACAACTATTTATGGACATAGTTAGATTTTGCATTCAGGAAAACAGATATTTCAAATACGAAGACAAAATATACACACAACTAAAAGGAATGCCAATGGGATCACCGGCCTCCCCAGTAATCGCAGATATATTAATGGAGGAACTGTTGGACAAGATTACAGATAAATTAAAAATAAAACCAAGGCTCTTGACAAAATATGTAGATGACCTTTTTACCATAACTAACAAAATAGAAGTGGAGAAAATTCTAAAAGAATTGAATTCCTTCCACAAGCAGATCAAATTTACCATGGAATTAGAAAAGGACGGGAAATTACCATTTTTAGGCTCTATTGTAAGCAGAATGGACAACACACTAAAAATAAAGTGGTATAGGAAACCCATAGCCTCCGGACGAATACTCAACTTCAATTCAAACCACCCAAAGAGTATGATAATCAATACAGCACTAGGCTGTATGAATAGAATGATTAACATATCGGACACAATATACCACAAAGAAATTGAACATGAAATCAAAAAACTCTTGACCAAAAATGACTTCCCACCAAATATAATCAAAACATTATTAAAAAGACGACAAATCGAAACAAAAAAGCCAACAGAACCTGATAAAATATACAAATCACTAATATATGTACCACGACTATCAGAACGGCTCACAAACTCAGACTGTTATAACAAACAAGATATAAAAGTAGCACACAAACCGACGAATACATTACAAAAATTCTTCAACAAGATAAAGTCGAAAATCCCGATGATCGACAAAAGCAACGTCGTTTACCAAATACCATGTGGCGGGGAAAACAACAACAAGTGCAATAGTGTCTACATAGGTACAACAAAGTCGAAGCTAAAAACAAGGATTAGTCAACATAAATCGTACTTCAAATTAAGACATCAAAATAATATACAGAAAACAGCACTTATGACCCATTGTATGAAAAACAACCACATACCAAATTTTGATGAAACAACAATCTTACAACAAGAACAACACTACAACAAGCGACACACATTGGAAATGCTACACATAATTAACACACCAACCAACAAGCGACTAAACTACAGGACAGACACAGAAAATTGCGCTCACTTGTACAGACACCTCTTAAACAGCCAAACAGCCTCAGTAACAATCTCCACGTCAAAGAGCGCAGACGTGTAAAATAATGTATGTAAAATTATCGAAATAATGTTTAATTTATTGTATTATAATTGTTAATTGTTCTTTGTATCTTGGTGTTAGTGCCCTGAAGACGGTTTGCCGATGTGCAACCGAAATATATCGGCAACAAATACTAAATAAAATTGTTTTCATTGCTTGTTTTTACAAACACGGACCTCGAGCCAGCCAACAAATATTTTGTAAATGTTTAAGGGTAATAAAATCCCTAATCACAAGATTGATTACTGTCACCAATAGGCGACATATTCAGATAAACGTGCCAGAAAGTCTAAATCAATTGGCGGAGTTTAATACCGACCAATTAAAAGAATTAAACGAATCAATTCAATCAAGCGACGCTGTAATTGATAATGACCTTGAAACACTAGAAGAAAGCGATCCAACCGAAACCAAACTGGAAATAATAACAATCTCTGAAATGGCACAAACAGTTGTAGAATTTATCAAGCTAGCCACATCTCTGATACCAGAGTTTGACGGTAAGCCGGAAAATCTACAAAGTTTTCTAGACTCTTTGAATCTATTAGAAACATTAAAAGGCACACATGAGCTAACAGCCATAAGCCTTATAAAACCAAAGCTAAAAGGCCATGCGAGAAATTTAATAAATAATGAGCAGACAATTGCTGCAATCATTACGCAACTATCAAATGCAGTAAAAGGAGAATCGGTAGAAGTTGTATCTGCAAAGCTTCTTATTCTGCAACAGAAAAATAAAACGGCTAACCAATACACCCAAGAGGTGGAAAAACTGGCAAAGGCCCTTGAAGGCGCCTATATCAGTGAAGGTCTAAGCCAATCACTTCCAAACAAATACAGTACTACAACAGCTGTAAAAGCTATGACCCAAAATTGTTCAATTGATAAGGTAAAACTTATCATGCAGGCAGGCACATTAACAAATATGAATGATGCCGTTTCCAAATTTGTCAATAGTTGCACGGAGATAACAGGTCAAAGTAACACTGTCCTGTATTATCGACGAGGTGCAAACAACAATAATAGAGGAGGCCGAGGTTATAATCGTGGCAGAATTTACAACCACAACAATTACAACCGAGGCGGTAACAACAACAACAACAACAATAATTACAATAACCGTGGAGGTTATTGGCCAAAATCGAGGAAGAGGCCGAGGTAACTCCAACCAAGGTAATAATAATAACAATGTGAGAGTGGAGCAAAATGCGTCGGAAAACTCTCAGATCCCTTTAGGAAACAACCAGTAAATGCAAAGGTTCATTCCATCAATTACGGTCTTAATATATTTGTCACTTTTTATAATCATTCAACTGAAAATAAACTCACATTCCTAATAGATACTGGTGCAGATATCTCACATTTAAAAATAAATTCAGATAACTTCAAAATTCAAGAATAAAAATTATAAACATCCAAGGCATAGGCCAAGGTGTAATAAAAAATCAAGGAACAACATCAATAGAATTTCAATCAACAAAATATATTATTCCACACGAATTTCATTTAGTAGATTCCGATTTTTCAATACCGTGTGATGGAATAATACGCATTGATTTTATTAAAAAATTCAATTGTCATTAAAATTTCAAACCAAGTGAAGACTGGTTTATAAATAGACCTCAAAATTTAAATTATAATATTTATGTTCCGATTACATATAGTGCTGGCAACAATACAGTTCTTTTGCCAGCCAGATCCCAAGTAATTCGAAAAATAGACATTAATACAGTAAATGATTATATATTTGTTTCTAATCAAGAAATACATATTGGAATTTATGTTGCAAATACAATAGCAGCATCCAAACATGTATACATTCGCCTTCTAAACACAACTAATTTCGACCAATTGGTCAAAGTAAACAAAATCCAATATGAAAATTTAACAGATTATGACATTCATAACACTAATCCAGTAAATAGAAGCGAACAAGTACTTTCAAAATTAAAGAACAATTTTCCAGATCAATTCAAAAGTCAACTAACAGAATTATGCACCAATGTTATTATGTTCGGACTGGAACCCGAACCAATAGCGACAAATAATTTTTATAAACAAACATTAAGACTTAAAGATTAAAAAACTACAGAAGTCCGCATAGCCACGTCAAAGTAATTCAAAAACAAGTAGGGAAATTAATAAATGACAAAATCGTAGAACCGTCTGTATCTGAGTATAACAGCCCACTCTTGTTAGTTCCGATAAACTCATTACCAAATTCGGAAGAAAAGAAATGGCGATTAGTAATTGACTATCGCCAAATCAACAAAAAACTACTTTCTGATAAATTCCCACTCCCCAGAATTGATGATATTCTACACCAACTGGGCAGAGCTAAATACTTTTCGCTTCACGCGATTACCATTTGGTCTTAAAATAGCACCAAATTCATTTCAGAGAATGATGACTATAGCATTCTCGGGCTTAGAAGCCTCTCAGGCATTCCTTTATATGGATGACTTAATGGTGATAGGATGTTCCGAAAAACACATGATTAAAAACTTAACTGATGTTTTTAATGTATGTAGGAAATATAACCTAAAGTTGCATCCAGAAAAATGTTCATTTTTCATGCATGAAATGACATTCTTAGGTCACAAATGCACTGACAAATGAGTATTGCCAGATGACAAGAAATTTGACGTCATCAAAAATTATCCTGTCCCTCATGATACGGACAGCGCGAGACGATTTGTAGCATTCTGCAATTATTATCGTCGATTTATAAAAAATTTTGCCGATTATTCACGGCACATAACTAGATTATGTAGAAAGAATGTTCCTTTTGAATGGTCAAGTGAATGCCAAAACGCATTCCAATACCTTAAAGAAAATTTTATAAATTATTACAATATCCTGATTTTCGCAAAGAATTTTACATTATAACAGATGCTAGTAAACAAGCTTGCGGAGCAGTTCTAACTCAGAACCGTGACGGAATTCAGCTCCCAATAGCTTATGCATCTCGTTCATTTACAAAAGGGGAAAGCAATAAGAGCACAACAGAACAAGAGTAAGCGGAACTTCATTGGGCAATTACCCATTTTACACCATATATTTATGGCAAACACTTTACTATTAAAACGGATCACAGACCATTGACATATCTTTTTTCTATGACTAATCCCAGTTCGAAATTAACTCGCATGCGGCTAGAGCTTGAAGAATACGACTTCACAGTAGAATACCTAAAGGGGAAAGATAATTTTGTAGCAGACGCACTTTCGCGTATTTATATAAAAGAACTCAAAGATATCCAACATAAAGTCCTGAAAGCCACTACCAGGCGACAAAGTAGACAAAATAAAAACTGTACAGTAGAAAATTATGAACTTCTGCCAAGGCAAAGTCAAAACAAGTAAGAGGTTCTAGACGGGAGCTCCCGACTAGGGGATACCCTGAACCCTTTTATTCCATCACCAAATGCAGCGCGCGCTAATAGATAGAGAGTAGCGGGGAGTTGGCGATAGGTATAAAATGAAAGATAATCGATATATATATACTATTCTAGAAGCTACATGTCTAGTTTGGTAACTCTAGCTCTTATTATTTACCAAAATTGCTTATAAAACGGGATTTAGATATACATTTTTATCGATTACTTGGAAACGGGGCAAGTTATCGTTTATCGGAAACAAACTCGATCTGCGCGGGCACCAGGACCACCTACATCTAAAATTTCAAGTCTCTAGCTCTTATAGGTTCAGAGATCCTTGCGTTCATACATACGGACGGACGGACGGACGGACAGACGGACGGACGGACGGACAGACAGACGGACATGGCTAGATCGACTCGGCTATTGATGCTGATCAAGAATATATATACTTTATGGGGTCGGAGATGCTTCCTTCTGCCTGTTACATACATTTGCATTTTGCACAAAAACATAATACCCCTTTTACCCATTTTTAATGGGTTCAGGGTATAAAAATGTATCTAAGCCCAACGTACATGAACTCTTTACAAATGATGAAGTACGAAAAGTAGTGACCTTGCGCATAACAGAATCTAAATGTTTATTTAAACATGGAAATGATCGCAAGAATTGAAGTTATCGATTTATATACTAATGGAATCCTCGACTTAGGTCAGTTCTTCCAAAGGCGTGAAACAGAAGCCGGTATATTAAAAATCAGCCAACTCAAAGTGGCACCGAGCGAAAAGATCTTTGAATCAGTTTCAATAGATTCTTTTAAAAATATGGGCAATAAAATATTAAAATCTTTAAGAGTAGCGCTACTCCAGCCGGTGACCCAAATAAAAGATGAACAAGTAAGAGGTTCTAGTCGGGAGCTCCCGACTAGGGGATACCCTGAACCCTCTTATTCCATCACCAAATGCAGCGCGCGCTTATAGATAGAGAGTAGCGGGGAGTTGGCGATAGGTATAAAATGAAAGATAATCGATATGTATATACTATTCTAGAAGCTACATGTCAAGTTTGGTGACTCTAGCTCTTATTATTTACAAAAATTGCTTTAAAACAGGATTTCAATATACATTTTTATCGATTACTTTGAAACGGAGTAAGTTATCGATTATCGGAAACAAACTCGATCTGCGCAGGCACTAGGAGCACCTACATCTAAAATTTCTAGCTTTAATAGGTTCTGAGATCCTTGCGTTCATACATACGGACGGATGGACGGACGGACGGACAGACGGACGGGCAGACAGACGGGCATGGCTAGATCGACTCGGCTATTGATACTGATCAAGAATATATATACTATATGGGGTCGGAGATGCTTCCTTCTGCCTGTTACATACATTTGCACTTTGCATAAATACAATATACCCTTTTTATCCATTTTCAATGGGTTCAGGTTATAAAAAGAGATACAACAAATACTGTCTACATACCATGACGACCCAATTCAAGGAGGTCATAGCGGCATAACCAGAACGCTAGCGAAAATAAAAAGACACTACTACTGGAAAAATATGACACGTCATATACAAGAGTACGTACGTAAATGTCAAAAATGCCAAATGTCTAAAACAAAGACGCACACAAAAACTCTTTTGACTCTCACAGAAACACCTGTGAATGCTTTCGATATAGTGATAGTGGATACAGTTGGTCCGCTACCTAAATCGGAAAATGGCAATGAATACATAGTCACATTAATATGTGACCTTACAAAATATTTAATAGCCATTCCAATAAAAAGCAAAAGCGCAAATAATGTCGCCAAAGCTATGTATATTCGAAAATTTCATGCTCAAGTTTGGTCCAATGAAGACGTTCATCTCGGACATGGGAACAGAGTATAAAAACCAGATTTTAACTGATTTATGCAAGAATATGAAGATCAAGAATCTCACCTCTACTACATATCATCATCAAACATTAGGGACAATAGAACGAAGTCATCGAACATTTAATGAATACATTCGTTCATACGTCTCTGCAGAATAAACTGACTGGGATGTCTGGATTCAATATTTCACTTATTGCTTCAACACGACACCATCAGCAACGCATGAGTATTGTCCATACGAACTAGTATTTGGCAGACTACCAAAACAGTTCATAGATTTAAACAAAACTAATTACATAGATCCTATTTATAATTTAGATGACTACGCTAAGGAAATAAAGTTTAGATTAGAAATAGCATACAAAAGAGCTAGAATTATGTTAGAAAATGCCAAGGCTTATAGGAAATTAGCATAGGATGAATAAACAAAAAATTTTGAATTAAAAGTAGAAGATAAAGTACTTATAAGAAACGAAACAGGGCACAAATAAGACCCAGTATATTTAGGATATATTATTATTATTATTATTTTATTAAAGATAGTAAAGATAAGTTTGGTTATATGAATGGAACTTAAAAGTCAAATTCATCATCCATTAACACAAGTAATAATATTTAGGTTTTAGCAATAGTAGCTTTATTAATTAGACATCAAAAAAGTGAATATTGAGATGCGTAGATGTTGATGGGTAGAGAGCTCGTACTAGAAGAAGGTGTACATAATTTTCGTAATATGGTGAAATAACAAAACAGTGTAACCAAACTTATCAAAGACAAAAAAACTTAAAAATGTATCAATTTCTGTGCTGCCAGATCGCCACAGTACCCCCTTCTAGACTTCAAGTTGTGAAACGAACGGGGAGTCTAATTGTGCGGCGAGGCCTTGTGGATTGCTGAAGCAGTATAGGTGTGTTGGGAGTATCATTGGATGCGTCTTGTTGTTGACCTAATGACGATGTTGCTTTTGAGTTGGTTGTCATTGATTGTTGTTGTGATTCCATGAAAGCAGGTTTGAGGCGATCAATTGATACTTTGGTATCGTGACCATTGATAAGTATGTTGAAAAATTTGGTTTGTTTTGATTTTACTTCAAATGGGCCGTCGTAGGGCGTCTGAAGCGATCCACGTACCGTGTCGTTACGCAGAAAAACATGAGTTGAATCAGCTAATTGCTTGAAGATGAAAGGCTTCGATGAGTCGTGGTTGGAAGTTTGAATTGGTCGAATTTCGCGCATCATCTCTGTTAGATCCTTGGCGTAATCAGTGTGTGGTTGAAATTGACTGGAGTTGTTGAAAAATTCTCCAGGAAGACGAAGAGTTGTGCCGTAAACAAGCTGTGCTGCTGTTGTTTGGATGTCGGGCTTATATGCTGAGCGTAGGCCGAGGAGAATCATTGGCAATTTGGATGGCCAGCCGATCCTGTTGTGACACATTATAGCTGCCTTAATCGTGCGGTGCCAACGTTCGATGATTCCGTTTGCCTGTGGATGGTAGGCGGTTGTTCGTAAATGGTCGATGCCGAGGAGGCATAGCTCGCTAAATAACCTGGATTCAAATTGTCTGCCTTGGTCCGTGGTAATGCGTGCTGGAACTCCAAAGCGAGAAATCCATGTGTTGATGAGTGCTGTGGCTACTGTTTCAGCTTGGATATCCTCGATGGGGATTGCATCTGGCCATCTCGTATAGCGATCAATGATCGTGAGACAATATCTAAATTGACCAGATTGAGGCAATGGTCCAATGAGGTCTAAATTGATATGTTCAAATCTGCGTGAAGGCAGAGTGTATTGTTGGAGTGGTGAATGAACGTGGCGCGTGACTTTAGATTTTTGGCAAGGGATGCAGTGTTTGACGAAGTGAGCTATATCCTTATGCATTCAAGGCCACACAAAGCGCTGTTTGATGAGTTTAATTGTTGAACCAACTCCTCCATGGGCAATGCCATGTATCTTGCTGATAATATTTTTTCGATGTGGTGCTGGTATGAATGGCCGCACTGTGGAAGTAGAACAAGTAAGAGGTTCTAGTCGGGAGCTCCCGACTAGGGGATACCCTGAACCCTCATATTCCAACACCAAATGCAGCGCGCGCTTATAGATAGAGAGTAGCGGGGAGGTGGCGATAGGTATAAAATGAAAGATAATCGATATATATATACTTTTCTAGAAGCAACATGTCAAGTTTAGTAACTCTAGCTCTTATTATTTACCAAAATTGCTTAAAAAACAGGATATCGATATACATTTTTATCGATTACTTGGAAACGGGGCAAGTTATCGATTATCGGAAACAAACTCGATCTGCGTAGGAACTAGGAGCATCCACATCTAAAATTTCAGTCTCTAGCTCTTATAGGTTCTGAGATCCTTGCGTTCAT
Organism: Drosophila ezoana; assembly: GCA_035045725.1. Classification (NCBI taxonomy): domain Eukaryota; kingdom Metazoa; phylum Arthropoda; class Insecta; order Diptera; family Drosophilidae; genus Drosophila; species Drosophila ezoana. Next base: position 185,164 of record JAWNOU010000044.1, on the reverse strand, counting down.
ACATACGGACGGACGGACGGACGGACGGACGGACAGACAGACGGACATGGCTAGATCGACTCGGCTATTAATGCTGATCAAGAATATATATACTTTATGGGGTCGGAGATGCTTCCTTCTGCCTGTTACATACATTTGGATTTTGCACAAAAACATAATACCCCTTTTACCCATTTTTAATGGGTTCAGGGTATAAAAATCGCATAAGATTGGAGTACTTGATTGCGGTAAGTTGATAGATTTGATTTGAAGTGAAGTTGTTTTGTCATTAAGTAGCTTTTTCAGCTCTGGACAACTTTCTTGTGAAGCAGCAATCTTATTGTAGTCGATGATGTTGGCTTCAATAGTTTCGATGCGAGAGAGTGTATCAGCAGTAATGTTATCGACACCTGCTATGTGCAGAATAGATGTCGTGAATTGCCCGATAAAATCTAGCTGTCGAAGCTGACGTGGAGAAGCTTTTTCTGATTTTTGAGTAAAAGCGTATACTAATGGTTTATGGTCAGTGTGGACATCAAAAATTTTACCTTCGAGCATATAACGAAAATGCTTGATACTAAGGTAAATTGCAAGAAGCTCCCGATCGTAAGTACTGTACTTACGTTGTGCGTCAGTAAGTTAAACGCTAAAAAATCCCATTGGCTGAAGTTCATTGTTGACGATCTGGTGCAGTACAGCGCCAACGGCTGTATCGCTTGCGTCCGTGCTGAGTGATAACTGGGCATCCGGAGCGGGATGTACCAAAAGTGTTGCTGCAGCTAGGGAACGCTTGCATTCCTCAAAATGTTTTAGCGTGTCACCTGTCGAAGTTATTGGAGTTGAGTCGTTTTTTTTGTTACCCGGTATTAATTTTACAAGTGGTGCTTGATGAGTGATTGCTTTTGGCAGGAATCTTCGATAAAAGTTAATCATAGCCAAAAAACGTTTCAGTTCTTTTGCGACTTTGGGCAAGGGAAACTCGACGATGGTTTTGACTTTGTCTGGTAATGGTTTGATGCCACTATGATCGATCAAATGACCAAGAAACTCGATTGATGTTTGACCGAAACAACATTTGCTAGAGTTGATTTTGAGATGAAAACGTCGAAGTCGTTCAAACACTTGCCGAAGGTGGATTTGGTGTTGTTTTATATTGTCTGATGCAACGGCGATATCGTCAATATAGACGAAAACAAAGTCTAAGTCCCTCAGTGCGGAATGCATGTACCTTTGGAAGGTTTGTGCAGCGTTGCACAATCCAAATGTCATGTGTGTAAACTCAAATAATCCAAATGGTGTGGTTATTGCAGTCTTTGGGACGTCCCCTGGTTCGATGGGGATCTGGTGATATGCACGGTTAAGATCGATTTTTGAGAATATTTTCTTGCCATGAAATATGTGCGTACAGTCTTGTATGTGTGGAAGTGGATACCGATCCGGAACAGTTTGTGCGTTAAGGGCGCGGTAATCCCCACATGGTCGCCATTCACCTGTTGGTTTGCGGACCATGTGCAACGGCGACGCGTATGCACTTTTTGATGGTCGGCACACACCTATTTTAAGCAAGAACTCGAATTCCATTTTGGCAGCCTTGAATTTATCTGGCGTGAGTCGACGAGGTCTTGCGAATGTTGGTGGGCCTTTTGTCTCAATGCAGTGAGTTACACTAGATGTTGTGTGCTTCGGTGCTAAGGCATTGAGTTGTGTGATGTCCTTGAATTCCTCCAGCAGTCGGGCGAATTCAGAGGATGCATTAAACGTTTTTAATGTTGTTGATGATCGAAGGCTGCAAACACCTTGACGTGCTATCAAAGTTTGAGCGTCGATTAATTTACCAGCTTTGATATTGACAAGAAGGTTATAGTGCTGTAAAAAATCTGATCCAATGATTGGAAATTTTGTGTCAGCAATGATAAAATTCCATGTGTATGGACGACGTAACCCAAGATCGAGAGTGAGGCGGATTGAACGATATGTTTTAATGGTAGTGCCGTTAGCAGCAAAAAGGGGATTTTCGCCGCTGGCTAAGGAACGTCGGTTTATGGCTGCAGAAGGTATGACTGACACATCTGCGCCAGTGTCGATAAGAAACTTTTTACCAGACTTTGTATCTGGAATAAATAGTCGATTAGAGGTTGTTATACTGTGAACGTTTATACTAAGCTTGAACAAATTTTTTATGGCATGAACAGATTGGCCGTCGAAGTTGCCAATTTGATTTTCTTCGACGGTGTTTGCGAGTTTTTTGGATTGTTGGTTTGATTAAAGGAACATGGTGCAATGCAGTGCTGGGCACTGCAGCCATACTTGTTATAATACCAGCAATTTTGATTTGAATCGGCCTGTACGGTCGGTGTATTGCCGCGGTTGCTCTGTGATCGATTGCGGCTGCGAGTGCGTCGATTTCCATTATTGGTATTGTTGTTGAGCAGCTGACCAAGTTTAGAATTGAGCTTTTGTAACATTATGTCCTGGGCATCCAGACGTTTTTCTATCTTAGTGATGCGGGTGTCAATTAGATGCTCAGTTGTAGTGTTGTTACGTGAAAGCATTGCGACGTTATCACATGCAGTATAACTGAGTGTATCCATTACGGCGTCAGCGGCTGTTGCAAGTTGCGTTAATGTTGTATTTGGGGAAGTCTCAAGAATGCCTGCGATGACGGCGCGAGCTGCAGGAGGTAGGCGTTTAATCCAATAACGACGTACAACTGATTCGTCGTTAGTAGCATTGGTTTGCTGTAGTTGGCTGAGGAGATGGCTTGGGCGCGCATCACCGAGTTGAATGCCAGTGGCAAGTTTGTCGAGGCGTGTCATCTCTGACTCAGCGAACTTTGCAAGAATGGCCTGTTTAAGTGTAGTGTATGGATTTGCTTGAGGCTCATTATGAACAAGATCGTGAACTTGATCTAAATATTTGGGATCCGCATATGTAATGACGGCTGCGTACTTCTCGTGTTCCTTCCGTAAGCCTATGCCTTGTAAAAGAAACCAACTTTCTAGCTTTGTGAAAAACATTTCAATGTTTGTAACCGTGTGTAGTTGAGGAAATGGCATCTTGACGAAAACAGAATTTACATTGTCTGCAACTCCTGCATTGCTGTTCTCAATGTGAGCGCTAGCATTATTTTCGTCCTCCATTTTGTATTTTAAGGGTCATGTATTTCGTGGAACTGCGCAAAAAGTCTATGTTTGTGTGAGTATGTCGCAGCAAAGCTATGAGTGTGTCCCTTGGCTTTAAATTCTAAATTGAATTGGCGAGAACTTCAGTATGATCGTGGAGTATTTCTTTTGGTGATGATTGTAATTTGAGTTGCGCGCAAAGTTTGGCTTAGCTTCGAGCCACACTTTGATTATCGTCGAGGGTCACCAATTTGGTTATGTGAATGGAACTTAAAAGTCAAATTCATCATCCATTAACACAAGTAATAATATTTAGGTTTTAGCAATAGTAGCTTTATTAATTAGACATCAAAAAAGTGAATATTGAGATGCGTAGATGTTGATGGGTAGAGAGCTCGTACTAGAAGAAGGTGTACATAATTTTCGTAATATGGTGAAATAACAAAACAGTGTAACCAAACTTATCAAAGACAAAAAAACTTAAAAATGTATCAATTTCTGTGCTGCCAGATCGCCACATAAGAAACAAAAAGTACATAAGAATAGGCTAAAACAAGATGTTCTAGTTGGGATCTCCCGACTAGGGGATACCCTGAACCCTCTTATTCCAACACCAAATACAGCGCGCGCTTATAGATAGAGAGTAGCGGGGAGTTGGTGATAGGTATAAAATGAAAGATACTCGATATATATATACTATTCTAGAAGCTACATGTCAGGTTTGGTGACTCTAGCTCTTATTATTTATCAAAATTTCTTAAAAAACGGGATTTCGATATACATGTTTATCGATTACTTGGAAACGGGGCAAGTTATCGTTTATCGGCACCTGGAGGACCTACAGCTAAAATTTCAAGTCTCTAGCTCTTATAGGTTCTGAGATCCTTGCGTTCATACATACGGACGGACGGACGGACAGACAGACGGACATGGCTAGATCGACTTGGCTATTGATGCAGATCAAGAATATATATACTTTATGGGGTCGGAGATGCTTCCTTCTGCCTGTTACATACATTTGCACTTTGCACAAATACAATATATCCTTTTTACCCATTTTCAATGGGTTCAGGGTATAAAAATATATTCAATAAAACGTTTCATGAAAAACAAGGGGTCTAATCAACCGGAAAAAATAATTTTGTTTTATTCTTCTAAGAAAGTTAAAAATAAAATAAAACGTAAATTCAAATATATTGAAAATAAAAATTTGTCAATGAACACAAATGTTTTAAAAAAAAAGAGATAAAACCATTTTCAATACATAAATTTATAATAAGTAACAAATTAATTTCTTTTTAAAAATTAAATACAATATATTAACACTAACACTAAATGACTACATGTATTACGTCATTTCTTTAAAAAGGGAGGTGTAGCATATCTACCCTACCATTATCAAAAATCAAAGGGTATAACAATCCGTTAATACATTGTGACACTTTGCCATAATAAATACAAATATACAAATGCCCAAAGTACATTAAAAGACAGCTTAGAATTACATAAACATTCCAGCGCACAAGCAATACGATCCATCGCTTATACATAGCCGATCGCGGCGCGTGGGAATGCTGAGCATGCACTTTGCAGCTCAAGAGGTCAAACCATACACAACATATGCATGCCTTCTGCATACATATGTATATACCAACATACTTATACATACATATAAACACGTAGATATAAGCATTCCCAGCGGACCAACACGCGAGCCTTTAGCGAGAGTCTCGCAAAATGCTCACAAATGAGCTCGCATGTGAGCAGAAAACGAGTGGGATATATTTTTATCGCAAAACACTCGCACACGAGCGTTGCAGTGAGATCCTTGCGATAAAAATGCGTGCACAGTAGAGAGAATGGTGTGTTGTTTTCGTTTGAAATGTTAATCGTGCTCAGAGAGTGCAACATTGTAAAGAGAGCGAGAGAGTAAAAATGACGTGGCACTCGGATGCTGTGTTGTTTTTGTTGTTGTTTCCTACTCAGCCCGTTTTTTGGGGGTTGAAAAATTTCTTTCTTCTCTTTTCTACTGTCCGCCTAAACGAGCAGACACGTGTCTTAAGTGAATATATAAATTGGAATTCTGTAGAGAGGTAAGTAATTAACAAGTGTTTATTATTTTATTTTTTTTTTTTACTTTATTGTTCCCTTTCAGAATATTATTCAATATTTCAATACACAGGAATGAGTGGAGAGGAAAGGTAATGTACAAAAAATGAAAATATAATTTTTTTCTTTCATTATTAGTTTTAAATTAAACTGTTTTATTTGTGTATTAACTACTTTTCTAATTATAAGATTGCCAAGAAAATGCGTTTAAATTTTCAATCAAATAAAATGTTAATTATTTTTAAAATAAAATTTGAATTGAAAATGAATATTAAAACAAAAACACCAACAAACATTTTAATGGGAACAAAATGGGCATGAAAGAAAAAAAAAGTTGCGTAAATCATATTTTATGCGAGCCTTTTGCGATATCTTTTAAGAGACTTTTTTAATATTGCTTACCTACAAAAACGTATCGCAGAAAATATTTTATTAGACTCGTTAGAAATATCAGAAAAGGCTCGAAAAAAATATCACAAAACGCTCGCTAGTCGTATTTCTTGCGACAGTCGTAAATGAAACTTTGACTGCCACAAACTGAACGACATATGATTCATATTGCTATCGTTTCCCGATGCGTTTGCGAGAGTTTTGTCGGGTAAAGTAGGCGTTTGACCAGTTTGCGATATCATTTGCGAAAGTTTGGTCCGCTGGGTTGCATGTTTCGGGTTAGCTGAATCCAACATGAACATATAAGAATCATTCTGAATAAAGTAACACGACAGAGCAGACGCTCCAAACCAAAACGTTCTTGTCTTTATCCGTGCAACATATTACATGGCTACCGTGACAAAAGTCACAGGCGTAGTCTCCCGTCAATTAGAGTGTGAAAACGTGACGCTACACAGGAACGGCAAATAAAACGACGCCGCCACAAAACATCCTTTCGCAGGATACAACCAAAATATAACATATACACACACACGCGCAACAACAATAGCAGCAGCTAGTTGAATGGAAAAAATTTAAAAACAAATTAAATGTAAAATTCCATTAAAAAAAAAAGAGGTTGTCAAGTGTAAAAGTCGCCTTTAGGAGAGCCGAATGTGCAATGTGAAAGACAGCTTAAATATTGTGCGTGTGTGCCCGTATGCGCGTGTGTGTGCGTGCGTTGATGTAAATACCACGAAAATCGATGAACGCCGAAAATAAAGCAGCAGAAATCAACGAAGTCGAAGTCGACGTCGCCGTCAACGTGGCGAAAAGCAAAGGCAATCTAACTGCAAATAATTGATGGCAGAGGAGCCCAAGTTCGAGACAGCTGTTCCTATTGAACAAAGGGATTTGCCGGCAAATCCAGCCGATGGACCACGCCCACTCACAATAGCTGAGTACCGGGCTCTACAAGAAAAAAAGCGATACAAAAGCACAAAAGGAGTGGACGGAGAGTGAAACTCTTGCAGCAACGGCGACTGGTCAAGGAAATGATTCAGTTAGCCAAAGATAAATCAGACCGACAACGCTACACAGAGCGTCTTCAACACCTAGATCAGCAGCTTCGCATTGGTGCGAAACAACGCAAACGGGCTGCATAATTGCGAATGCCCCAATTTGCTTTAACATTAAGTTCTAACTTCAAGCCTATGTGGAAAACCGCTGTTTGAAAAAATACTAAACACTGATAGGCTTTACACTAACAAATGTGGTTGGAGAATTTAAAAAAAAAAAACAAGTAAGAGGTTCTAGTCGGGAGCTCCCGACTAGGGGATACCCAGAACCCTCATATTCCAACACCAAATGCAGCGCGCGCTTATAGATAGAGAGTAGCGGGGAGGTGGCGATAGGTATAAAATGAAAGATAATCGATATATATATACTTTTCTAGAAGCTACATGTCAAGTTTGGTGACGCTAGCTCTTATTATTTACCAAAATTGCTTAAAAAACGGGATTTCGATAAACATTTTTATCGATTACTTGGAAACGGGGCAAGTTATCGATTATCGGAAACAAACTCGATCTGCGTAGGAACTAGGAGCACCTACATCTAAAATTTCAGTCTCTAGCTCTTATAGGTTCATACATACGGACAGACGGACAGACGGACGGACAGACAGATCGACTCGGCTATTGATGCTGATCAAGAATATATATACTTTATGGGGTCGGAGATGCTTCCTTCTGCCTGTTACATACATTTGCATTTTGCACAAAAACGCAATACCCCTTTTACCCATTTTTAATGGGTTCAGGGTATCAAAATGAATAAGGAGAAAATATATCACGTTTACGAAAGCTTTCCAAATTTACGCATTAATGCGATTAGAGTTTTACATTCCCATTGCGAATACATATCAGTATATCAGTTCGAGACTGATTATATAGAAGCTTTCGGCGGAATCTGTAGCCCACTTATACACTGCGATAAAGCAGTAAATGCAATGATACTTTCAACACTACCATATGTCAGGGTAAAATTAACAGACTAAGATGACCCATATTTAGGTACAGCAACTACATGGTTAGTACGCTTACAAAAGTAAGAAAATTCCAGTAAAATATAAAAATTTGATAAATCTAACAAATGCATCAATAAAGATGCAGTTATAAAAGCGGAAACACTAAAAAACCATTTAGAAATATTAGTAAGGGAATACAATAATATAGTTTCCTTAGTAAATAGATATGAAAATAAATTCACATCTGAACAATAGTAAATGTTTAAGGGTAATAAAATCCCTAATCACAAGATTGATTACTGTCACCAATAGGCGACATATTCAGATAAACGTGCCAGAAAGTCTAAATCAATTGGCGGAGTTTAATCCCGACCAATTAAAAGAATTAAACGAATCAATTCAATCAAGCGACGCTGTAATTGATAATTACCTCGAAACACTAGAAGAAAGCGATCCAACCGAAACCAAACTGGAAATAATAACAATCTCTGAAATGGCACAAACAGTTGTAGAATTTATCAAGCTAGCCACATCTCTGATACCAGAGTTTGACGGTAAGCCGGAAAATCTACAAAAGTTTTTTAGACTCTTTGAATCTATTAGAAACATTAAAAGGCACACATGAGCTAACAGCCATAAGCCTTATAAAACCAAAGCTAAAAGGCCATGCGAGATATTTAATAAATAATGAGCAGACAATTGCTGCAATCATTACGCAACTATCAAATGCAGTAAAAGGAGAATCGGTAGAAGTTGTATCTGCAAAGCTTCTTATTCTGCAACAGAAAAATAAAACGGCTAACCAATACACCCAAGAGGTGGAAAAACTGGCAAAGGCCCTTGAAGGCGCCTATATCAGTGAAGGTCTAAGCCAATCACTTCCAAACAAATACAGTACTACAACAGCTGTAAAAGCTATGACCCAAAATTGTTCAATTGATAAGGTAAAACTTATCATGCAGGCAGGCACATTAACAAATATGAATGATGCCGTTTCCAAATTTGTCAATAGTTGCACGGAGATAACAGGTCAAAGTAACACTGTCCTGTATTATCGACGAGGTGCAAACAACAATAATAGAGGAGGCCGAGGTTATAATCGTGGCAGAAATTACAACCACAATAATTACAACCGAGGCGGTAACAACAACAACAACAATAATTACAATAACCGTGGAGGTTATTGGCCAAAATCGAGGAAGAGGCCGAGGTAACTCCAACCAAGGAAATAATAATAACAATGTGAGAGTGGCGCAAAATGCGTCGGAAAACTCTCAGAACTCTTTAGGAAACAACCAGTAAATGCGAAGGTTCATTCCATCAATTACGGTCTTAATATATTTGTCACTTTTTATAATCAGTCAACTGAAAATAAACTCACATTCCTAATAGATACTGGTGCAGATATCTCACATTTAAAAATAAATTCAGATAACTTCAAAATTCAAGAAGAAACAAGTAAGAGGTTCTAGTCGGGAGCTCCCGACTAGGGGATACCCTGAACCCTCATATTCCAACACCAAATGCAGCTCGCGCTAATAAATAGAGAGTAGCGGGGAGGTGGCGATAGGTATAAAATGAAAGATACTTGATATATATATACTTTTCTAAAAGCTACATGTCAAGTTTGGTGACTCTAGCTCTTATTATTTACAAAAATTGCTAAAAAAACAGGATTTCCTCAAGTCTCTAGCTCTTATAAGTTCGGAGATCCTTGCGTTCATACACACGGACGGAGGACGGACAGACAGACAGCAGGTAACATCGGACACATCGACTCGACTATTGATGCTGATCAAGAATATATATACTTTATGGGGTCGGAGATGCTTCCTTCTGCCTGTTGCATACATTTCCATTTTGCACAAATACAATATACCCTTTTCACCCATTTTCAATGGGTTCAGGGTATACAAATTAACATCCAAGGCATAGGACAAGGTGTAATAAAATCTCAAGAAACAACTTCAATAGAACTTCAATCAACAAAATATATTATTCCACACGAATTTCATTTAGTAGATTCAGATTTTTCAATACCGTGTGATGGAATAATAGGCATTGATTTTATTAAAAAATTCAGTTGTCAATTAGATTTCAAACCAAGTGAAGACTGGTTTATAATTAGACCTCAAAATTTAAATAATAATATTTATGTTCCGATTACATATAGTGCTGGCAACAATACAGTTCTTTTGCCAGCCAGATCCCAAGTAATTCGAAAAATAGACATTAATACAGTAAATGATTATATATTTGTGTCTTATCAAGAAATACATATTGGAATTTATGTTGCAAATACAATAGCAGCATCCAAACATGTATACATTCGCCTTCTAAACACAACTAATTTCGACCAATTGGTCAAAGTAAACAAAATCCAATATGAAAATTTAACAGATTATGACATTCATAACACTAATCCAGTAAATAGAAGCGAACAAGTACTTTCAAAATTAAAGAACAATTTTCCTGATCAATTCAAAAGTCAACTAACAGAATTATGCACCAATGTTATTATGTTCGGACTGGAACCCGAACCAATAGCGACAAATAATTTTTATAAACAAACATTAAGACTTAAAGATTAAAAAACTACAGAAGTCCGCATAGCCACGTCAAAGTAATTCAAAAACAAGTAGGGAAATTAATAAATGACAAAATCGTAGAACCGTCTGTATCTGAGTATAACAGCCCACTCTTGTTAGTTCCGATAAACTCATTACCAAATTCGGAAGAAAAGAAATGGCGATTAGTAATTGACTATCGCCAAATCAACAAAAAACTACTTTCTGATAAATTCCCACTCCCCAGAATTGATGATATTCTACACCAACTGGGCAGAGCTAAATACTTTTCGCTTCACGCGATTACCATTTGGTCTTAAAATAGCACCAAATTCATTTCAGAGAATGATGACTATAGCATACTCGGGCTTAGAAGCCTCTCAGGCATTCCTTTATATGGATGACTTAATGGTGATAGGATGTTCCGAAAAACACATGATTAAAAACTTAACTGATGTTTTTAATGTATGTAGGAAATATAACCTAAAGTTGCATCCAGAAAAATGTTCATTTTTCATGCATGAAATGACATTCTTAGGTCACAAATGCACTGACAAATGAGTATTGCCAGATGACAAGAAATTTGACGTCATCAAAAATTATCCTGTCCCTCATGATGCGGACAGCGCGAGACGATTTGTAGCATTCTGCAATTATTATCGTCGATTTATAAAAAACTTTGCCGATTATTCACGGCACATAACTAGATTATGTAGAAAGAATGTTCCTTTTGAATGGTCAAGTGAATGCCAACCGCATTCCAATACCTTAAAGAAAATTTTATAAATTATTACAATATCCTGATTTTCGCAAAGAATTTTACATTATAACAGATGCTAGTAACAAGCTTGCGGAGCAGTTCTAACTCAGAACCGTGACGGAATTCAGCTCCCAATAGCTTATGCATCTCGTTCATTTACAAAAGGGGAAAGCAATAAGAGCACAACAGAACAAGAGTTAGCGGAACTTCATTGGGCAATTACCCATTTTACACCATATATTTATGGCAAACGCTTTACTATGAAAACGGATCACAGACCATTGACATATCTTTTTTCTATGACTAATCCCAGTTCGAAATTAACTCGCATGCGGCTAGAGCTTGAAGAATACGACTTCACAGTAGAATACCTAAAGGGGAAAGATAATTTTGTAGCAGACGCATTTTCGCGTATTTATATAAAAGAACTCAAAGATATCCAACATAAAGTCCTGAAAGCCACTACCAGGCGACAAAGTAGACAAAATAAAAACTGTACAGAAGAAAATTATGAACTTCTGCCAAGGCAAAGTCATAAAAATGTATCTAAGCCCAACGTACATGAAGTCATTACAAATGATGAAGTACGAAAAGTAGTGACCTTGCGCATAACAGAATCTAAATGTTTATTTAAACATGGAAATAAAATGATCGCAAGAATTGAAGTTATCGATTTATATACTAATGGGATCCTCGACTTAGGTCAGTTCTTCCAAAGCCTTGAAACAGAAGCCGGTATATTAAAAATCAGCCAACTCAAAGTGGCACTGAGCAAAAAGATCTTTGAATCAGTTTCAATAGATTCTTTTAAAAATATGGGCAATAAAATATTAAAATCTTTAGGAGTAAAGCTACTCCAGCCGGTGACCCAAATAAAAGATGAACAAGTAAGAGGTTCTAGTCGGGAGCTCCCGACTAGGGGATACCCTGAACCCTCTTATTCCATCTCCAAATGCAGCGCGCGCTTATAGATAGAGAGTAGCGGGGAGTTGGCGATAGGTATAAAATGAAAGATAATCGATATATATATACTATTCTAGAAGCTACATGTCAAGTTTGGTAACTCTAGCTCTTATTATTTACCAAATTTGCTTAAAAAACGAGATTTCGATATACATTTTTATCGATTACTTGGAAACGGGGCAAGTTATCGATTATCGGAAACAAACTCGATCTGCGCGGGCACTAGGAGCACCTACATCTAATTTCAAGTCTCTAGCTCTTGTAGCTAGATATATACTTTATATATAGGCGACAGACACACGCCGCCTTAAAAAATTATTGGCTCTCTATTTCCAAAACAAATACCCCTTTTACCCATTTTTAATGGGTTCAGGGTATAAAAAGAGATACAACAAATACTGTCTACATACCATGACGACCCAATTCAAGGAGGTCATAGCGGCATTACAAGAACAAGAAAAATAAGACACGTAATATAAAAGAGTACTTACGTAGATGTCAAAAGTGCCAAATGTCTAAAACAAAGACGCACACAAAAACTCTTTTGACTCTCACAGAAACACCTGTGAATGCTTTCGATATAGTGATAGTGGATACAGTTGGTCCGTTACCTAAATCGGAAAATGGCAATGAATACATAGTCACATTAATATGTGACCTTACAAAATATTTAATAGCCATTCCAATAAAAAGCAAAAGCGCAAATAATGTCGCCAAAGCTATGTATATTCGAAAATTTCATGCTCAAGTTTGGTCCAATGAAGACGTTCATCTCGGACATGGGAACAGAGTATAAAAACCAGATTTTAACTGATTTATGCAAGAATATGAAGATCAAGAATCTCACCTCTACTACATATCACCATCAAACATTAGGGACAATAGAACGAAATCATCGAACATTTAATGAATACATTCGTTCATACAGCTCTGCTTCAACACGACACCATCAGCAACGCATGAGTATTGTCCATACGAACTAGTATTTGGCAGACTACCAAAACAGTTCATAGATTTAAACAAAACTAATTACATAGATCCTATTTAGATCCCTTCCTACGCTAAGGAAATAAAGTTAAGATTAGAAATAGCATACAAAAGAGCTAGAATTATGTTAGAAAATGCCAAGGATTATAGGAAATTAGCATATTATGAAAAAACAAAAAATTTTGAATTGAAAGTAGGAGATAAAGTACTTATAAAAAATTAAACAGGGCACAAATTAGACCCGGTATATTTTGGGGCCATATATAGTAGAGAAAGATAGTAAAGATAAGAAACAAAAAGTACATAAGGATAGGCTAAAAAAATATATTCAATAAAACGTTTCATGAAAAACAAGGGGTCTGATCAACCTGAAAAAAAAAATTTTGTTTTATTCTTCTAAGAAAGTTAAAAATAAAATAAAACGTAAATTCAAATATATTGAAAATATAAAAATTTGTCAATGAACACAAATGTTTTAAAAAAAAAGAGATAAAACTATTTTCAATAAGGATTTCAAAGGATAGATTAAAAAGCTTTAGCAATGGACGAAGAAGGGAAGAACTACATTCCTTGAATAGACAACTAGGATCATCTTCGAGTTTGGTCGTTTCTCAGCGAACAGGCAGGAACTGGAGGACACCATGGGCAGATCTATCACGTTGGACGCAACCAGCACCTTCTCAGCAGAAGTAATGCTGGAACTCAAGAGAGTTGGGGGCATCAGACGGAGAACGGAGCAATGCGTTGCGGCCGTTCCGTAGACAATCCACGCTAACTAATCAACACCCCAGCTACAACCTAAACGTAAAATGCACTTGATTTTTAATTCTTTTTAACGTTGTAAATAAACAGAATACAAAACAAGTAAGAGGTTCTAGTCGGGAGCTCCCGACCAGGGAATAACCTGAAACCTCTTGTTCCAACACCAAATGCAGCTCGCGCTACGCGCTCGTTTATAGTAATAAAGAGAAATACAAAAAAAAACAAGTAAGAAGTTCTATTCGGGAGTTCCCGACTAGGTCATACCCTGAACCCCCTTATTCCAAATGCAGCGCTACGCGCTCTTTTGCTTAAGTAGTAATAAAAATAAATTTAAAAAGAAAGTTCCCTTGGCATGGTTGGAACTCGCAACTGACCACATTACTTGCTGCCGCCTCTACTAAACAGCCACACCAGCCACAAAAAAAAAAATAGTATATCTTATTATACCATAGAATATTTAGGTATTCTCAAAAAGTCAATTGCATATATATTGTGGCTTAAATTGGTGGACAATACAGGTTGGTTGGTTTAATAACTTGAGGTGGCGATAGGAATAAAATGAAATATACTTGATATATGTATTCTATTCTAGAAGCAACATATTAAGTTTGGTGACTCCAGCTCTTATTGTATACCCTATTTGCTCAAAATACAGGATATCGATATCGATATTTATCGATTGCTTTGAAACGGAGTAAGTTATCTATTACCGGAAACAAACGCATGGAGCATGGACCAGGAGCACCTACAACTAAAATTTCAAGTCTTTAGCTCATATAGGTTCGAACGAACAGACGGACAGACAGACGGACATGGCTAGATTGACTCGGCTGTTTATGCTGATCAAGAAAATATATACTTTACTAGCGGGTATAGCCCGCTAACGTTGTAAATAAACAGAATACAAAACAAGTAAGAGGTTCTAGTCGGGAGCTCCCGACCAGGGAATAACCTGAAACCTCTTATTCCAACACCAAATGCCGGCCTTGCCCGTGGCACATGTTATAAAATCAATGTTCTCAAAAAGCTTTTAAAATGATTTAGAGACTGAGCGGACGGTAACCAAACTACTTTCATACTAACGCTTTTCATCATTTTACCACTGTTGCGAGTGGAATTTTCCAAATCGCTGCATGAAGCAATTCGTTTGTGGTAGATGTGCTGAAGAGCACCCAACAGGATCGCCCCTTTGCAAAGCAGTCCAGGAAGTCGACTTCTTTTGCGCCAACTGTGGCGGAAACCACTCTGCCAATTACAAAGGCTGTAAATGGTACATAAACCGAATCAAGGTACGCAAGCCGGCCCCCAATATCTCGGCTACTCTCCACAAGGCGCATAATAACCACGCTCGGCAGAGCAACAATGCAAATCAATTTATCCCCCCTCCCATGGTAGCTGGCAAATCTGTTTCATTTGCGGACATGCTCAGATCGGGCAACCCTACCAACAGCCAGCGAAGAGGCGTCACCCAATACATACCAGATGGTAAAGCGAACGAAAGGCAGCACAACAACATCCCCGGAATCAAACCGAGCGAGGATACGAACTCGAGAATTTCGGCTCTTGAAGAGGCCATGCTAAGCCTTACCTCAAGAATGGACCAGATCCTTAATACGCTTCATAAAAACTCCGAAACTCAGCACATCCTGATGTCGCTAATTTCTCGCCTTATCCCATCAAAATGAGCCAATTAAGGATCGGATTATGGAACGCAGATGGCCTCAACAGAAAAATCCAGGAACTAAGGACTTTTCTCGCCACCCACGTCATTGACATAATGCTCCTAACGGAAACGCACATGCACATGTGCTCAAAAATATATGTCCCCGGTTATACTACATATATAACTCAACATCCCTGTAACTACCGCAGAGGAGGTGTCGGCATCTTAATCCGCCATAGCCTGAGCCACCACCCCCTGGAACACATTTCCCAACCACATCTGCAGATGGCCGCAGTCAAGTTAAGCACTAGCAGAGGTGACTTCACGATTGCTTCTCTATACCTCCCGCCGGCTGTGCCATAGACCAAAGCAAATTTTGAGTTCCTAATAATGAACCTAGGACAAAAATTCATTGCCGGAGGGGACTGGAACGCGAAACACAGACTATGGGGAAACAACAGAGCCTGTACGAGAGGGCAGAATTTGCACGAAGCCATCATCGACTGCAGATGCGAGGTCTTGGCAACCGGAGATGCAACATACTACGCGTACAACTCGCAACGCACTCCTAGTGCCCTAGACTTCTTCATATATGGTGGCTTTAGGCAGAGCTCACTCTCCATCGAGACCAAATATGACCTCTCTTCGAACCATCTTCTTCTTTTGGCTACTGTCCACACCAGCCCTATGCAGCAGCCAAAAAGAATGAGTCTACTGCCGCCAAATGGGGATGTTGAAAGATTCCAGGCTGAACTGAACTGAACTCAACATGATCCTGACCTCCCTTGAAGACATTGAGGATGCTATCGATATTTTCATGGCGAAGATTCGAGCAGCAGCCCAACTTGCTTCACATGCTATAGACCCGATCCGGATATCGCCCCCTCGAGGCTCAATCCATCCGGCGGCAGCTCCACTTCTGGCATTAAAAAGGCGGCTACGCAAGGAGCACGTGCGCACTGGTGACCTAAGAGTAAGCAGGATATATAATAGGATATCCAACAGGCTCCAGAAAGTCCTCGCGGCCATAAGCAACCAGCAGTTCAGCAGAATACTTATGGAAGAAAGCCCAGATGCTAGCACGGGATACAACCTCTGGCAGCTGACAAAAAGCTTTAAAAGACAGCCCGTCCGCAAGAGTCCCATAAAAAGAGAGGATGGTTCCTGGGCCAGATCGAGCCTAGAACGCGCTGAAACTTTCGCCACGCACCTAGAGGAGCGATTTAAACCGTTCGATTCCCCCCACTCGCTCCATGAAGAATACATAGACAGGACCCTTGAAGCACCACAACAACCTGATCTGTCCACTCTCCAGGTAACCCTCAAAGAGGTCGAAACACAAATCCAAGTGCTTAAGATTCGTAAAGCCCTTAGATCTGATGAACTGGACAGCAGAACAATAAAGCTGCTCCCCACCAAAGGCATACTCTTCATTGTGCTCTTATATAATACAATGCTTCGAATCGGACACTTCCCAAGGCAATGGAAAAGCGCTCTGATTGCCATGATTCCAAAACCCAAAAAATCGCTCACGCAAGTCGAATCTTATCGACCAATCAGCCTGCTTCCGACCCTCTCCAAAATATTCGAAAGAATATTAATGGCCAGAGTGTCGGAGCTGGATTGTGTTAAGCGCATCATACCAAGGCATCAGTTCGGATTTCGAAGACGGCATGGTACACCGGAGCAGCTCCACCGAGTGGTGGATTTCATCCTCGACAGCTTCGAGAACCTCGAGTATTGCGTCGCGGCATTTGTTGACATCAAACAAGCGTTTGACCGAGTGTGGCACAAAGGACTCCTGTTCAAAATAAAAACTTTGCTTCCCCCCTCTCTTTTTCATATAATCCACAGCTTCCTCAAACACAGAAAGTTTGTAGTGGTAGTCGACGGCACGTTCTCTGCAGTCAAGGAAATCCAAGCTGGAGTCCCCCAGGGCAGTGTCCTTGCTCCGTGGCTCTACACTGTTTACACAGCCGACATGCCGACGGTGGACCCGACGACACTGGAGCATCCCGATAGCTTCAACCTCGCCACGTTCGCCGACGATACAGCAATCCTCTCAAAAGCCAGCTGTGTTTACCAAGCCACTGACCAAATACAAGAATACCTGCACGAGTTTGAGACGTGGGCATCAAAGTGGCGAATTGCCATCAACAGGCAAAAATCGATATGCTGCACATTCGCGATCCGGAGAGATACCTCGCCAGGAGTATTCCTCCAAGGCGAACTTCTTGATCATAAAGACGGCCATCGCTACCTGGGAGTCTACCTTGATCGCAGACTCACTTGGAGCAAACACATCGCAACAACATGCCACAGCGTACGTCAAAAAACTAAAAAGTATGGCTTGGCTCCTTAAGGCAAGCAGCGAGCTTTCTCTTTCTTCCAAGCGAAGGTACTCAGACTGAGTACTGGGGCTCCCTGGTACATCCGCAACCGGGCCCTAGCAAGAGACCTAAAGGTCCCCTTGGTGGGCGACCTTCTACGACAGCAGTCCACCAGCTACATGGCCCGTCTTTCTGCCCACCCCAATATATTGGCTAGAAGACTTTTCAGAAGAAAGCGACGGAGACTTCGCAGAATCCACCCCATCGACCTCCCAAACCGGGTAATCATTTGAAAAAAAAAAATAAATAAATAAATAAAAATAATAACAATCATACTAAAAATATAAGATAAATTGAATAATTATAAAACTTAATAGGTAATATTAAGTATGTCTATCCCATTATAGTCAAGCTAGGTTAGGATGCTAATGTATAGTATCAATAAATTAGCTAATAAAGAGAATAAAAAAAAAAAAATGTTTTATTCTTCTAAGAAAGTTAAAAATAAAATAAAACGTAAATTCAAATATATTGAAAATAAAAATTTGTCAATGAACACAAATGTTTTAAAAAAAGAGATAAAACCATTTTCAATACATAAATTTATAATAAGTAACAAATTAATTTCTCTTTAAAAATTAAATACAATATATTAACACTAACACCAAATGACTACATGTATTACGTCATTTCTTTAAAAAGGGAGGTGTAGCATATCTACCCTACCATTATCATAAATCAAAGGGTATAACAATCAGTTAATACATTGTGACACTTTGCCATAATAAATACAAATATACAAATGCCCAAAGTACATTAAAAGACAGCTTAGAATTACATAAACATTCCAGCGCACAAGCAATACGATCCATCGCTTATACATAGCCGATCGCGGCGCGTGGGAATGCTGAGCATGCACTTTGCAGCTCAAGAGGTCAAACCATACACAACATATGCATGCCTTCTGCATACATATGTATATACCAACATACTTATACATACATATAAACACATAGCACACATAAGCATTGCATGTTTCGGGTTAGCTGAACGCCACAAAACATCCTTTCGCAGGATACAACCAAAGTATAACATATTTATTTATTTATTTATTAAAGGTCGACAAAACTAGTGTCTTCCTCATTATTTCGTAGATTATACATACAATAGATAATGCAATTATATGCTAAAAGCCTAGTTATATAACACAGTTCTCTAAATAGCATCACCGACCCATGGAGGTGTTTTAGTTGCCAGTCCGGCCAGCTGTGCCCCTTTTCACAGCTAAATTTGTCAGTGACGCTATTAGAGCCTACATCTAAGCAGAAGGGTGTAAGTAGGAAAAAAGTGTTCTTAAGTAAAATTAAAAATAATCTTAGTTAGCTATATTAATTAATAAAATGCAATAAATTGAAAAAAAATAAACTAAGAAGTTTGTAAATAAAGTAAAGAAATGTAAGCTAGATATATAGAGTGTTAAGTAGATGGGACAGAAAAGTAATGGGAAATCACCGACCCGGTGGGGGGGAAATTTACAGCCTGTCCGGCAAGCTATGCCCCTGCTCATAGCTGGGAATGGTCAGTGACTTCCCGAAGGTATCCTGAAAGCAACGATTTTATAAGGGGTAGAGAAAGTTCTGTAGAGAAAACGTGATGCAAACTATTATAATTTTTACATAGCACGCGAAAAGGAGTGTGCATAGCCTAGTCTGTTGTGCACGTAGACAGGAATAAGGGGCGGTAATTTCTGGTTGGTCTGGACGGAACAGAGAATTGAAGCCGCCCTAGCAGAAAAGGATAATCTATATCGCCAATAATCAACTTATGTAGAAGAACAACACCGAGAATTGTCCTACGGTTGGTTAACGACGGAAGGTTAAGAAGAAGCAGCCTGCTGGAGTAGGATGGCAACCGAAGATTAGGGTCCCAATTTAAACCTCGTAAGGCAAAAAGCAGAAATTGCTTCTGAACAGATTCAATACGATCCTGGCTATTGTTATACTGCGGAGACCAGATGCAAGAGCAGTATTCAAGGATAGGGCGAACAAGAGAGATGTACAGAAGTTTCGTTATAAAAGGATCGTTAAACTCTTTAGACCATCGTTTAATGAATCCAAGTACACCTTTTGCCTCATTAACGATGGTATCTATGTGAAGATTGAAACAGAGTTTAGAATCAAAAAGAACGCCTAGATCCTTAACTGTTAGTATACGTTGCAAAGGGGTATTGTCGATTGTATAACTGACAAGATAAGGTGTAGAACGATTAAATGTCATAAACATACACTTTAAACAATTCAGATGCAATTGATTGGCCGAACACCAAAGTTGCATAGCGTTCAAATCGTCTTGTAGACGAGAATGATGTAGGGGATTAGTGTATGATAGAATAAGTTTCACATCATCCGCATACATGAGTACACGGGCATGTGATATAACAGAGGGGAGATCATTTATAAAAAGAGTAAAGAGTAAAGGTCCAAGATGACTACCTTGTGGAACACCAGAAGTAACGTGAACTTGTTTAGAGGTAGTCAGCCTCAGCATTGCTCTTTGGGCCCTACCTTTTAAATAAGAATTAATCCAAAGCAAAAGAGACGGAGGGAAACCTATTTGGTCAAGTTTAAAAAGTAAAATGTCATGGTGCACAGAGTCAAACGCCTTACTGAAGTCAGTATAAATGACATCAGTTTGCATTTTCGAAAGAAAAGCATCGTTTACCAAGGAAGTAAACTCAAGCAGATTGGTCGTAGTTGACCGATTCTTTACGAATCCATGTTGAACAGGGGAAACAACTGATTTGCAGAAATGCTGTAAATTCGAAGTGATTATTTTTTCAAATAATTTAGGAATAGCGGACAGTTTTGCAATGCCCCTGTAATTTTGTATATCAGACTTTCCACCTTTCTTGTGGAGAGGAATGATATAAGATTCTTTCCAAAGAGATGGAAAGACAGAAGATTCATGAGATAGATTAAAAAGCTTTTGCAATGGATAAAGAAGGGAAGAACTACACTCCTTGAGTAGACAACTAGGAATATTGTCAGGCCCTGGAGAGTAAGAAGATTTTAAAGAGTTTATAGCTAAAAGGAGAGAGGAGTGTGAAATAATAGGAGGAGGTATAGAACAAGAGGAAGAAATAGTATAAGGGTAAGAATTATTATTAGGACAGACTGAGGAGTAAGTTGATTGGAAAAAGTTAGCAAAGAGGTCAGCAGAATCAGAGTCATTACTAGCTTTATCCATCCCGAAAGAAAAAGAAGTTGGCAAACTTGAAGATTTACGCTTCAAGTTTACAAAATTGTAAAACTGTCTCTGATTTTGGGCAAATTGCCTTTTACAACGAGTTAGATAATTCTCATAGCATTGAGAATTCAGAAGAAAGAAGTTCGACTTGGCTATGGAATATTTAGCCAAGTCTGTACACGAACCAGACTTTTTAAACTTTTTAAAATATTTAGATTTTAAGTTTTTAAGATGTGACAATCTGGGAGTAAACCAGGGTGGCTTTGAAGAAGTAGTCGAAGGAATTGACTTGGGAATACTCATATCTAAGAGGGAGTTTAGGGTGCTATAAAAAAAAGTAATAGCAGTATTCATATCAACCGAGTCATATATGAAAGACCAATCGGTTGCATAAATAAGCTGATTCAGTAATGAATAATTTCCTTTGCGAAAGCAGCGGAGGGGCTTATTGGCTGATGAGCACGAAAAGAGACGATTACAATTGAACATTGTAATCTCTAAAGTAGGATGATACACATCCTCAGGAAGAGATAAAGGAGGGGACCTAGACACATTAGAAATAAGGTAGTCGTTAACAAATACAAGGTCAAGTGTTCTATTCAAATGATTAGAAATTGAATTGATTTGAAACAACGAAAGATCAAGCATGCAGTCTATAAAATCATGCTGTGCTGAGGGCACTAGATAAATTTCGGCAGTGAATAATGACCAAGAGATGTTCGGCAAATTAAAATCACCCAACACCATAAATAGGTCATTATCACGCACGTGTGAAGAAACTTCTTTAATACAAGTAATATGTTTCATATAAACTTGAATATCAGAAGAAGGAGGGACATAAGAGCATGTAATATAGATATTCCGTGTAGGAAAAGACACCTTAACTGAGACAATCTCAGCGTCAGTAGGCGTACTAAAACAGAAAAGTTCTGACTGGAGAGTGGCTTTAACGGCAATTAACACCCCACCACCTCGAGTCGGCCTATCATTTCTATGCAAAATAAAACTATTTGAAAATACCTCAAAATCGGATATGGTTGAATTTAACCATGTTTCTGAAAAAGCTATTATATCCGAGTCGAAGGAAGTACTGGCCATGAAAAGATTTTTAAGCTTTGAAATAAGACCTCTGACATTCTGATAATGAATACAGATTTGGTCAG
Organism: Drosophila ezoana; assembly: GCA_035045725.1. NCBI lineage: Eukaryota > Metazoa > Arthropoda > Insecta > Diptera > Drosophilidae > Drosophila > Drosophila ezoana. Next base: position 163,115 of record JAWNOU010000044.1, on the reverse strand, counting down.
TAGATGAAGTAAGTTTTTTGGGGCAGAAATGGTACCCTGTATTGAAGGGACTGGAAGGGTGACAGGCTGGTTACGCTTGTTTGGCTTGAACTCGTGAACAATCATGTGTGGAGGCCAAAATTTGGGATCACAAATGATTGGGAACATATCATGTGAAACATTTATTTTGAATGATGATATTTCACGAGGGGTGGAGAAATTAAATTTGGTTATTGACACGCTAGCAGAAGATTTGCTAGCAAAATAGGCTGCCAATGACTCAGAAGTGGTGTCCGATGAAAGTCGAGACACAAAAACTTGCCTACGAGGGGCAACAACCGTTAAAGTAGGTACTGATGGGGCTGCAGGTAATACAGGAGTTGGAGGAGCTAAAGAGGCACCATGATTGTGTTTAACAATCTGGGCAAGATTACGCGTAGGTCTCTTGCGGCCAGGAGCTGACGGGGCTGAGGCAGTTTGGATAACTGGGACAGTATCAGGTACGGGCTCTACTGGAACTACTATAGGGGATGAAATGGGGGTAATTGGGCGATCGCTTGGAGAAGGCGATAAAGACAACATTGGAGATAAATCCAAGTTGCTAGGTAGGGACAAGAAAGGCGTAGGTGTCTGAACAGACGTAGAGGGCCATTGCAAAAGTTGAGGCTCCAACCGGCGATTGGTTGGAGACTCGAATTTATAATTGGCAAGCAACTCAAAACTCGAGTCAAAATTACTCGACAGCTGCTTAGCCACGTTATTCAATTTTAAAAATTGATTTCTCACAGAATTATACATCCTGGAGAAATCAATTTGCTTTTCGATGCAAGCTGGGCGCGACCAACGCAAGCCACCGCAGCCCTTCTTGGCAACTACAGCGATCTTGTCGCAATCACGCCCAGTGAGACCTGCACATTTAGCATGCATCATATTCTCACACAGCCAGCAATTAACAAATTGCGGCTGTGCAGAATCATCAGCCTGCTTGAACGTGCAAGGTTTCTTACAGCACGACATAATTGCTACAAGAGTATGCAAGTTGTGAGAGCGCAGAGCAAAACGAAAACGGTGCACAAAAATAGAGCAAGTAAACACTCAAAAAATAATTATCGTACACAAACAAATTGTTTGGAGCGAAAAGCAATAGCAAAAATTTGCGAGAGCGCGATGCACAAGCAGAAATATGCAGCAGCGAACACACGCACAAACAAGTGTATGCACGGGGGAGCACCAAAGCAAAAGAATCAAAAACAGGCAATAACAACAACACGGAACTGACGCCGCGTTTTATAAATGCAATAATTAACAGACTTACGCTGCACAACAGATAACACTTTGCACAATTTATGAAAGCTTTTTAAATAATGCACCAAAAATGCAAAATTTAAAAATAAAAAGCAGGATTAAAGCGCAAAAATATATAAAAATCTTGGAGCACAAGTAAAACACGTCAATCACTCTCAACTGAGAACCCTCTCGTTGATATACACACTCACGCGCAACAACAACAGCAGCAGCTAGTTGAATGGAAAAAATTTAAAAACAAATTAAATGTAAAATTCCATTAAAAAAAAATGAGGTGTCAAGTGTAAAAGTCGCCTTTAGGAGAGCTGAATGTGAAATGTGAAAGACAGCTTAAAATATTGTGCGTGTGTGCCCGTATGCGTGTGTGTGCGTGCGTTGATGTAAATACCACGAAAATCGCTGAACGCCGAAAATAAAGCAGCAGAAATCAACGAAGTCGAAGTCGACGTCGCCGTCAACGAGGCGAAAAGCAAAGGCAATCTAACTGCAAATAATTGATGGCAGAGGAGCCCAAGTTCGAGACAGCTGTTCCTATTGAACAAAGGGATTTGCCGACGTTGCAAGAGGCCTTGCAGGCAAAGCCAGCCGATGGACCACGCCCACTCACAATAGCTGAGTACCGGGCTCGACAAGAAAAAAAGCGATACAAAAGCACAAAAGGAGTGGACGGAGAGTGAAACTCTTGCAGCAACGGCGACTGGTCAAGGAAATGATTCAGTTAGCCAAAGATAAATCAGACCGACAACGCTACACAGAGCGTCTTCAACACCTAGATCAGCAGCTTCGCATTGGTGCGAAACAACGCAAACGGGCTGCATAATTGCGAATGCCCAAATTTGCTTTAACATTTAGTTCTAACTTCAAGCCTATGTGGAAAACCGCTGCTTGAAAAAATACTTAACACTGAAAGGCTTTACACTAACAAATGTGGTTGGAGAATTTAAAACAAAAAAAAAACCGAAATGTGGGCCAACCACATTCTATAACAACTAATACTTTCATGTCTCTGGCGCTGGGTATCTATACACTCAGCTCCAATAAAACATTTGACAAATGGTAAATTAAAAAAAAAATATATATCTTTTCATAAAAATTATCACCTAAAATTTTATTTTTGATTTTCAAAGAAGAAAATATTTTTCTTTCTTTACGTAATCCCACAATTAAAAAATTATGATAAATACAAATTTTTAATAGAAAACCTTACTTTTTCTTTCATGAACGTTAGAACAAAAAAAAAAAAAATTGTTTTTCATTGAATATATATAAAAACAATTAAATTACATAATGGGATGGTTTAGTGATTCTAGTGAGGCAAAAGACAATACTGCCAACGTTGTAAACAACGTCAAGATAATTGATCACACAGACGATATAAAATCGTTGTGGATCCTGTTATTAATTATCGCGATAGTGTCAGTTTTACAATTTCTGTTTACAATCTATGTTAAGCATAATAAAATTATTAAGAAAAGATACATGAGTAGGGCAAATAACTTAGATAAGATCTAAAAATGAATAAGGAGAAAATAAATCACGTTTACGAAAGCTTTCCAAATTTACGCATTAATGCGATTAGAGTTTTACATTCCCATTGCGAATACATATCAGTATATCAGTTCGAGACTGATTATATAGAAGCTTTCGGCGGAATCTGTAGCCCACTTATACACTGCGATAAAGCAGAAAATGCAATAATACTTTTAACACTACCATATATCAGGGTGAAATTAACAGACTAAGATGACCCATATTTAGGTATAGCAACTACATGGTTAGTACGCTTACAAAAGTAAGAAAATTTCAGTAAAAGAATGGAATGGAACGAAATTGCGAAACATATTCGACGCATTTCGTTACAAATTTGATAAATCTTACAAATGCATCAATAAAGATGCAGTTATAAAAGCGGAAACACTAAAAAACCATGTAGAAATATTAGTAAGGGAATACAATAATATAGTTACCTTTAGTAAATAGATATGAAAATAAATTCACATCTGAGCACAATAGTAAATGTTTAAGGGTAATAAAATCCCTAATCACAAGATTGATTACTGTCACCAATAGGCGACATATTCAGAAACACGTGCCAGAAAGTCTAAATCAATTGGAGGAGTTTAATCCCGACCAATTAAAAGAATTAAACGAATCAATTCAATCAAGCGACGCTGAATCTGATAGTGAACTTGAAACACTAGAAGAAAGCGATCCAACCGAAGCCAAACTGGAAATAATAACAATCTCTGAAATGGCACAAACAGTTGTAGAATTTATCAAGCTAGCCACATCTCTGATACCAGAGTTTGACGGTAAGCCGGAAAATCTACAAAGTTTTCTAGACTCTTTGAATCTATTAGAAACATTAAAAGGCACACATGAGCTAACAGCCATAAGCCTTATAAAACCAAAGCTAAAAGGCCATGCGAGAAATTTAATAAATAATGAGCAGACAATTGCTGCAATCATTACGCAACTATCAAATGCAGTAAAAGGAGAATCGGTAGAAGTTGTATCTGCAAAGCTTCTTATTCTGCAACAGAAAAATAAAACGGCTAACCAATACACCCAAGAGGTGGAAAAACTGGCAAAGGCCCTTGAAGGCGCCTATATCAGTGAAGGTCTAAGCCAATCACTTCCAAACAAATACAGTACTACAACAGCTGTAAAAGCTATGACCCAAAATTGTTCAATTGATAAGGTAAAACTTATCATGCAGGCAGGCACATTAACAAATATGAATGATGCCGTTTCCAAATTTGTCAATAGTTGCACGGAGATAACAGGTCAAAGTAACACTGTCCTGTATTATCGACGAGGTGCAAACAACAATAATAGAGGAGGCCGAGGTTATAATCGTGGCAGAAATTACAACCACAACAATTACAACCGAGGCGGTAACAACAACAACAACAATAATTACAATAACCGTGGAGGTTATTGGCCAAAATCGAGGAAGAGGCCGAGGTAACTCCAACCAAGGAAATAATAATAACAATGTGAGAGTGGCGCAAAATGCGTCGGAAAACTCTCAGAACTCTTTACGAAACAACCAGTAAATGCAAAGGTTCATTCCATCAATTACAGTCTTAATATATTTGTCACTTTTTATAATCATTCAACTGAAAATAAACTCACATTCCTAATAGATACTGGTGCAAATATCTCACTTTTAAAAATAAATTCAGATAACTTCAAAATTCAAGAAGAAACAAGTAAGAGGTTCTAGTCGGGAGCTCCCGACTAGGGGATACCCTGAACCCTCATATTCCAACACCAAATGCAGCTCGCGCTAATAAATAGAGAGTAGCGGGGAGGTGGCGATAGGTATAAAATGAAAGATACTTGATATATATATACTTTTCTAAAAGCTACATGTCAAGTTTGGTGACTCTAGCTCTTATTATTTACAAAAATTGCTTATAAAACGGGATTTCGATATACATTTTTATCGATTACTTTGAAACGGAGTAAGTTATCGATTATCGGAAACAAACTCGATCTGCACAGGCACTAGGAGCACCTACATCTAAAATTTCAAGTCTCTAGCTCTTATAGGTTCTGAGATCCTTGCGTTCATACATACAGACGGACGGACGGACGGACGGACGGACGGACGGACAGACAGACAGACGGACATGGCTAGACCGACTCGACTTTTGATGCTGATCAAGAATATATATACTTTATGGCGTCGGAGATGCTTCCTTCTGCACAAATATAATAGATCCTTTTCACCCATTTTCAATGGGTTCAGGGTATAAAAATTAACATCCAAGGCATAGGACAAGGTGTAATAAAATCTCAAGGAACAACTTCAATAGAACTTCAATCAACAAAATATATTATTCCACACGAATTTCATTTAGTAGATTCCGATTTTTCAATACCGTGTGATGGAATAATACGCATTGATTTTATTAAAAAATTCAGTTGCCAATTAGATTTCAAACCAAGTGAAGACTGGTTTATAATTAGCCCTCAAAATTTAAATTATCCTATTTATGTTCTGATAACATATAGTGCTGGCAACAATACAGTTCTTTTGCCAGCCAGATCCCAAGTAATTCGGAAAATAGACATTAATACAGTAAACGATTATATATTTGTTCCTAATCAAGAAATACATATTGGAATTTAAGTTCAAATACAATAGCAGCATCCAAACATGTATACATTCGCCTTCTAAACACAACTAATTTCGACCAATTGGTCAAAGTAAACAAAATCCAATATGAAAATTTAACAGATTATGACATTCATAACACTTATCCAGAAAATAGAAGCGAACAAGTACTTTCAAAATTAAAGAACAATTTTCCAGATCAATTCAAAAGTCAACTAACAGAATTATGCACCAATGTTATTATGTTCGGACTGGAACCCGAACCAATAGCGACAAATAATTTTTATAAACAAACATTAAGACTTAAAGATTAAAAAACTACAGAAGTCCGCATAGCCACGTCAAAGTAATTCAAAAACAAGTAGGGAAATTAATAAATGACAAAATCGTAGAACCGTCTGTATCTGAGTATAACAGCCCACTCTTGTTAGTTCCGATAAAATCATTACCAAATTCGGAAGAAAAGAAATGGCGATTAGTAATTGACTATCGCCAAATCAACAAAAAACTACTTTCTGATAAATTCCCACTCCCCAGAATTGATGATATTCTACACCAACTGGGCAGAGCTAAATACTTTTCGCTTCACGCGATTACCATTTGGTCTTAAAATAGCACCAAATTCATTTCAGAGAATGATGACTATAGCATTCTCGGGCTTAGAAGCCTCTCAGGCATTCCTTTATATGGATGACTTAATGGTGATAGGATGTTCCGAAAAACACATGATTAAAAACTTAACTGATGTTTTTAATGTATGTAGGAAATATAATCTAAAGTTGCATCCAGAAAAATGTTCATTTTTCATGCATGAAATGACATTCTTAGGTCTCAAATGCACTGACAAAGGAGTATTGCCAGATGACAAGAAATTTGACGTCATCAAAAATTATACTGTCCCTCATGATGCGGACAGCGCGAGACGATTTGTAGAATTTTGCAATTATTATCGTCGATTTATAAAAAACTTTGCCGATTATTCACGGCACATAACTAGATTATGTAAAAAGAATGTTCCTTTTGAATGGTCAAGTGAATGCCAAACCGCATTCCAATACCTTAAAGAAAAACATTATTACAATATCCTGATTTTCGCAAAGAATTTTACATTATAACAGATGCTAGTAAACAAGCTTGCGGAGCATTTCTAACTCAGAACCGTGACGGAATTCAGCTCCCAATAGCTTATGCATCTCGTTCATTTACAAAAGGGGAAAGCAATAAGAGCACAACAGAACAAGAGTTAGCGGCAATTCATTGGGCAATTACCCATTTTAGACCATATATTTATGGCAAACACTTTACTATCAAAACGGATCACAGACCATTGACATATCTTTTTTCTATGACTAATCCCAGTTCGAAATTAACTCGCATGCGGCTAGAGCTTGAAGAATACGACTTCACAGTAGAATACCTAAAGGGGAAAGATAATTTTGTAGCAGACGCACTTTCGCGTATTTATATAAAAGAACTCAAAGATATCCAACATAAAGTCCTGAAAGCCACTACCAGGCGACAAAGTAGACAAAATAAAAACTGTACAGAAGAAAATTATGAACTTCTGCCAAGGCAAAGTCATAAAAATGTATCTTAGCCTAACGTACATGAGGTCATTACAAATGATGAAGTACGAAAAGTAGTGACCTTGCGCATAACAGAATCTAAATGTTTATTTAAACATGGAAATAAAATGATCGCAAGAATTGAAGTTAGCGATTTATATACTAATGGGATCCTCGACTTAGGTCAGTTCTTCCAAAGGCTTGAAACAGAAGCCGGTATATTAAAAATCAGCCAACTCAAAGTGGCACCGAGCGAAAAGATCTTTGAATCAGTTTCAATAGATTCGTTTAAAAATATGGGCAATAAAATATTAAAATCTTTAAGAGTAGCGCTACTCCAGCCGGTGACTCAAATAAAAGATGAACAAGTAAGAGGTTCTAGTCGGGAGCCCCCGACTGGGGGATACCCTGAACCCTCATAATCCAACACCAAATGCATGTCGCGCTAATAGATAGAGAGTAGCGGGGAGGTGGTATAAAATAGGTATAAAATGAAAGATACTCGATATATATATACTATTCTAGAAGCTACATGTCAAGTTTTGTGACTCTAGCTCTTATTATTTACCAAAATTGCTCAAAAAACAGGATTTCGATAAACATTTTTATCGATTACTTGGAAACGGGGTAAGTTATCGTTTATCGTAAACAAACTCGATCTGCGCGGGCACCAGGAGCACCTACATCTAAAATTTCAAGTCTCTAGCTCTTATAGGTTCTGAGATCCTTGCGTTCATACATACGGACGGACAGACGGACGGACGGATGGACAGACAGACGGACATGGCTAGATCGACTCGGCTATTGATGCTGATCAAGAATATATATACTTTATGGGGTCGGAGATGCTTCCTTCTGCCTGTTACATACATTTGCATTTTGCACAAAAACATAATACCCCTTTTACCCATTTTTAATGGGTTCAGGGTATAAAAAGAGATACAACAAATACTGTCTACATACCATGACGACCCAATTCAAGGAGGTCATAGCGGCATTACAAGAACAAGAACAAGAAAAATAAGACACGTCATATATAAGAGTACTTACGTAGATGTCAAAAGTGCCAAATGTCTAAAACAAAGACGCACACAAAAACTCTTTTGACTCTCACAGAAACACCTGTGAATGCTTTCGATATAGTGATAGTGGATACAGTTGGTCCGCTACCTAAATCGGAAAATGGCAATGAATAATAGTCACATTAATATGTGAGCTTACAAAATATTTAGTAGCCATTCCAATAGAAAGCAAAAGCGCAAATAATGTCGCAAAAGCTATGTATATTCGAAAATTTCATACTCAAGTTTGGTCCAATGAAGACGTTCATCTCGGACATGGGAACAGAGTATAAAAACCAGATTTTAACTGATTTATGCAAGAATATGAAGATCAAGAATCTCACCTCTACTACATATCACCATCAAACATTAGGGACAATAGAACGAAGTCATCGAACATTTAATGAATACATTCGTTCATACATCTCTGCTTCAACACGACACCATCACCAACGCATGAGTATTGTCCATACGAACTAGTATTTGGCAGACTACCAAAACAGTTCATAGATTTAAGCAAAACTAATTACATAGATCCTATTTATAATTTAGATGACTACGCTAAGGAAATAAAGTTTAGATTAGAAATAACATACAAAAGAGCTAGAATTATGTTAGAAAATGCCAAGGCTTATAGGAAATTAGCATATGATATGAAAAAACAAAAAACGTTGAATTAAAAGAAGGAGATAAAGTACTTATAAGAAACGAAACAGGGCACAAATTAGACCCATTATATTTAGGATATATTATTATTATTATTATTTTATTAAAGATAGTAAAGATAAGAAACAAAAAGTACATAAGAATAGGCTAAAATAAGTAAGAGGTTCTAGTCGGGAGCTCCCGACTAGGGGATACCCTGAACCCTCTTATTCCATCACCAAATGCAGCGCGCGCTTATAGATAGAGAGTAGCGGGGAGTTGGCGATTGGTATAAAATGAAAGATTATCGATATATATATACTATTCTAGAAGCTACATGTCAAGTTTGGTAACTCTAGCTCTTATTATTTACCAAAATTGCTTAAAAAACGGGATTTCGATATACATTTTTATCGATTACTTGGAAACGGGGCAAGTTATCGTTTATGGTTGAATTTAACCATGTTTCTGAAAAAGCTATTATATCCGAGTCGAAGGAAGTACTGGCCATGAAAAGATTTTTAAGCTTTGAAATAAGACCTCTGACATTCTGATAATGAATACAGATTTGGTCAGAAGATGAAGTTAGTTTTTTGGGGCAGAAATGGTACCCTGTATTGAAGGGACTGGAAGGGTGACAGGCTGGTTACGCTTGTTTGGCTTGAACTCGTGAACAATCATGTGTGGAGGCCAAAATTTGGGATCACAAATGATTGGGAACATATCATGTGAAACATTTATTTTGAATGATGATATTTCACGAGGGGTGGAGAAAATAAATTTGGTTATTGACACGCTAGCAGAAGATTTGCTAGCAATATAGGCTGCCAATGACTCAGAAGTGGTGTCCGATGAAAGTCGAGACACAAAAACTTGCCTACGAGGGGCAACAACCGTTAAAGTAGGTATTGATGGGGCTGCAGGTAATACAGGAGTTGGAGGAGCTAAAGAGGCACCATGATTGTGTTTAAAAATCTGGGCAAGATTACGCGTAGGTCTCTTGCGGCCAGGAGCTGACGGGGCTGAGGCAGTTTGGATAACTGGGACAGTATCAGGTACGGGCTCTACTGGAACTACTATAGGGGATGAAATGGGGGTAATTGGGCAATCGCTTGGAGAAGGCGATAAAGACAACATTGGAGATAAATCCAAGTTGCTAGGTAGGGACAAGAAAGGCGTAGGTGTCTGAACAGACGTAGAGGGCAATTGCAAAAGTTGAGGCTCCAACCGGCGATTGGTTGGAGACTCGAATTTATAATTGGCAAGCAACTCAAAACTCGAGTCAAAATTACTCGACAGCTGCTTAGCCACGTTATTCAATTTTAAAAATTGATTTCTCACAGAATAATACATCCTGGAGAAATGAATTTGCTTTTCGATGCAAGCTGGGCGCGACCAACGCAAGCCACCGCAGCCCTTCTTGGCAACTACAGCGATCTTGTCGCAATCACGCCCAGTGAGACCTGCACATTTAGCATGCATCATATTCTCACACAGCCAGCAATTAACAAATTGCGGCTGTGCAGAATCATCAGCCTGCTTGAACGTGCAAGGTTTCTTACAGCACGACATAATTGCTACAAGAGTATGCAAGTTGTGAGAGCGCAGAGCAAAACGAAAACGGTGCACAAAAATAGAGCAAGTAAACACTCAAAAAACAATTATCGTACACAAATAAATTGTTTGGAGCGAAAAGCAATAGCAAAAATTTGCGAGAGCGCGATGCACAAGCAGAAATATGCAGCAGCGAACACACGCACAAACAAGTGTATGCACGGGGGAGCACCAAAGCAAAAGAATCAAAAACAGGCAATAACAACAACACGGAACTGACGCCGCGTTTTATAAATGCAATAATTAACAGACTTACGCTGCACAACAGATAACACTTTGCACAATTTATGAAAGCTTTTTAAATAATGCACCAAAAATGCAAAATTTAAAAATTAAAAGCAGGATTAAAGCGCAAAAATATATAAAAATCTTGGAGCACAAGTAAAACACGTCAATCACTCTCAAATGAGAACTCTCTCGTTGATATACACACACACGCGCAACAACAATAGCAGCAGTTAGTTGAATGAAAAAAATTTAAAAACAAATTAAATGTAAAATTCCATTAAAAAAAAATGAGGTGTCAAGTGTAAAAGTCGCCTTTAGGAGAGCTGAATGTGAAATGTGAAAGACAGCTTAAAATATTGTGCGTGTGTGCCCGTATGCGTGTGTGTGCGTGCGTTGATGTAAATACCACGAAAATCGCTGAACGCCGAAAATAAAGCAGCAGAAATCAACGAAGTCGAAGTCGACGTCGCCGTCAACGAGGCGAAAAGCAAAGGCAATCTAACTGCAAATAATTGATGGCAGAGGAGCCCAAGTTCGAGACAGCTGTTCCTATTGAACAAAGGGATTTGCCGACGTTGCAAGAGGCCTTGCAGGCAAAGCCAGCCGATGGACCACGCCCACTCACAATAGCTGAGTACCGGGCTCTACAAGAAAAAAAGCGATACAAAAGCACAAAAGGAGTGGACGGAGAGTGAAACTCTTGCAGCAACGGCGACTGGTCAAGGAAATGATTCAGTTAGCCAAAGATAAATCAGACCGACAACGCTACACAGAGCGTCTTCAACACCTAGATCAGCAGCTTCGCATTGGTGCGAAACAACGCAAACGGGCTGCATAATTGCGAATGCCCAAATTTGCTTTAACATTTAGTTCTAACTTCAAGCCTATGTGGAAAACCGCTGCTTGAAAAAATACTAAACACTGAAAGGCTTTACACTAACAAATGTGGTTGGAGAATTTAAAACAAAAAAAAAACCGAAATGTGAGCCAACCACATTCTATAACAACTAATACTTTCATGTCTCTGGCGCTGGGTATCTATATACTCAGCTCCAATAAAACATTTGACAAATGGTAAATTAAAAAAAAATATATGTCTTTTCATAAAAATTATCACCTAAAATTTTATTTTTGATTTTCAAAGAAGAAAATATTTTTCTTTCTTTACGTAATCCCACAATTAAAAAATTATGAAAAATAAAAATGTTTAATAGAAAACCTTACTTTTTCTTTCATGAACGTTAGAACATAAAAAAAAATTTTTCATTGAATATATATAAGAACAATTAAATTACATAATGGGATGGTTTGGTGATTCTAGTGAGGCAAAAGACAATACTGCCAACGTTGTAAACAACGTCAAGATAATTGATCACACAGACGATATAAAATCGTTGTGGATCCTGTTATTAATTATCGCGATAGTGTCAGTTTTACAATTTCTGTTTACAATCTATGTTAAGCATAATAAAATTATTAAGAAAAGATACATGAGTAGGGCAAATAACTTAGATAAGATCTAAAAATGAATAAGGAGAAAATAAATAACGTTAACGAAAGCTTTCCAAATTTACGCATTAATGCGATTAGAGTTTTACATTCCCATTGCGAATACATATCAGTATATCAGTTCGAGACTGATTATATAGAAGCTTTCGGCGGAATCTGTAGCCCACTTATACACTGCGATAAAGCAGAAAATGCAATAATACTTTTAACACTACCATATATCAGGGTAAAATTAACAGACTAAGATGACCCATATTTAGGTATAGCAACTACATGGTTAGTACGCTTACAAAAGTAAGAAAATTTCAGTGAAAGAATGGAATGGAACGAAATTGCGAAACATATTCGACGCAATTCGTTACAAATTTGATAAATCTTACAAATGCATCAATAAAGATGCAGTTATAAAAGCGGAAACACTAAAAAACCATGTAGAAATATTAGTAAGGGAATACAATAATATAGTTACCTTTAGTAAATAGATATGAAAATAAATTCACATCTGAGCACAATAGTAAATGTTTAAGGGTAATAAAATCCCTAATCACAAGATTGATTACTGTCACCAATAGGCGACATATTCAGAAACACGTGCCAGAAAGTCTAAATCAATTGGAGGAGTTTAATCCCGACCAATTAAAAGAATTAAACGAATCAATTCAATCAAGCGACGCTGAATCTGATAGTGACCTTGAAACACTAGAAGAAAGCGATCCAACCGAAGCCAAACTGGAAATAATAACAATCTCTGAAATGGCACAAACACTTGTAGAATTTATCAAGCTAGCCACATCTCTGATACCAGAGTTTGACGGTAAGCCGGAAAATCTACAAAGTTTTCTAGACTCTTTGAATCTATTAGAAACATTAAAAGGCACACATGAGCTAACAGCCATAAGCCTTTTAAAACCAAAGCTAAAAGGCCATGCGAGAAATTTAATAAATAATGAGCAGACAATTGCTGCAATCATTACGCAACTATCAAATGCAGTAAAAGGAGAATCGGTAGAAGTTGTATCTGCAAAGCTTCTTATTCTGCAACAGAAAAATAAAACGGCTAACCAATACACCCAAGAGGTGGAAAAACTGGCAAAGGCCCTTGAAGGCGCCTATATCAGTGAAGGTCTAAGCCAATCACTTCCAAACAAATACAGTACTACAACAGCTGTAAAAGCTATGACCCAAAATTGTTCAATTGATAAGGTAAAACTTATCATGCAGGCAGGCACATTAACAAATATGAATGATGCCGTTTCCAAATTTGTCAATAGTTGCACGGAGATAACAGGTCAAAGTAACACTGTCCTGTATTATCGACGAGGTGCAAACAACAATAATAGAGGAGGCCGAGGCTATAATCGTGGCAGAAATTACAACCACAACAATTACAACCGAGGCGGTAACAACAACAACAACAATAATTACAATAACCGTGGAGGTTATTGGCCAAAATCGAGGAAGAGGCCGAGGTAACTCCAACCAAGGAAATAATAATAACAATGTGAGAGTGGCGCAAAATGCGTCGGAAAACTCTCAGAACTCTTTACGAAACAACCAGTAAATGCAAAGGTTCATTCCATCAATTACAGTCTTAATATATTTGTCACTTATATAATCATTCACTTTTAAAAATAAATTCAGATAACTTCAAAATTCAAGAAGAAACAAGTAAGAGGTTCTAGTCGGGAGCTCCCGACTAGGGGATACCCTGAACCCTCATATTCCAACACCAAATGCAGCTCGCGCTAATAAATAGAGAGTAGCGGGGGGGTGGCGATAGGTATAAAATGAAAGATACTTGATATATATATACTTTTCTAAAAGCTACATGTCAAGTTTGGTGACTCTAGCTCTTAATATTTACCAAAATTGCTTAAAAAACATTTTTATCGATTACTTTCAAACGGAGTAAGTTATCGATTATCGGAAACAAACTCGATCTGCACAGGCACTAGGAGCACCTACATCTAAAATTTCAAGTCTCTAGCTCTTATAGGTTCTGAGATCCTTGCGTTCATACATACAGACGGACGGACGGACGGACGGACGGACGGACGGACGGACAGACAGACAGACGGACATGGCTAGACCGACTCGACTATTGATGCTGATCAAGAATATATATACTTTATGGCGTCGGAGATGCTTCCTTCTGCACAAATATAATAGATCCTTTTCACCCATTTTCAATGGGTTCAGGGTATAAAAATTAACATCCAAGGCATAGGACAAGGTGTAATAAAATCTCAAGGAACAACTTCAATAGAACTTCAATCAACAAAATATATTATTCCACACGAATTTCATTTAGTAGATTCCGATTTTTCAATACCGTGTGATGGAATAATACGCATTGATTTTATTAAAAAATTCAGTTGCCAATTAGATTTCAAACCAAGTGAAGACTGGTTTATAATTAGCCCTCAAAATTTAAATTATCCTATTTATGTTCTGATAACATATAGTGCTGGCAACAATACAGTTCTTTTGCCAGCCAGATCCCAAGTAATTCGGAAAATAGACATTAATACAGTAAATGATTATATATTTGTTCCTAATCAAGAAATACATATTGGAATTTAAGTTCAAATACAATAGCAGCATCCAAACATGTATACATTCGCCGTCTAAACACAACTAATTTCGACCAATTGGTCAAAGTAAACAAAATCCAATATGAAAATTTAACAGATTATGACATTCATAACACTTATCCAGAAAATAGAAGCGAACAAGTACTTTCAAAATTAAAGAACAATTTTCCAGATCAATTCAAAAGTCAACTAACAGAATTATGCACCAATGTTATTATGTTCGGACTGGAACCCGAACCAATAGCGACAAATAATTTTTATAAACAAACATTAAGACTTAAAGATTAAAAAACTACAGAAGTCCGCATAGCCACGTCAAAGTAATTCAAAAACAAGTAGGGAAATTAATAAATGACAAAATCGTAGAACCGTCTGTATCTGAGTATAACAGCCCACTCTTGTTAGTTCCGATAAAATCATTACCAAATTCGGAAGAAAAGAAATGGCGATTAGTAATTGACTATCGCCAAATCAACAAAAAACTACTTTCTGATAAATTCCCACTCCCCAGAATTGATGATATTCTACACCAACTGGGCAGAGCTAAATACTTTTCGCTTCACGCGATTACCATTTGGTCTTAAAATAGCACCAAATTCATTTCAGAGAATGATGACTATAGCATTCTCGGGCTTAGAAGCCTCTCAGGCATTCCTTTATATGGATGACTTAATGGTGATAGGATGTTCCGAAAAACACATGATTAAAAACTTAACTGATGTTTTTAATGTATGTAGGAAATATAATCTAAAGTTGCATCCAGAAAAATGTTCATTCTTCATGCATGAAATGACATTCTTAGGTCTCAAATGCACTGACAAAGGAGTATTGAGTATAAATTATACTGTCCCTCATGATGCGGACAGCGCGAGACGATTTGTAGCATTTTGCAATTATTATCGTCGATTTATAAAAAACTTTGCCGATTATTAACGGCACATAACTAGATTATGTAAAAAGAATGTTCCTTTTGAATGGTCAAGTGAATGCCAAACCGCATTCCAATACCTTAAAGAAAAACATTATTACAATATCCTGATTTTCGCAAAGAATTTTACATTATAACAGATGCTAGTAAACAAGCTTGCGGAGCAGTTCTAACTCAGAACCGTGACGGAATTCAGCTCCCAATAGCTTATGCATCTCGTTCATTTACAAAAGGGGAAAGCAATAAGAGCACAACAGAACAAGAGTTAGCGGCAATTCATTGGGCAATTACCCATTTTAGACCATATATTTATGGCAAACACTTTACTATTAAAACGGATCACAGACCATTGACATATCTTTTTTCTATGACTAATCCCAGTTCGAAATTAACTCGCATGCGGCTAGAGCTTGAAGAATACGACTTCACAGTAGAATACCTAAAGGGGAAAGATAATTTTGTAGCAGACGCACTTTCGCGTATTTATATAAAAGAACTCAAAGATATCCAACATAAAGTCCTGAAAGCCACTACCAGCCGACAAAGTAGACAAAATAAAAACTGTACAGAAGAAAATTATGAACTTCTGCCAAGGCAAAGTCATAAAAATGTATCTAAGCCTAACGTACATGAGGTCATTACAAATGATGAAGTACGAAAAGTAGTGACCTTGCGCATAACAGAATCTAAATGTTTATTTAAACATGGAAATAAAATGATCGCAAGAATTGAAGTTAGCGATTTATATACTAATGGGATCCTCGACTTAGGTCAGTTCTTCCAAAGGCTTGAAACAGAAGCCGGTATATTAAAAATCAGCCAACTCAAAGTGGCACCGAGCGAAAAGATCTTTGAATCAGTTTCAATAGATTCGTTTAAAAATATGGGCAATAAAATATTAAAATCTTTAAGAGTAGCGCTACTCCAGCCGGTGACTCAAATAAAAGATGAACAAGTAAGAGGTTCTAGTCGGGAGCTCCCGACTGGGGGATACCATGAACCCTCATAATCCAACACCAAATGCATGTCGCGCTAATAGATAGAGAGTAGCGGGGAGGTGGTATAAAATAGGTATAAAATGAAAGATACTCGATATATATATACTATTCTAGAAGCTACATGTCAAGTTTGGTGACTCTAGCTCTTATTATTTACCAAAATTGCTCAAAAAACAGGATTTCGATAAACATTTTTATCGATTACTTGGAAACGGGGCAAGTTATCGTTTATCGTAAACAAACTCGATCTGCGCGGGCACCAGGAGCACCTACATCTAAAATTTCAAGTCTCTAGCTCTTATAGGTTCTGAGATCCTTGCGTTCATACATACGGACGGACGGACGGACGGACGGATGGACAGACAGACGGACATGGCTAGATCGACTCGGCTATTGATGCTGATCAAGAATATATATACTTTATGGGGTCGGAGATGCTTCCTTCTGCCTGTTACATACATTTGCATTTTGCACAAAAACATAATACCCCTTTTACCCATTTTTAATGGGTTCAGGGTATAAAAAGAGATACAACAAATACTGTCTACATACCATGACGACCCAATTCAAGGAGGTCATAGCGGCATTACAAGAACAAGAACAAGAAAAATAAGACACGTCATATATAAGAGTACTTACGTAGATGTCAAAAGTGCCAAATGTCTAAAACAAAGACGCACACAAAAACTCTTTTGACTCTCACAGAAACACCTGTGAATGCTTTCGATATAGTGATAGTGGATACAGTTGGTCCGCTACCTAAATCGGAAAATGGCAATGAATAATAGTCACATTAATATGTGAGCTTACAAAATATTTAGTAGCCATTCCAATAGAAAGCAAAAGCGCAAATAATGTCGCAAAAGCTATGTATATTCGAAAATTTCATACTCAAGTTTGGTCCAATGAAGACGTTCATCTCGGACATGGGAACACAGTATAAAAACCAGATTTTAACTGATTTATGCAAGAATATGAAGATCAAGAATCTCACCTCTACTACATATCACCATCAAACATTAGGGACAATAGAACGAAGTCATCGAACATTTAATGAATACATTCGTTCATACATCTCTGCTTCAACACGACACCATCACCAACGCATGAGTATTGTCCATACGAACTAGTATTTGGCAGACTACCAAAACAGTTCATAGATTTAAGCAAAACTAATTACATAGATCCTATTAATAATTTAGATGACTACGCTAAGGAAATAAAGTTTAGATTAGAAATAACATACAAAAGAGCTAGAATTATGTTAGAAAATGCCAAGGCTTATAGGAAATTAGCATATGATGAAAAAACAAAAAATGTTGAATTAAAAGAAGGAGATAAAGTACTTATAAGAAACGAAACAGGGCACAAATAAGACCCATTATATTTAGGATATATTATTATTATTATTATTTTATTAAAGATAGTAAAGATAAGAAACAAAAAGTACATAAGAATAGGCTAAAATAAGTAAGAGGTTCTAGTCGGGAGCTCCCGACTAGGGGATACCCTGAACCCTCTTATTCCATCACCAAATGCAGCGCGCGCTTATAGATAGAGAGTAGCGGGGAGTTGGCGATAGGTATAAAATGAAAGATTATCGATATATATATACTATTCTAGAAGCTACATGTCAAGTTTGGTAACTCTAGCTCTTATTATTTACCAAAATTGCTTAAAAAACGGGATTTCGATATACATTTTTATCGATTACTTGGAAACGGGGCAAGTTATCGTTTATCGGAAACAAACTCGATCTGCGCGGGCACTAGGAGCACCTACATCTAATTTCAAGTCTCTAGCTCTTATAGGTTCTGAGATCCTTGCGTTCATACATACGGACGGACGGACGGACGGACGGACAGACAGACGGACATGGCTAGATCGACTCGGCTATTGATGCTGATCAAGAATATATATACTTTATGGGGTCGGAGATGCTTCCTTCTGCCTGTTACATACATTTGCATTTTGCACAAAAACATAATACCCCTTTTACCCATTTTTAATGGGCCCAGGGTATAAAAATATATTCAATAAAACGTTTCATGAAAAACAAGGGGTCTGATCAACCTGAAAAAAAAAAATTTTGTTTTATTCTTCTAAGAAAGTTAAAAATAAAATAAAACGTAAATTCAAATATATTGAAAATAAAAATTTGTCAATGAACACAAATGTTTTAAAAAAAAGAGATAAAACCATTTTCAATACATACATTTTTAATAAGTAACAAATTAATTTCTTTTTAAAAATTAAATACAATATATTAACACTAACACTAAATGACTACATGTATTACGTCATTTCTTTAAAAAGGGAGGTGTAGCATATCTACCCTACCATTATCAAAAATCAAAGGGTATAACAATCCGTTAATACATTGTGACACTTTGTCATAATAAATAAAAATATACAAATGCCCAAAGTACATTAAAAGACAGCTTAGAATTACATAAACATTCCAGCGCACAAGCAATACGATCCATCGCTTATACATAAGCCGATCGCGGCGCGTGGGAATGCTGAGCATGCACTTTGCAGCTCAAGAGGTCAAACCATTCACAACATACGCATGCCTTCTGCATACATATGTATATACCAACATACTTATACATACATACAAACACATAGATATAAGCATTGCATGTTTCGGGTTAGCTGAACCCAACATGAACATATAAGAATCATTCATTTAATAAAGTAGCACGACGGAGCAGACGCTCCAAACCAAAACGTTATCGTCTTTATCCGCGCAACATATTACAAAGTCAAGAATCGAAAAATATTGTGCCCTTCCTATTCTGTCAAGTACGTCGTTAATAATGAGAAGGGGTATGTATCTTTAATAGTTTTTTCGTTTAGTTTCCTTAAGTCTACAACCAAACTCAATTTTTTCTCTTGGGAGGCATCTTGTTTTTTTGGTACCAACCAGACTGGCGCACTCCAGGGTGAATGGCTGTTTTTATACCCTGAACCCATTAAAAATGGGTAAAAGGGGTATTATGTTTTTGTGCATAATGCAAATGTATGTAACAGGCTGAAGGAAGCATCTCCGACCCCATAAAGTATATATAATCTCGATCAGCATCAATAGCCGAGTCGATCTAGCCATGTCCGTCTGTCTGTCCGTCCGTCCGTCCGTCCGTCCGTATGTATGAACGCAAGGATCTCAGAACCTATAAGAGCTAGAGACAATTTGAAATTTTAGCTGTAGGTCCTCCTGGTGCCCGCGCAGATCGAGTTTGTTTCCGATAAACGATAACTTGCCCCGTTTCCAAGTAATCGATAAAAATGTATATCGACATCCCGTTTTTTAAGCATATTCGGTATATAATAAGAGCTAGAGTCACCAAACTTGACATGTAGCTTCTAGAATAGTATATATATATCGAGTATCTTTCATTTTATACCTATCGCCACCTCCCCGCTTCTCTCTATCTATAAGCGCGCGCTGCATTTGGTGTTGGAATAAGAGGGTTCAGGGTATCCCCTAGTCGGGAGCTCCCGAATAGAACCTCTTACTTGTTTATAATGTCTTGGTCTAATAATTTATTTATTTGTCTTTTGACCTCTGCCGTATCTAAATGGGTTAGTGTAGATTGCTATGTTGTCTGTTGTCGGGATGTCGTGCTTTATAAGATTAGTAAATGTTAGTTTTTCTTGGTCGTTGTAAAATTGAGATGGGTATTTGTTGCATAATTTTATAATTTTATTACGTTCTTCGGGGTTAAGGTGGCTTACTCGTATGTTGAGTTATTTGTTCTGTCCGTTTCCCTTATTTGGGAACTAAGGTCAATTGTATTAATTTCTATATATTCGTCCACTTTAAACTGTCTTACCGACAAGGGAGAGTCTAGGTAAATTTTTTTGAGGTTGGTCTGAATAATTTACAACTTCCGTATAACTGATGTCTGCTTTGGCTTGGTAAAGCCCTTCGGTAGTATATACTTTTTCTGATCTGGTCTTTTCAACTTGATTCCATCTGTTTTTTTGGTAAATATCGGATTAAGGAAGCAACTTGATGCTCCTCCTTTTAGTGGTCTGCCAAATAGGGAATCTATTTTAATGTATGGAAGTGTCGATCCGTGTATATTCACGTATATGCACCCTATCTGTTGCTTGAGGCTTCTGTTTGAAAATTTGTTTGTTCGTTAAAATTGTGTATATGGTTTGTAGTCGTGTTTGCGTTTCCGTCTTCTATATTGTATAGTTGATTGTTGGTGTACCTCTGTGTCTGGGTACTACTTTTTTCGAGTTTTGGCGTAATTGCCGGTCTATTAGAATTGTTGTTCGAGTTATTGTTGCAGTTGTTCTTGTTTTGTGGATAATAGTTATCCTGTCTTTTACCTTGACCATTGTTAGAGTTAGAGTTACAATGGCTTGCTCTTATTATTTGTGTATTCTATTGGCTTGCCTCTGTGTCTGTCTGGCTTCTATTTCCTGATGGTCTTGCCCTTTCCGATGTGTTACGAAGACGTCTGCATTCTTGATAATAAATATCTCTTTCTTGAATTGCTGTGTTTTAAGCGTCCTTAAGATATGTCGGTCTCATTGCCTCAGAAATGCTCCTAAGGGTCCCCTAACTCCAGTTACAAAAGTGTTCAAACATATTTTCATATATGTCTTTTTTACCTTTAATAATACTATATTCTGATTCTGTATTTTCTATCAGATTGAATAGAGCCAGTTTTATCTCGGGTCAGACGGGTCATTCTGTGTTAACAAGTGTAAGTCGTATAGAAGAGCTGATTCTTCGCGTTTGTCTGCAAAATTTGGTACAAGGATCTCTTTAATCTGGTCCCAATTTAGTGAGGTTCAAGCTGATAATAAGACGTCATTGGCTATTCCATATATATATTTCTATATATTTTATTTCTAATAGCTCTCATTAATAGTTGTCCGTACGGAGTGTGGTCGGCGCCTATAATTAATAGTATGATTTCTTCTACATTTGTAATGAATTCCTTAAGTGCCTTGATATTCCCGTCAAAGGGTGGTAGTTAGCGAATTGCATTTGGGATGCGCATAGATGCAAACACGTCTTGGGGGCTAGTCGGTGTTGGTTGGTGAGGGGGTGGTGTGTTCGAAGTCGATGCCATTGTTATCGCTATTACTTTTGTAGTAATCTTGGGTCTAGGTTTGTTTTTTCGGGAAGTTACTTCTGTTATAACGGACAAACTAGCACTTGTTCTTGTTCTAATTTTTGTTAAGGTTTGCTTAACTTTTCTTATTATTTTTCCTCATTTTGTTGTGTGTTTGTTCTTATAAAAAGTTGTTGTGTATGTATGTATGTTATGTTTAAAGTTAATTATTTTAGATTGTATTGTGTGTTTTACTTATATATCTTATTTTATTTCTTGGTTATTTGTGTTTTTCGTGTGTGATGGTTTTTATATTTAGGATGATTCGCTGTGTGGTGTGTTTTGTGACTCACAATATTCTGTAATACTTTAGTAATCTTAACTTACATCTTGTGAATGCATAGTGAATAGGTAGCTTTGAATTTGAAAAAAAAGGGATTTTTGTACATATGTGTATGTATAAATTGCTTAAATTTATTTATTTATATGTTTTTTTGTTTGTTAATTTCTTGTTCTTTTTTATACCCTGAACCAATTAAAAATGGGTGAAAAGGATCTATTATATTTGTGCAAAATGAAATGTATGCAACAGGCAGAAGGAAGCATCTCCGACCCCATAAAGTATATATATTCTTGATCAGCATCAATGGCCGAGTCGATCTAGCCATTTCCGTCTGTCTGTCCGTCCGTCCGTATGTATGAACGCAAGGATCTCAGAACCTATAAGAGCTAGAAACCTAAAATTTTCGATGTAGGTCCTCCTAGTGAGGATAATGAATACCTTACTCCGTTTCCGTTTCGCAATCGATAAAAATCAATATCGACATCCTGTTTTTTTTTTTTAGAAATTTTGGTAAATATTAAGAGCTAGAGTCACCAAACTTGATATGTTGCTTCTAGAATATTATAACTATATATCGAGTATCTTTCATTTTATACCTATCGCCACCTCCCCGCTACCACTGCAGAGCTATAAATCAAGTTGATAACCCAACTTGTATTTCCAACCAATTTAAGCCACAATTTAAATGCAATTGACTTTTTGAGAATATTCAAATATTCTATGGTACAATAAGATATACTGTAGAAAATTTCATTAAGATCGGTTAAGATACATAGAAGGTATTAAAGAAACCATGTGGTTATATATGTACATATATATTGGCAGGCCACGAGTCAGCGGCAGCTGGAACAAAGCGCTAGAATTTCTGTCTACATGTGCACTAATAAACACAAAAAGAATTACAGTTGCGATTGCATCGTATGCTCTATGTACATATGTGGTCCCAATTTAGTTCAGTTTTTTTTCAATTAGTAGAAACTTTCGGTATGGCTGCAAGGTAAAAAGCCACGGGAAGCAGTTGGTCGCGGGGCGTAAGTTCAAATCCAATTTGGAGAAAGAATTTTGTTGACTATTTATTTTTCTAAGAATGTTAGTTTTGTTTTAATTTATCTTTATTACTACAAACGAGCGCGTAGCGCGATCTGCATTTAGTGTTGCGATAAGAGGTTTCAGGGTATCCCGTAGTCTTAGACTAAAACCTCTTACTTGTTATTATATATATTATCATATATTTATTTATAAATTTTTTTTTTTTTTGCCTTTTCGCAATGGTACTTGTAACCACCCCATTTGTGTTCACCCTAATTTGGTTCGACTGCGGATAAGTTGAATGAGACGCATGGAACTTGCTCGATGCAATTTCCACCATCAGTGCGATTCAACACATTCTTTAGTCTGTGGCCAAATTAGAGATAATATTATTAATCTTTTTGATATTGCCTTTCTGCAATGGTTCTTTCTTAACCTTGAAGCGCATGACTTTCTTATTTAATGTCGAACATTGCGGAGTGCAGCATGTTTCAGTGACCTGTTCGAACCAAACGAAATTGGTTTGCGTCCAACTACTTAGCTTTACAACGCGGCTCGATCCCGCCCCGTTGCTTTCGACTTTGTTATCCGCTACTTGTCGCATCACTTAATACGTCACATGCACAGTTATTTTGCATTGATTTTTATTTTTTCATTCTTTTCTCTATTATATATATTTTTTATTATTTTTTTATACACATTCGTTTATTGTTTTATTTGTATCAGTACCATTTCACTTTTCGTTGGTATTGTTTTCTTCTTTTTGTGTAATTATTTTCTACCTTACATATCTGTTTTTTTTTTTTGCCTACATTGTCATGAAAATAGCGGTTGCTATGTGAATGTGTGAAAAAAATAATTTTTGGGTGTCGAGTGATTTGCCAGTGATATCAATATGTACCGTATGCCACGGAATGTCTACTTTGGGTATTAGGTGAAGTTCTGCTGGTATCTTGCCTGGTGGTGGCTTAGTCAATTTACAGGTAATGCAGTTGTCGATATGTTTTCGAACCAGTAAAACTCATACATTTTGTCTAGTGTCTTTTCCCAACCAAGGTGTACAATTGCTTCATGGATGTGGTTTACTACAGACCATCTAAATGATCTGGGGATAAGTGGAAGACAGCGTGCTTTACCGCTTCTTTGAATTTTCCGAAATAGCATTTTTGATCTAAGCTCATAAGACTTTGCTATACTTTCCTCTATTTCATCGTGTTGAATTTTCGAAATTATCGAAGAAGTCTCAGGATCTCCTTGTTGTTCGGCAAGAAGCCAATTTTCCCTTATCTCGGCTAATTGTACACGCTAAATGGGAACTTGGGAAGACATTATTAGGTAAAGGATTACGAGAGAAGAAATCTACATGTGACATTTTACTACCTGGTCTATATTGTATGCCAAAATTAAAGGATTGCATATACGTCCACCATCTATGGACTCTTGGCGTATGATCAATTAAATCGGTATTCAGTTCTATTGGATGCTGAGGATCGAATATGGTAAGCACAGGCTCATCTGTCAATATTTTGATGACCTTTTGGCGAATTTGCTCATTCTCTAATTTCCACTCGAATACTTTATTCTTGCACGTAAGGCTGGCTATACAATGATTTCATTATTTGTGAAAACTTTGGCATGAATTGTCGAAAGTACGACGCCAAGCCAATAAGTTGCCTCACTAACAGACTGTGGGGGCAGACTGCTTGTTTCTTACATGGGTTGGGACGAATTTCCCCTGCTCCAATTTCAAAACCCAGGTATTCGACCCTAGATCTTAGGAAAAAGCATTTGGCGACGTTAAAAGAGAATCCGGCTTGGGATAGAATTTTAAAAACTGCCTTTAATCTTTCAAATGTCATTTCTTTTGTTTGAGAAAAGATCATCATATCATCCATGTAAACAACGACAAAAGAGTTAGCAAGCTCACCTAATGCTTTCATCGCGGCACGTTGAAACACAGATGGTGCATTCTTAAGACCGAAAGGCATGGTCAGAAACTCGTATTGACCTTCTGGAGTAACAAAGGCTGTGCGCTCAATCGAGTCTGGATAAATTGGGATCTGGTGAAACCCACTTGCCATATCCAGACATAAAATAATACCTTGCTCCGCGTAACCTTGAAATTTTATCGCTTATAAGAAGGAGTGGATATTTATCAGCAACAGTATTCGAATTCAATTCGCGATAGTCAACGCATAGTTCCATTTTTTTTTGTTAAACAAGAAGTATGGAGCTGGCAACGGTGAACAGCTAGGGCGAATAATTTTTCATTCTGATAGTTCTCAAATTTGTAACTATTTCGTTTTCATCTGAACTGAGTCGGTATGGTCGTCTTTGAACGGTTTTGTTTGAATCGACTAAGCGTATTTCTAATTGACCTGTTGTAACTCGACTGTCTGGAATTCCATCAATAAAAGAGCTAGAATATTCTTTTAAAATATCATATAAAAGAGATAAAAGAGACATTGCACAACTCAGTATCAATATTGTCTAGCTCAGAACAGTTATTAGAAACAGCTACAGCACATACAGATTTTGTTTTAAACAATATGACCTTATCGATTGATATAGTGACACTAAAGTCGTGATACAGAATTTCACGGCCGATTATAATATCATAATTTAAGCAATCATTTAAAACAACATGAAATAGAACTTCAAGGGAGTATTCGCTTATTTTAACATTTGATAGAATTTGCAATGTGCTGGTTACAGGATTGTTTCCGATACCCTTAAGAATTACTACGTTGTTAATTCGTTTGCCCGAAAGTTTGTGTGCCACAGCTTCTTTAACAAGTGAACACTCTTCCCCAGAATCGAAGCAAAATGAATACGACTCACCAGATTGAATAAAGGTACCGATTGGCTCTTTTATATGGCACAGGTTCACTCGCTATTCATCCACTTTATTTTGAAACGATGATGATGATCCTAAAGGGCAAGCAGACTTGATATGTCCAGCTTTTCCTATTTTGAAGCAAATGATTGTGCCACTTCGGACGAACGGGCAGCATGCTGTTTAGATCCTTGTTGGGTTTTATCTATGTCTCTCGCACGGCAGTCGGCAATTTTGTGTCCCTGTTTTCCGCAAAAGTGGCATTTTACAATGGTTTGCCATCGCGCTTTCCTTCTTCTTGCCAAAAGCAAATGCCTTTAATTATTATTGCATCTCGTTGCGCGTCTTCATGTCGGTTGTTAATAACACAACGTTTACGGCGACTTGCTCGATGCTCATTTTCTTCCATTCAGACACCAGCGATGTAACTAGTCGGCCTCCATATAGTGATAGACACTCTCTATCTTTTGGGCGACCGTTGCCCTCAAACTGTTGTAGAAACAATTCTTTAAACTGCCTCCATGTTATGCCAGCAAAAGATATTTGGGACAACCAATTAAATGCACTGCCCTCTACGATTTGCTTAGTGTCACGAGAAGAGCGCTGCGCTACAAAGAGTTTTCGGCGAGGATTAAGTCCACTTTCCAAATCCATGCGGCAGCACTCGAACCCGTGTCGTCAGGGTTGAACAGTGGAAAAACTGTCTTGAAAGCACCTTGCGACAGATGTCCGGTTTTTACTGTTTTTATCACTTTAATTAAATTGTGGTGTTGTGATTCCAGAATAGAGCATAAGCGATCCTCATGGTTAACTTGGTGTGGAGGGGATCCCACTTCTGATGTCGGAAAATGGTCTTCATTTTCAGTATCACCCACGACTACCTTGTGAACCGAGCGCTTCCTTGAGCGTGACATCGTGTTGCATTAACGAGATTTGTTTCAAGACTAATTTCACAATGTCGCGTGTATACCACACACATACAGTGACACTATATATGTATCTCTCTCTTTCGATTTATTCATGCTTTAACATTTTCATTCGTAATGCCTAAAATAAAACGCCACGACATATACATATGTATATTGTAATAGTGCGATTTGCTTACTTTCTAGGTTTAAATCTTAGTATATTGAATTTTGATAATTTTTCAGAAAGTTATTTATTATTTCTTGTTCTTCGTAAATGTGTGTAGATATATTTGTAAATCTTATTAGTATCACATTATTAAATTCTTCTTGTATTTTTATATTATTTGTTTAATTCTTATTTTCTTCTTTTAGTTTCTTTATTTCTCTGTCTATTCTAACGTTGTCTTCGGCATCCATTTTCCCCGTTATGGTTTTAATTACTGTGCCTTATCCGTTAATAATACCTCTTTGAGGCCTTTTGATAGTTGTAAGGCTTTTAACTCTATTTTCTAATTGGTTCAATTAATTTTTGAGGACGTTTTTAAATTCGTTAGTTTCATTTTCGTCATCAATAATCTTTATGGCTGTTTTGAATTTGTCTATGTTATTTTCATAATCCTGTAGGTATATAACGTGTGATATGGTTTTGAAAGAGTTTCCTGTTGTTGTCGGTCCTTTGCAATAGGTTGTTATCTGTTGAATGAAATTCAATATGTCCTCCAGTGACCGTGGTCAAGCTGTAAAGTTTGGTGATTTATTATTTTTGTCATTTATTTTCTTTTTATTCCCTTAAGTTTAGACTTGTGTATTTTTATACCCTGAACCCATTAAAAATGGGTAAAAGGGGTATTATGTTTTTGTGCAAAATGCAAATGTATGTTACAGGCAGAAGGAAGCATCTCCGACCCATAAAGTATATATATTCTTGATCAGCATCAATAGCCGAGTCGATGTAGCCATGTCCGTCTGTCTGTCCGTCCGTTCCTATGTATGAACGCAAGGATCTCCGAACCTATAAGAGCTAGAGACTGAAATTTTAGCTGTAGGTCCTCCTAGTTCCTGCGCAGATCGAGTTTGTTTCCGATAAACGATAACTTGCCTCGTTTCCAAGTAATCGATAAAAATGTATATCGAAATCCCGTTTTGTAAGCAATTTTGGTAAATAATAAAAGCTAGAGTCACCAAACTTGACATCTAGCTTCTAGAATAGTATATATATATCGATTATCTTTCATTATATACTTATCGCCAACTCCCCACTACTCTCTATCTATAAGGCGCGCTGCATTTGGTGATGGAATAAGAGGGTTCAGGGTATCCCCTAGTCGGGAGCTCCCGACTTAACCTCTTACTTGTTTTTAGCAGTTTTGGTAAATATTAAGAGCTAGAGTCACCAAACTTGATATGTTGCTTCTAGAATATTATATATATCAAGTATCTTTTATTTTATACCTATCGCCACCTCCCCGCTAACATCGCAGAGCTATAAATCAAGTTAATAACCCAACTTATATTGCCAACCAATCTAAGCCACAATTTTAATGCAATTGACTTTTTGAGAATTCACAAATATTCTATGGTACACAATATATACTGTAGAAAATTTTATTAAGATCGGTTACGAGAAAACCAAAGTTATATGTCTATCGCATTCTAACAGCATTGTAATTGCGATTTTTTTCTGTAATGCTATTTTAGTTCGGTTTTTTCTCAATAATTCTTAATTATTGGTATGGCTGTTGAGTTGTTCGAGCCCTACCGGGGAAACTATTTTTTTTTTTTGCCTGTTTGTCTGTTGATTAGAGTCGTCAGCAAGTAAAACGGTCGGTTGCGAGTTCGAAGGGACCACGACCATGGGAACTTTTTTTTTATAATTTATCTTTAATACTTCAAACGAGCGCTTTGCGCGAACTACATTTGGTGTTGGAATAAGAGGGTTCAGGGTATTCCCAAGTCGGGAGCTCCCGACTAGAACCTCTTACTTGTTTCTCTTGGAAGCATCTTGTTTTTTTGGTACCAACCAGACTGGAGCACTCCAGGGTGAATGGCTTTTTTATACCCTGAACACATTGAAAATGGGTTAAAAGGGTATATTGTACTTGTGCAAAATGTAAATGTATGTAACAGGCAGAAGGAAGCATCTCCGACCCCATAAAGAATATATATTCTTGATCAGCATCAATAGCCGAGTCGATCTAGCCATGTCCGTCAGTCTGTCCGTCCGTCTTTCCGTGCGTCTTTCCGTCTGTCCGTATGTATGAACGCAAGGATCTCAGAACCTATAAGAGCTAGAGAAATTTTGAAATTTTAGCTGTAGGTCCTCCTGGTGCCCGCGCAGATCGAGGTTGTTTCCGATAAACGATAACTTGCCCCGTTTCCAAGTAATCGATAAAAATGTGTATCGAAATCCTGTTTTTTTTAGCAATTTTGGTAAATATTAAGAGCTAGAGTCACCAAACTTGATATGTTGCTTCTAGAATATTATATATATATCAAGTATCTTTCATTTTGTACCTATCGCTGCATTCGGTGTTGGAATATGAGGGTTCAGGGTATCCCCTAGTCAGGAGCTCCCGACTAGAACCTCTTACTTGTTTTATTATATATACTATTATTTATTTATTTATACATTTTGAATTTTTTTTTTTACCTTTTCGCAATGGTACTTTAAACCACCCCATTTTGTGTTCTGCGGATAAATTGAATGCGACGTATGGAACTTGCTCGATGCAATTTCCACCATCAGTGCGATTCAACACATTCTTTAGTCTGTGGCCAAATAAGAGATAATATTATTAATCTTTTTGATATTGCCTTTCTGCAATGATTCTTTCTTAACCTTGAAGCGCATGACTTTTTTATTTATTTTCAAACGTTGCGGCAGCATTTTTTTAGTGCATTTTTTTAGTGACCTGTTCGAACCAAACGAAATTGGTTTGCGTCCAACTACTTAGCTTTACAACGCGGTTCGATCCCGCCCTTAATTATTTGTACAAGCCTTTGTTTATGTCGTTGCTATCGACTTTGTTATCCGCTACTTGTCGCATCACTTAATACGTCACATGCAAAGTTATTTTGCATTTATTTATTTTTATACCCTGAACCCATTAAAAATGGGTAAAAGGGGTATATTGTATTTGTGCAAAGTGCAAATGTATGTAACAGGCAGAAGGAAGCATCTCCGACCCCATAAAGTATATATATTCTTGATCAGCATCAATAGCCGAGTCGATGTAGCCATGTCCGTCTGTCCATATGTATGAACGCAAGGATCTCAGAACCTATAAGAGCTAGAGACCTAAAATTTTAGATGTGGGTCCTCCTAGTGCCTGCGCAGATCGAGTTTGTTTCCGATAATGGATACCTTACTCCGTTTCCGTTTCGCAATCGATAAAAATCGATAACGACATCCTTTTTTTTCAGCAGTTTTGGTAAATATTAAGAGCTAGAGTCACCAAACTTGATATGTTGCTTCGAGAATATTATATATATATCAAGTATCTTTCATTTTATACCTATCGCCACCTCCCCGCTAACACCACAGAGCTATAAATCAAGTTAATAACCCGACTTATATTGCCAACCAATCTAAGCCACAATTTTAATGCAATTGACTTTTTGAGAATTCACAAATATTCTATGGTACACAATATATACTGTAGAAAATTTCATTAAGATCGCTTAAGAGAAAACCAAAGTTATATGTCTATCGCATTCTAACAGCATTGTAATTGCGATTTTTTTCTGTAATGCTATTTTAGTTCGGTTTTTTCTCAATAATTCTTAATTGTTGGTATGGCTGTTGAGTAGAGGCATAGCAAGTGTTGCGGTCTGTCGCGAGTTCGAGCCCTACCGGGGAAACTATTTTTTTTGTTGCGAGTTCGAACCCTGCCAAGGGAACTTTTTTTTATAATTTATCTTTAATACTTCAAACGAGCGCTTTGCGCGAACTGCATTTGGTGTTGGAATAAGAGGGTTCAGAGTATTCCCAAGTCGGGAGCTCCCGACTAGAACCTCTTACTTGTTTTTCATTCTTTTCTCTATTATATATGTTTTTTATACCCTGAACCCATTGAAAATGGGTAAAAAGGGTATATTGTACTTGTGCAAAATGCAAATGTGTGTAACAGGCAGAAGGAAGCATCTCTGACCCCATAAAGTATATATATTCTTGATTAGCATCAATAGCCGCAGCGATCTGGCCTGTCCATCTGCCTGTCAGACCGTATGTATGAACTCAAGGATCTTAGAACCTATAAGAGCTACAGACTTGAATGTAGCTGTAGGTAGTGCCCGCACAGATCGAGTTTGTTTCCCATAATTGATAAGTCACTCCGTTTCCAAGCAATCGATAAAAATCGATATCGACATCCTGTTTTTTGAGCAAATTGGGTAAATATTAAGAGCTTGTGTCACCAAACTTGATATGTCGCTTCTAGAATATTATATATATATCAAGTATCTTTCATTTTACACCTAACGCTACCTCCCCGCTGCTACCTCATAGCTTTAAATCAAGTAAGTAAACCAATTTATCCTGTCCATCAATAAAACCCTCAATTTAAATGCAATTTAATGCGCAAATTCCAAGAATATCTGTATGCAAGTACATACACAAATTCATGCGCGTCTGCTTCGAATTCTATCAACAGCAATGCAATTGCGATTGTATTGTTTTCTGTGAATTGTATTGTTTTCTGAAGCTCGTCGGATGGGGCGTGGATTCTTCCCCTTGTCGCACTATACTGACACCATAAATGTAATAAATAAGTGCACTTTCTTTAGTTATTATGAAAAGGCTAAAGGGTGAATCTGTATGTTCCACTTGAACGAATTAATAACTGTCAAATTGATAATACTGAATTAGAGTACTGAAGGTGTCAGTACTACCCTGTTCTCTACCCACCTTACCTTGGCGGAACCCATAAGCTGCCTTGGGCCGCCCCTATTTCTTGATCACTTTGGTTCTAGTGGTTATGCATGCTAGCGTTCATGTCGTACCGGCGACGAACCCGACGAAAAGATTAAACGTTCATATTAATTTAACATCTGACAAGGAATTCATTTATTTCATTGCAAATTCTTGTAACTACTCGTGACTTCATATCATTATCAATTGATTATATCAAAATAGTAAATAAAGAGAAAGGAATCTGAATTTCTTAAGTGCCAAAAGATATAATAGCTGTATTGCCCTGAGTTAATAGTGGTCGCAAACAGTCATACGAACTACAAATGCGTGTACTTGCACTTATTGACTCACATACTTTCCCTCGCTGTGCTCGTTGAACCCATCGATGCAGAAGCAGAGTGCTGTAGATCCGGATTAAAAGATAGATATGTTGAAATTCATATGATTGTGCTAATTGGAACAACGCTCGCTGCGTTTACTTTTACTACACCTAAGATTACACTCTCCGGCCAGTCTCGGTTGACTAGCACTAGCCAGCGTCGGTACCGTGGCGGATGTGCAGGTCGGTAAGCTGGTGGCGACGGTTCAGGTGTTGTTGCCAATGGCCTCAAGTTAGTGCTTGTAGGTCACACCCTTTGTGTTACGTGTGCGTGAACAGCTCACTGAATCCGTGGCCCTTCCAGATAAAAAAAAACTATCGTGGGATTATTTGGCCACAAATTTTGGTTAATTCCAATATCACTTAGATTCACATCCCAATATCACCTTTTACAATTTATTCGACCCACCACTCAATGCTTCTGTAATTTGGAAACGATCGCTTTGTGGCTGTCTCGTGATTAGAGAACTTGAGCTTTGCTTTTAACAGAAGTACGGGGTCTTACTAGAAGTATGGGGCAGACAGACGGACCGTTGGAGCGAGGATAACGGTAAACTGGCGTGATTGTTCTTTCGTCTGCTTTGCGCTGCTTGCGCTGGGACCGCATGTATATGCTGGCGTATTGAATTCGCCGTGAAGGGGAACGAATTCGCCTGATCATTTGTCGCTTAACCAGAAAGGGTATCGAGAGGTACATCCGAACACTAACCAACTTGGCCATTGGTCACTACAACACAGCTTATGATTCGAAAGTCTCATCTCGAGATCTCATAAACTGTAGAAGACCGAGTTCATTGCCAAGTTGAACTTACACTTTGATATCTTTTAAATGATATACTCCCATAGACTTTCCTGATTCATTTTGAAGCTCGTAATAGTTAGGACTAAGTTTTTTAATCACTTTGGCTGTCAAGATTACTGGTGCTAGTTTACTACTGAACTTCTTTCCTGCATTGCTTTGCGCGAAATTTCGGGCACAAGCAATATCGCCAATCTTCAACTGAATGGTTCTACTTCGTAGACACGTACATTCTCTTTGGCTTTGGTGCGTGCAAGCTGCAATACATCGGGTGGACTCTAGGGAATGTCATCGGTCAGGACATTTAGTTTGCGCAAGAGCTCATAATCTTTGCCATTACAAATCATATTTTGCCCGAAACTAAAAAAGTATGAGGAATATCCTGTCCGATGGATAAAAGCTCTCAACGAGCCACTAATTTCGCTTAGATTTTCGTCCCAGTGCGTATGATTTTTACCGACATACACTCTGATAGCTGCCAGCCATTAGCGTTAGCCTGTAGAGAGTAAATTGCGGTGCATATATGAAAGACGAAATTTCTAAGCATTCGCAGATTTTGTTCGATGTGAACTTTCTTAACGCAAGTTAAGCTGCAAGAAAGGAAACTTCGTATTGGGATCGACAATAATCAGGAGACCTGTATTCTCCTTCTTGAATCGTGGGTACGGGCCTAAAATATCGATATAAAGCTTCTGAAATGGCCTGTCCGACATCATTGGCTTGCCCATCGGCGGTCTCAAAATTGCATTCGGACTTTTGGTTAGCCGGCAAGTAGCATATTGACTGGCGTCGCACAACAAAAGGAACGGTCTAGAAAAGTCAGGGGTGCTGAGTATGGGTGAGGAAATTAGCTTACATTTTAAGTGCCTAAATGCTTGATCGGCCTCGTTCGTCCAGGTGAATATCTTGCTTTTTCGTAACAGCTCCGTGAGCGGAAGAGTTAACCGTCGACGAAGCGACGATACCACCCAGATAACCCCAAAAATCTTCGCAGTTTTTTAACTGTGGTGGGTACCGGAAATTGGTCAATGGCTATAACCTTATCTGGATCCGTTTTTAACTGTCCATATCCGATTATAAAACCAAGATACTTTATCTCGGTTATACAGAACTTGGATTTGGCGATATTAATGGTCAAGCTGGCGCATCACTGATAGTAGGCTATTTCCCTTAAGAGTATCATGTGAGAGTGAAAGTCATCGGAAAGGACCAGGAGATCCTCTAAATAGACGAAAACTCCTGTGCGCAAATGCGCTGGGATCACCTGATCCATTTATCGGCAAAGGGTCTGAGCTGCATTATAAAGTCCGAATGGCATGACTTTGTATTTGTATTTGCCAAAACACGTGCTTCATGTCCAGCCCGAAAATAAAACGAGTTGGAGGCGATCGGCTCAGGATGCCGTCAATGTGCGGAAGTGGGTACGCTTCTTTGCGAGTACATCTGTTCACTTCCCGCGACTCTAGACATAAGCGAACCTTTTCTCCCTTCTTCACTAGTACGCAATAACTGCTCCATGGACTTTTGGATTCTTCGATAATGGGTCTTTGGGTGTACTAAAAAATGTACAGCAGCTTCACCGCCAATGCAGCAAATAGTAGCGCCCGAATCGAGAAGAGCTATATATTACATTCTGCGTCTTCTATTTTAATTTCAGTGTACTGAATATGGTCGGAGCTCAGAAAAATAGCTGCAACTAACTTTTTACGGATTTGGCGGATTCTCTTCCAGAATGCTCGCATTCGTAAAGATGAACGTTTGCGTGGTTTGTGTCGCTCACAGCTGTCTACTTCGCCAAAAATACGGTTTCTAGCAGACATATAGTGCGCTAATCTGACATGAAAGGGTAGGCTTACTAGTGGGATACACTAATTAGTTACGACTTGCTGTGACATCATGATTCGACAGGCCTGCAATTGGAATTACGACCTGCTCGGGAATGTTTTGCTTTTCTTTGTTGGATGCGACAGCACAGATGTTGTCTGCGTATCCACGTTGCAGTTTTCCGTCAGATGACATACCTTGCAATTGGATTTAACGGTGTCCCTGGCCCCGCATCCATAACAAAATATGGTTCTCGGTTCAAGACAGTGGTCATAGCGAATACCGAATCTACCGCAGCTCCAACACTTTATACTTTTATGCTGTATTGCAGAAATTTCAAATTGCTCATCTAGTTCCGAGATAAAGGGACGGTGTGGTCTGATGGTTTGAGTTTTGTTTTGCTTACAAAATTGCTCATGAGTCCGTATTTCATTCCGCAATCGCGATAGTGTGGCTATATTTAGATGCATCAGCTCGTAGCGAAGTGACGGCTTTGAATTCCGCTCCAAAAGATGTCCTAAGGACTCTTCATTTATGGGATTGCGTAGACGGATAACGAGCTTTTCAACCTCGGATTAAAATTCTTCAAAAGCTGCCCTATCTCCTTGCCGTCTAGCGCTTATGGCTTCTCAGATAATCATATCAGTTTCTATGTCATCGAACTTCTTTCGAAATTTCTGGCAAAAAATATTCCATGTAAAATTTGGATTGAATGGAATGGAATTTCTAGAACCACTCGTTGGCTTTGCTTTCAAAAAGCAAGTGCAAATGGTCACACAAAAGACCGTGGTTGCCGTCTAATCCGTCTCTGTCTCCGTCAAACTTTAAACGACAGTTCTGAATTATAATCGACATTATATTCGAGTATTGCTACTGCCTTGACTTTCAGGCGTATTAGCTGAAGGCGCAACTCTCTGTGCTGAGGGAGTTGGTCGGGACACCTCTCTATCTAGATGGATAGCAGCCATTTGCGTTCTGATTATTTTAGTCAATCCGCTTGTATCATCTGGTTGATATTTTCAAATTTGAATGTTACTTGCGAACTGGCAGATCCGCTCTGGTCGATTAACCCAGTAGACTGAGTTGTAATCGCTTTTCCACGGACGGTTGTCTGGGCTCGATAACATCGAATCAAAAAAAAAACTGGTTTCGTGTGTAGAACAAATTTGCTAATTAATTGGATGGATTAACCAGAGCATGTTGCATGATTGACCACCTTGTACTGATGTTTCAATCTTCAAGCTTGTGGGCCTACATTTGTTGTAGGCTTTTCGGACCCCACGTTGTGCGGCAAATATTTTATGTAGTGTGTGCGTAGAGTTTGCCTAGTTCCTGTTGATCACCGCTTGTCTTGTACTGCACTAGCCGTTGAGCTAGGCGTACCACTGGCAATGGAAATCTACTGGAGTATAGAGGATTTCGGGGGTCGTGCAATTGGCGTTTTCGCCAATTCAATTTAGAATTAAAAGCTAATGGACACACTCATATAAATAGCTTTGCTGCGACATATTCTCACACAAACATAGACTTTTTGCGCAGTTCCACGAAATACATGACGCTTAAAATACAAAATGAAGGACGACAGTAATGCTAGCGCTCACATTGAGAACAGCAATGCAAGAGTTGCAGACAATGTAAATTCTGTTTTCGTCAAGATCCCATTTCCTCAGCTACACGCGGAAACAAACATTGAAATGTTTTTCACCTAGCTGGAAAGTTGGTTTCTTTTACAAGGCACAGGCTCACGGAAGGAGCACGAGAAGTATGCAGCCGTCATCACATATGCGTATCCCAAATACTTAGATCAAGTTGACGATCTTTTTCAAAATGAGCCTCAAACAAATCCATACACAACACACAAACACAAGCAGGCAATTCTTGCAAACTTCGCTGAACGTCGCAGTGCTTTCACGTAACAGCACTGCAACCGAGCATCTAATTGACAACCGCATCAGTAAGATAGAACAAGTAAGAGGTTCTAGTCGGGAGCTCCCGACTATGGAATACCCTGAACCCCCCTTATTCCAACACCAAATGCAGCGCGCGCTCATAGATAGAGAGTAGCGGGGAGGTGGCGATAGGTTAAAAATGAAAGATATATATATATACTATTCTAGAAGCTACATGTCAAGTTTGGTAACTCTAGCTCTTATTATTTACCAAAATTGCTTAAAAAACAGGATTTCGATATACATTTTTATCGATTACTTAGAAACGGGGCAAGTTATCGTTCTGAGATCCTTGCGTTCATACATACGGACGGACGGACGGACGGACAGACAGACGGACATGGCTAGATCGACACGGCTATTGATGCTGATCAAGAATATACATATATACTTTATGGGGTCGGAGATGCTTCCTTCTGGCTGTTACATACATTTGCACTTTGCACAAATACAATATACCCTTTTTACCCATTTTCAATGGGTTCAGGGTATAAAAACGTCTGGATGCCCAGGACATAATGTTTCAAAAAATCAAAGCAAAACTTGGTCAGTTCCTCTACAGCAATAACAACAACGGAAATCGACGAACTCTCAGTCGCAACCGATCACAACCGCAGCAATACACCGATCACACAGGCCGATTCAAAAAAAAATGTATAGTATCATAACAAGTATATCTGCAGTGCCCAACACTGCATTGCACCATGTACCTTTTATCAAACAGACACCAACAACCCAAAAAAATTGCAAAGTAGCAAACTAGCCGGCAACTTCGACGGCCAATCTGTCAAGCCATAATAAATGTTTCCAAGCTTAGTATAAACGTTCACAGTACAACAACCTCTAATCGACTATTTATTCCATATACAAAGTCTGGTAAAGAGTTTCTTATCGACACTGGCGCAGATGTGTCAGTCATACCTTCTGCAGCCATTAAGTTATATTTCTTAGCCACCGGCGAAAATCCTCTTTTGCTAACGGCACTACCATTTAAACATATGGTTCAACCCGCTTCACTCTCGATTTTGGGTTACGTCGTCAATACACATGGAATTTTATCATCGCTGACACAAAATTTCCAATCATTGGATCAGATTTTCTGCAGCACTATAACCGTCTTGTCAATATCAAAGATGGTAAATTAATCGACTCTTAAACTTTGATAGCGCGTTAAGGTGTCTGCAGCCTTCGATCTTCAACATCGTTAAAAACGTTTAACGCATCCTGTGAGTTCGCCCGACTGCTGAAGGAATTCAAAGACATCACACAATTCAATGCCCTCAATTGAGACACGCAGCCACATCGAAAAAATATTATCAGGAAGATACATGGCATTGCCCATGGAGGAGTTGGTTCAACAATTAAACTCATCAAACAGCGCTTCGTGTGGCCTTGTATGTATAAGAATATAGCTCACTTCGTCGTACAGTGCAGCCCTTGCCAAAAATCTAAAGTTCCGCGCCACGATCATTCACCACTCCAACAATACACTCTGCCTTCACGCAGTTTCGAACACATCAATTTAGACCTCATTGGAACATTGCCTCAATCTGGTCAATTTAGATATTGTCTCACGATCATCGATCGCTATACAAGATGGCCAGATGCAATCGCCATCGAGGATATCCAAGCTAAAACAGTAGCCACACCACTCATCAACACATTGATTTCTCGCTTTGGAGTTCCAGCACGAATTACAACGGACCAAGGCAGACAATTTGAATCCAGGTTTTTTAACGAGCTATCGCACTCCTCGGCTTTGACTATTTACGAACAGCCGCCTACCATCCACAGGCAAACGTTGGTACCGCAGGACAACAGGATCGGCTGGCCATCCAAATTGCCAATAATTCTCCTCGGCCTACGCTCAGCAAATAAGCCCGACATCCAAACAACAGCAGCACTGCTTATTTACCGCAAATCGAATTTTTCAAAAACTCCAATCAATTTCAACCACAAACTGATTTCGCCAAGGATCTAACAGAGATGATGCGTGATGATACTCTCAACACAACTACACTGCTTCAACAATCCACAAGACCTCGCCGCACAATTAGACTCCCTGTTCGTTTCACAACTTGCAGTCTAGAAGGGGGTACTATGGCGATCTGGCAGCACACAAAATGATACATTTTAAGTTTTTTATCTTTGATAAGTTTGGTTACACTAATTTGTTATTTCACCATATTACAAAAGAATGTACACACCATCTTCTAGCTCGAGCTATTCAGCGTATGCCGTTCAGTTACTGGCCAGCTTTGTCTGTGCGAGTGAGTTCCTTATGAACTGTGGGGTTCTATCGACCGATGTAAAAGGACATTTACAACTTCCGCAATTTGTAAGTCGTAAGTCAAGTCGACTCAAAGCACTGTGCCCCACCAGTTGTAATTGGCCTCCACGTAGTAACCTGGGTGATTGTCCAAAGTGGCACAATTCGGGAGTGTAAGTAACTAATTTTGTCAGTTTCTAATTTTCTGTAAAAGCTTATAAATTGTTGCTATAAATTAAACTTAACACTTAACATACTATTAGTTTGGATATTTTTCAACAAATTATGTATATCTTATATAGGTATAATTAATTGTTAATTTTTGAAGAATTTCATTATTTTATCTATAATACATTTCTCATTAAAAATATGAGTTGCAATAATTAATAATAGATTGCTCATTCTTTCTTTCTTAGCCCCAGGTGTTAAGCTATGCCTACGAACTGTCCATCAAACTGTAATTTGGTACCACAGGGAGTATCGTGGTGGTATTGGCTTATACCAAAACTCGCGGGTAGAGTCTTGCCCGACGTGGAGTTGCGTTTCAACTAAAAACTGTACAGCTGAAGTCTTACATAGGTCTCACCACCTACCAATGGGGGAATGCTATGTTGCGACCAACATGCATGGAATTGGTACCACTGCTTACGCGTCCCTGAGGGGCAAAAGTCCTGCGCATTGATCTGGCTCACTATACTATAAGTCACTTGTGGTACAAAGTACCGTGGCACTAAACCCCAACGTTCACGCTACGATAAACAAGTGTAGAGATTCTGTACTAATAAAATATACCATATATACCATACATATATACATGTATGCTTGAATGCATAGCTACATGCTAAGCTGAGCCATTTTAAATTAGATCGATAACGGCATCCCTTCTTGAATTTTTAAAGTCCACTCAAAATATTTTTTTATTAGACAATAGGTTTTAAAAACATTATCATGCACATTTGAAGTTAAATAATATCAAATCTATGCTCGAAATCGCTTGGAAGTGGTTTGAATATTTTCCCCAGTAAATTGACATTAAGTTATTACATGATTCACGAATGAAAAGGCTAATATTTTGTCTGTTTTTTTGCAGTAATAAATGGCGAACACTGCAGTTATGTAAACAGTGCTGTAACCAGACAATTTCCGTATCTCCAAGGCATGGATATTATTACAAGACATAATTTGCCAAACACATTTCCGACAGGATTTCAACTTTCCCAGTCAAGCTTGCAATATTCTCTAAAACCATCAATACCTCCATATTTGCATCAATATATATGTGTTCAAGGTACTTACCCACTAAAATATATTTGGAAAATTATTTTAAATAATTTTTAATTTTTGAAGGAAAACGTTTAAGAAAACAAGGAATTGATAGAAAGCCACGACAAGCGTATAGCACAAGGCAATTAGAGCGCCTAGAAAGAGAGTTTAAGGCGGACAAATACCTTAGCGTAACAAAGCGTGTGGAACTGTCAAAAACATTGTCTCTGACTGAAGTCCAAATCAAGACCTGGTTCCAAAATCGACGAACAAAATGGAAAAAGCAATTAACATCTCGTCTAAAAATAGCTCAAAGGCAAGGACTATACAACTGTGACATGTATTATTCAGCAACAAACACATCTTGCTCACATTTCCATCCAACCTTGCTTACTGATCCCGAGCTCTGCTTTTTAAAACCATTTTAATTTTGAACAATCAGAATAAAATTGTACATATCTGTAAAGCAAGAATCACATGTCGAAAATTGATATTGTTGCCAAACATCGTTGATCAGAGCTCAACTTATATGCATCGTAAGCTAATTTTAAAAAACAAAGAAAATTAACTGTGTCATTTGAGAGTTTTGTCAAAATAAATTAAAAAAAAAAAAAGTAGTCATGTTAGAATTTTATTTTGCACCCATTGTTTCTAATGAATGCTACACCACTTGTGGGCAAGCCAGATATTGACGAAGTTCGTTCAATGTGATGTCAGCATAATGCATGAGATTGGTGAAAATATCTTCAATAACTTTAAATTTTCAATAATTTATAATTGATGTGCTAATTTTTTACCAAAATATAAGAAGCATATTCGCCTTTATCAAGTGCACTTGGCAAAGGACTGTATGTATTTCTGTTGAATGGCACCAATTAGTTGTAGTTTAGAATAAGGCATTTGAAAGATCTTTATCTGTATTATAACTCTCCCTATGACACCTATTGTCTTGTTGTTAAATGTGGTTTATTTTCGGACTCAGGTGGTCGGAGATAAGATATTTAAGAGATGTGAATCATCTCTCTTGAATAGTTCTCATGTGTCAAAGTCAAAATTTTTTTGGTTTATTTTATAGGGTCTTTGAATATATAAAAGGGGATCTTCGGGAGCACTGCATTATTCCTACGGGGGATCTATTTAAAGAAACCACCTAGTCAAAACGCGGCAGCAACTTGTCAATCGCAAACGTTTGCGTTGATGGGAAAGCTCCTGCTACTCGTCAATATAGCGAAAACACCTGTTTAAAAAAGGCTGGCCACCCAGCATTAGGTATTAGGTATAAGCAGCCACATGTACTGTTCCTCCGAGGTACCATAGTAGTTAACCCTTTCATGTGTCTCGTGATCACCTGCACACTTGGCACATTTAAGTGGCAGGACACAGGCAATGCCGGTTGAAGCAAGCAAACTCTTGGCAACAACGGTTCGCCTTTAGCTAGCAATTATCCTGCAAGAAAGCAGGTCTGTGGTCCCCAATCTAGTCATTTCTTGGAGTCTTGATAAGAGCAATGAGTCGTTTAAAATTACACATAAGGCAGGTAATGGGTGCTCTTGGATCAGCAGAAGCGATCTCAGAATTATGCGAGAGTTCCCCAAATCTTGTCTTGTAAGCATCAATCGCCAGAGTTTTAGCACTTTCAGCAAGTCAGCCAAAAAGCGGACGACGGGTTGCGAATACGAAATTTTAATGCAATTAGAAATGGACCAGTCAACAACAAAATATGAAAGGTAGAAAAATGTGAAAAAGAAAGGAGGACCGAGCTGGCCAGCAGCATTCACGAGGCCAGCGACCAAGAGCAAGAACATAACACAATCAGTTCTAATTCAAGCAGAGAGCTAAAGAAAGTTCAATGTGGTAAGCCCCGAAAAGTATTTCAGCTATAAAGCAAATAGAGCGCTGATAGTGAATCACCATCACACGAGCTGTACAAGGAATGCGAGATTACATTCATAGGAATGTCACCTAAACGGTGAGTTGGAGGAAAAGGTATATGTGACTATACAGGAAGTTTTCGAGGATTTCATGCTTAATTTGAAGTCATGCTTTTCAGTTAGATCAAAAAAATTGAAGAAGCAAGCAATGGCGCAAGACTTTGAAAACGATGAGAAATCCCGTGTACCTCATAAGGAAGGCTCTATATGGACTGCGTCATTTTAGCTTACGCTAGTACTTTAAACTACTGCAAGATATTGGACTAGAACCCACTGAACAGGATCCGTGTCTGTTTAAGAAACGTCAGAACCAGGATCTTCTAATAGTCGCAACCTACGTCGATAACTTATTATTGCCTTAAATCGCCCCAAATGATAACA
Organism: Drosophila ezoana; assembly: GCA_035045725.1. Lineage (NCBI taxonomy): Eukaryota > Metazoa > Arthropoda > Insecta > Diptera > Drosophilidae > Drosophila > Drosophila ezoana. The sequence continues at coordinate 120,659 of JAWNOU010000044.1, read as the reverse complement.
GCGAACAAAGGCACATTTGATATGACAAGACATTCCAAATAAAGACATTGCTTCAGTGAAGGACTGTCTAGGCATAGAGCTCAAGCAAGATAGGCCGAAACATTGATACTATTTTGACGAGATTCGGCAGGACAGATTTCAAAACCACCAATTACTCCAATAGAAGCGAAAATAACACTCAAACGTCCAACCGAGGAAAATGATTATGAAATGAAAATGTAACGAAAAAAAATTAATTCAAATAGAAGCACATGCATATAGCATGGCATACAATACAATCAAAATTGCAATGCTGCTTATATAATCAATTATATATGCAATTATGCTTACATAATAATAACCAAACTGTCGCAAATGATATCGCAAACTGTTGAAATGCGATTCTTTACCCGACAAACTCTCGCAAACGTATCGGGAAACGATAGCAATATATATCATATGTCGCTCAGTTTGTGGCGAGTCTTGTCTGATGTTTCTTTCGAGTCTGATAAAATATTTTCTGTGATAGGTTTCTGATTCAAAATATGATTAGGTCGCCAAAACCATTAATAGATTCAAAATATCTATAAAAAAAATATTTTATTTAAGCCGGTAGCAATATGAAAAAAGTCCCTTAAAAGATATCGCAAAAGGCTCGCATGAAATATGGTTTACGTAACCTTTTTTTGTTTCATGCCCATTTGTTCCCATTAAAATGTTTGGTGTTTTTTCTAAATATTTTCCGATTAAAAATTTATTTTATAAATAAATAACATTTTATTTAACTTAAAATTTGAAATTATTCCATTGGCAATCTTATAATTATAAACAAGTAAGAGGTTCTAGTCGGGAGCTCCCGACTATTCGATACCCTGAACCCTCGTATTCCAACACCGAATGCAGCTCGCGCTTATAGATAGAGAGTAGCGGGGAGGTGGCGATAGGTATAAAATGAAAGATACTCGATATATATATACTATTCAAGAAACTACATGTCAAGTTTGGTGACTCTAGCTCTTATTATTTACCAAAATTGCTTAAAAAACGGAATTTCGATATACATTTTTATCGATTACTGGAAAACGGGGCAAGCTATCGATTATCGGAAACAAACTCGATCTGCGCGGGCACCAGGAGGACCTACAATTTCAAGTCTCTAGCTCTTATAGGTTCTGAGATCCTTGCGTTCATACATAAGAACGGACGGACGGACAGACAGACGGACATGGCTAGATCGACTCGGCTATTGATGCTGATCAAGAATATATATGGGGTCGGAGATGCTTCCTTTTGCCTCTTACATACATTTGCACTTTGCACAAATACAATATACCCTTTTTACCCATTTTCAATGGGTTCAGGGTATAACAAGTAAGAGGTTCTAGTCGGGAGCTTCCGACTAGGGAATACTCTGAACCCTCTTATTTTAACACCAAATGGAGCTCGTTTGAATTAATAAAGATAAAGTAAAAAAAAAAGTTCCATTGGCAGGGTTTCAACTCGCAACTGACCGCATATTTACTTTCCTCGGTAGGGAAGGTTTGAAGGCCTCTTGCACATTTTTTTTTCTCCGTCCCACGCCAGGAGCATTGTCTTGCAACATCATCCGAACTTTCGGCTAGTTAATTGACCTTGAGGAAAATGTAAGATTTATAAGTGAATAGTAAAATTATTTAATTTAAAGTTTCCTTACCAAATTTTTAAAGGACTTCTCTTCTTTGAGACATTTTTCAAATGCCTCAAAGTCCCCAAGAGTTTGCCATTGGCGAACTTGGCGGCGTCAATTTCGCCTTGTGGGCCTCTCCTCAAACTTGTCCCTTTATTATAGAAATTTCATTTCTTAATATAAAATTGATTCTGCCCCTTCTAAATATAGAAGAAAAAACATTTAAAAATGGATTAAGTTCGAAATTTTTCATTTCATTACCGGAATGATTGCATTGAGCTTGTTAAATACTCGTTCTTTAGTATTTGCTGGATTATTTACTAAGTCTGAATCTAGATGAAATAAAAATGAATAGAATATATATAAAATGTAAAATAATGTCCTCCATTTTCGCTGCCATCCAAAACAAAATTGTACGACGAGCTTATTATTTTCTAAATTAAGTCAATCAAAGGAAAGAAAGTGTGTATACCATTTTCTTCAAAATGAAATATTTTGCTTGTTAATTTCAACATAATGTAGCACTACTTTCGGTTCAAATTGAGTTGTTTCGAAGAGAATATGCCTACAAAGGTGAAATTTATGGAAAAAGTAAAAAATGGCTCTAGGTCAACAACTAATCGGCTATGCAAAATTGTTACTTTCAATTTCAATAATTTTATCTATCAAAATAGCAGTGCTTTAAAGTTTAAAATTTAAAGTTTTTTCTTTAAGAGCGACTTTAAAAATACCGCGTTCTACAGCTGAACGGTTGTATAATTGCTCAAAGGAGTAGTACGACTTTTTCAACATTTTTTTTAGAAGCCACAAAAAGTTTTCGAATGGAAAGGAGCTTATGGTCTGCAGAGAACCATAGTGTAAAGATTATTTGATTAAATGTCTTAAGCAATGAAAAATTAATGTTAAGATATAAGCAATCGGTAAATTTTCAAGAATGAGTTTGCTTTGTGTGTTGTGGTGCTCTGGTTGAAGATGGTTTCGGAAGCTATTATTGGATCGTGGAGGATTACATGATCCTCTGAAAAGTACTCCGCTGTTAAAAGTTTCTCCCTTCTAAACGCAATAGACACAAAAATAAAACCCAGAGGAAAAAGATAAGTAAAATTGGCAAAAGAAATCCGTTAACGCGTATCTAAAACCATAGTAAACGTACTCGCCTGGCTCAACAATTCGTTTCACAATGCCACGTGGTATAAATTTTAAAGTACGTACATCCCGTGGTATATAAAAAAAGATACTTGATATATATATAATATTCTAAAAGCAACATATCAAGTGGGATTAATGGATTAGATTACTGTAGCTCTTAATATGAAACCCAATTTGCTCAAAAAAGAGGATGTCGAAATCGATTTTTATCGATTGCTTGGAAACGGCGTAATTTATCGATTATCGGAAACAAACTCGATCTGCGCAGGCACTAGGAGGACCTACACCTAAAATTTCAAGTCTCTAGCTTTTATATTCTAAGATCCTTGCCTTCAGATGGACAGACGGACGGACGGACGGACAGACAGACGGACATGGCTAGATCGACTCGGCTATTGATGCTGATCAAGAATATATATACTTTATGTGGTCGGAGATGCTTCCTTCTGCTGGTTACATACATTTACATTTTGCACAAAAACATTATACCCGATTTTACCCATTTTTAATGGACTCATGGTTTAAAATAGCATACATCACCAACGACGGTAACGAAAGAATAGAAACAGCAACATCATAAACAGTTGTTAGGAATTAAATAAGAGCATGTAAGTAGACCGATCATTTATATCCTAAAAGTTTATATTGCAAACATAGCTATTACAAAGCTAATTCCTAATCTGTGTGTAGTCGAAATAATTAAAACCAAATAAAAGCCCTATACTTATATGTAAAAGTCAAATAGAAGATTTACTCAACAAATTTTACAAATTCAGCAGTCAAGCCTGCATACAAAATCAGTGCGAAGTGCTAGAAATCGGACAAAGAAATTAAATATGACAATGTCTCCAGAGCAATTTTTGATATTAATAGAAACCGCAGTTAATAACGCTCTTACCGCTCACAAACGGAGTTTTGAGGTGCGAATTCAAGATTCAAAGAAACGTTTAAGATCAGTGTCCAAACTCCAAAAGTAGCAAAAATTGAAGACGCGAAAACTCGAATCTTCCCATCTCCCGCCCTACCAACCGAGGGGCGCTGTCGTTTAACGTACGACACGAGTCGCGAAGTACAAAACGAATACAAACTTCGACTACATGTACAAATACAAATGCAAAAAAAAAGACTATCTACTTGCTAAATAGTTATGAATAGAAGAATTTAAACGAGGAAGAGAAGACTGCGAGCAGAATACTCTGTAATGCTTGTTATAATCATCACAGAGAGCCCTGAACGGTTCATGCAAGGCATAATTAGTTAAGCAAAATAGAAGCGATAAGGGTGTAAAATTACGCGTTAGTCTAGAAGAGAAATTTAATTGGTTACCCAATTGTAGTATGTGCATATATCGAGGGTACACTGTACCAAGAACTTAGCATAAATATAACAGCAACACTTTGTTGCATTAAATAAACAAAACCAATTCAAGTGAGCGTGAAATATGATCACCCACTTATGAACTACGCTAAGTCAGCATTCCCACGCTGACCGCCAATAACATATATATATATGCACATAAGACTCTCTCGCTCTCTAAGACATATACATATATGCAGCCGCTCCGCTGCTAGCGTAACCGGCAGCGCAGCTACGCGGCCTTAGCCTAAGCACTTATGTACATAGGCTAAGCGTACTCAAGGAGTTATGGAATAAATCATTATTAAAACTGAACTCAAACGGCACAGACGTGCCAGTGCATTGTATGATTAACTATTGGGATATTACATGGCAGAGCCGTGCCAGTGTACTGTATGCTGAACTATTGACATATTACATGGCGACCGTGACTCGGTCTGAGTCTTGCACGGATGGAAGCTGCTGAACAACACCAAGAAGAAGAAAATTAGGCAAACAAATAGAAGAATCAACAGCGGATCCATCGACTTTACACGACTTTAAACGAAAATTGAACGCAGTAAGTAGAGTGGTATGTGTGGCAGAAGAGGCGGCGTAGTAAAACGCCTTAGAAACCGAAAGGCAAAATTGCTCAAACTTCTAAATAGCAACGAGACCTTACCGTGGAGCACAACTGTGAAATTACACACAGAGCTTGAACACGTTAAAACGTTGCTAATAGAAAAGAAAAAGAGCCTGCCACAAGAGCCTATGCACACAACCACCTACACTGCAATTCCGAATATTAGTAAAATACTAATCAAGAATAAACCACCCCCAGCAAAGGAAATACCAACGCTAAGGAGGACATGCCCGAGTGACTGCGAGGGACCGCTATACTCACCGTATTGCGACTACACCTGTGCAGCCTGCACCGGTGCCCCAACACAGAAGCAGTAGCAGCCTGTGCAGCCAGCACCGGCCTCGACTAGCGCAACAAGCTAGTCCGGATCAGCGAACCGACAGCGTTTCCAAGAACGCCCACCAATAACATTTTTTTTAATGCACTGCGATGCATAAAATTTAATTTTTAAATTTAAAATTGTAAAATTGAGCGGAATAACAACTGCACAATTAGAGTGAGGCCTGTAAAGCCACGCAAATACTAGGCAGGAAAACATGTAAACTAACTTTTTATAATTCCAAACAATATAAACAAACAAACAATTTGATATATGTCAATAGAAACTAATGAAATAAGTAAATTTGTAGAAAATTTTGAAAATTCAGCCAAAATGGGCATTGTTGACGTAAAAACGGTAGACTCGACAGCTAATGTAATAAACAAAGTCGAAGTCGAAAACACCGACCTTAAACTAATAACAATACTTATTGTTATAATTTTTATTATAATACTAGCGCATCTATTATACAAATTATATAAGTACCACAACAGATGCATTAAGAAGCGATACCAGAGCCAGGCAAACGACCTGGGTAAAATTTAAAATAAAATTACTCGTAATTAGCAACAGTAATTGATTAAAAGCATTATTGAGAAAACAAACTAATTAAAATATATGGCTATTTGCTCATTAAATTTATATATATGTTTTTGCAAATTTTATTGGTTATTTTATAAATCTGTCTGCAAAGTAAAATTTTATTCTTATTTCCTGTAAACATTCAAAAATGATATAGACAAACCAAGAATTTTTTAAAAATGAAATGGAATGGAAAAAGATTAATGCCGAATTAATTAATATTAAAGAAAAATTCGACAAATCATACAAGTGTTTAGCACAAAATAGGAATATTTCCAATGAAACTATAGGAAGACATGCAACAACACTAGTTGCATGTTTTAACCAAGCACGATCACTGATACACGACAATAAAGGAAAATTAAATATCCAACATTGGTCGTATGTATCAAGATTTTTAAATAGGTTGAAAACAAACCTAAATAGCATTAAAACAAAATATGCGCTAGACATAACTATACCTTCGATTTTGAATACTCCAATATTAGTCGAGGAAGAAACAAACACAGATATAGAGACATTAAACATTAAACTGTAAACATGGCCATGTCACAAGTCGAATTTCTTAAGCTAGCCTCTTCACTCATACCTGAGTTTAGTGGAAAGTCTGAGAATCTACAAAGTTTCATTGATGCTCTTAGTTTAGTGGATTCACTAAAAGGAACACATGAAACTACAGCAGTCAGTCTAATAAAAACTAAACTCAAAGGCCATGTTCGAAACTTAATCAACAATGAACAAACAATTCTGTCCATAATAGACAAACTAAAAAGCGGTATAAAAGGCGAATCAGCCAAAGCATTATCCGCTAAATTGTTCAATCTGCAGCAAAAGCAAAAGACAGCAAGTCAATATATTCAAGAAGTTGAACAGTTGACAAGGGCTTTGCAATCAGCACATATGATTAACGGTGTATCGCAAGAATATGCCGAAGAACTAAGCCTACAAGTTGCTGTAAAATCTATTATAACAAACAGCACAATTGACGAAGTCAGGTCTGTAATGAAATCACGAAATTTCAATAACATGAGTGATGTTACAACTGTCTTTGTCGATAGCTGCACAGACTCGATAGGACATCCAAACACAGTCCTATATGCTACGCAGCATCAGAGAAATAGATCCAACCGAGGCAATAACCGCGGAAACAACCGCGGAAATTACCAAAATAATGGCAATAGATATTATAATAATAATAATAATGGCAACAATAGACAGAGAGGCCAATATAGAGGAAACTCTAGAGGCCGTGGTAACTCAAACGGAGGCCACAACAACAACAATAACAATAATGTGAGAGTAGCCCAAAATACTTCGGGAAACTCCCAACAGCCCTTAGGTACACAGCAATAGATAGTAAAAAGGTTCATTCGATTAATCTTAGCGTAAATATATTCGTAACATTCACAAATGTAGCTACAGGCAAAAAACTAATATTATTGATAGACACTGGTGCAGATATATCTTTGATTAAAGAAAATTCCGATACTTTCAATGATATAAACATTAATAATAAAGTTAATATTCAGGGAATCAACCAAGCATTGATTCAATCCAAAGGACTAACATCTTTAGAAATACAAACAACTAAATATATAATTCCACACAACTTCCATTTTGTCGATTCAACTTTTTCTATACCGTGTGATGGAATTTTAGGCATAGATTTTATTAAAAAATATAATTGTCAATTAGATTTCACACCTTCAAAAGATCTGCTCATAATAAGACCAGATAATCTAAATTACCCCATCTATGTTCCCATAACTTACAGCTCCGGTAATAATACAATAGTGTTACCGGCCAGATCCGAAGTTGTCCGGAAAATCGAGCTAATTTCAAATGAAGATAGCATTCTAATTCCGAACCAGGAAATTCAACCTGGTATATATGCAGCAAACACATGTAACACACAGCAACCATGTAATATGTCAATAGTTCACTAAAAATTTTCCAAAACTATTTAATAAACAATTAAAAGAACTTTGTTGTCAATATACAGACATATTCGGACTTGAAACCGAACCAATTACAACAAATAATTTTTATAAGCAGAAACTAAGATTAAAAGATGATGAACCTATATATATAAAAAATTATAGAAATCCTCATAGTCAAAAAGACGAAATTCAAGCTCAAGTCGATAAACTAATTAAAGATGGAATAGTTGAACCATCAGCCTCAGAATATAACAGTCCACTGTTACTAGTACCAAAGAAATCCATAGATAATGAAAAGAAAAAATGGCGATTAGTAATTGACTATCGCCAAATTAATAAAAAATTACTATCCGATAAATTTCCACTTCCTAGGATCGATGATATCTTAGATCAACTAGGAAGAGCAACATATTTCTCTTGCCTTGACTTAATGTCAGGATTCCATCAAATCGAGCTAGACGAAAACTCTAGAGATATAACATCCTTTTCAACGAGCAATGGCTCTTATCGCTTCACGCGATTGCCATTTGGCTTGAAAATAGCCCCAAATTCATTCCAAAGAATGATGACAATTGCATTCTCTGGACTTGAACCATCACAAGCATTCCTTTATATGGATGACTTAATAGTAATCGGTTGTTCCGAAAAACACATGCTTAACAATTTAATTAGTGTTTTTGACATGTGTAGGAAACACAACTTGAAGCTACATCCTGAAAAATGTTCATTTTTCATGCATGAAGTCACATTTTTGGGACACAAATGCACAGATAAGGGAATCTTACCAGATGACAAAAAGTTTGATGTCATATTAAATTATCCAGTTCCACATGACTCGGATAGCGCTAGACGATTTATAGCATTTTGTAATTACTACAGACGATTCATCAAAAATTTCGCCGATTATTCTAGGCATATAACAAGATTAAATAAAAAGAATGTTCCATTTGAATGGACTGATGAATGTCAAAATGCATTTGAATATCTTAAGAAACAATTAATAAAGCCTACTCTGTTACAATATCCAGATTTTACAAAAGAATTTTGTATAATCACAGATGCTAGTAAGCAGGCCTGTGGTGCAGTGCTAACACAGGCCCACAATGGAACTCAACTTCCAGTAGCTTACGCATCGAGAACATTTACCAAAGGAGAAAGTAACAAGAGTACGACGGAACAAGAATTAACAGCTATTTATTGGGCAATCACGAAATTTAGACCCTATATCTACGGAACTCATTTCATAGTAAAAACAGACCATAGACCACTAACATTTTTGTTTTCAATGACAAACCCCAGTTCTAAATTAACGCGTATGAGACTTGAATTAGAGGAGTATAATTTTACAGTAGAGTACCTAAGAGGCAAAGATAATTTTGTAGCCGATGCATTGTCACGGATAACAATATCTGAACTAAAAGAAATACAAAATAAAATCCTGAAAGTCACTACCAGGTATCAAAGTAGGCAAAAATTCTGCGCAGAAAACAATAAAGTAGAGATGCCAAGGCAATCTACTGAAACAGCTTCTCAGCCCAACGTATACGAAGTCATTAATAATGATGAGGTACGTAAAGTAGTGACCTTGCATATAAAAGATATGCTATGTTTCTTTAAACATGGTAAGAAAATTATAGCAAGAATTGATATTGGAGATTTATATACTAATAATGGAAATATTGACTTAGGACAACTATTTCCAAGGCTCGAAAAAGAAGCCGGTATATTACAAATCAGCCAATTAAAAATGGCACCGTGGGAAAATATCTTTGAAAAAGTTTCAATAGATAATTTCAAAATTATGGGCAATAAAATATTGAACACATTGAGAGAAGCGCTACTCAACCCGGTGACCACATTAACAAATGTTAAAGAGAAAGAAGCTATATTGTCTACACTACATGATGATCCAGTACAAGGAGGTCATACAGGCATTGCAAAAACCTTGGCCAAGGTCAAAAGACATTATTACTGGAAAGGTATGACTCGTGATATAACAGAGTACATCCAGAAATGTCAGAAATGTCAAAAAGCAAAAACAACAACAAATATTAAGACCCCTTTAACAATTACTGAAACCCCGATGAAGGCTTTTGACAGAGTGATAGTGGATACAATTGGTCCACTACCAAAGTCAGAAAAAGGCAATGAATATGCAGTCACGCTCATATGTGACTTGACTAAATATTTAATTGCTATACCTGTCGCAAATAAAAGCGCAGCAACTGTTGCAACAGCAATATTTGAATTATTTATTCTCAAGTACGGTCCAATGAAGACGTTCATTTCGGACATGGGAACGGAATATAAGAATTCAATTATAAATGATTTGTGCAAATACTTAAAAATAAAGAATATAACATCAACTGCACATCATCATCAAACTGTTGGAACAATAGAAAGAAGCCACAGAACATTTAACGAATATATACGATCCTATATATCAGTAAATAAAACAGATTGGGACGTATGGCTTCAATATTTTGTTTATTGCTTCAATACAACCCCCTCTATGGCACATAATTATTGTCCATATGAGTTAGTATTTGGTAAGACTAATAATCTACCAAAGTATTTTAACAGCATAAGTAATATAGAACCTATATATAACATAGATGACTACGCTAAAGAAAGTAGGTATAGATTAGAAGTAGCATACAAAAGAGCAAGAAATATGCTCGAATTAAATAAACAGAAAAATAAGGAATTGTATGATTTAAAAACGAGGAACATAACTCTATCAATAGGAGATAAAGTTTTACTAAAAAAATGAAGTAGGCCATAAGCTAGATTTTAAATACACAGGGCCCTATAGAGTTGAAAAAATAGAAGATAATGATAATATAGTTATTTCCGGAAATAAGAGTAAAAAACAAACAGTTCATAGAGATAGGTTAAAAATTTTTAATTCATAACAGACACAAAAAAAAAAAAAAAATAAAAAAAAATAAAAAAATATGAATTATCCAAAGTATGCAAAAATATATATATATATATATAAAAAAAAAAATACACTAAATACATTATAAATACATTACAATTATAAAAAATAAAAAAAAAAAATTTTTTTTATACAATAAATTTAAGTAAAATAACTACACTTAGTTACGTTATTTTTCAAAAGGAGGGAGATGTAGTATGTGCATATATCGAGGGTACACTGTACCAAGAACTTAGCATAAATATAACAGCAACACTTTGTTGCATTAAATAAACAAAACCAATTCAAGTGAGCGTGAAATATGATCACCCACTTATGAACTACGCTAAGTCAGCATTCCCACGCTGACCGCCAATATCATATATATATATATGCACATAAGACTCTCTCGCTCTCTAAGACATATACATATATGCAGCCGCTCCGCTGCTAGCGTAACCGGCAGCGCAGCTACGCGGCCTTAGCCTAAGCACTTATGTACATAGGCTAAGCGTACTCAAGGAGTTATGGAATAAATCATTATTAAAACTGAACTCAAACGGCACAGACGTGCCAGTGCATTGTATGATTAACTATTGGGATATTACATGGCAGAGCCGTGCCAGTGTACTGTATGCTGAACTATTGACATATTACACAATACTGAAGAGTTGATTTCTACCAGTAATTTATTCATGGATAAATATTACACCAAGCATAGCTCAACGATTAATTAAGGAGGTAAGATTAATCATCAGAAGTCTGCTGGAGAATGACCACGATCGTAGCATGAGAGTCGAATTTATGTTTATGAACAAGAATGATTCCTAGATCATTAACTTTCAGGGATGTAAGAAACCAATTGAGGAGGGCGAATTAAGTAATCGATTGTTAAGTATAAAGTATATTCTGAAATTGTGTATTTTTGCCCTCTTAATGTACGGCACATTGTATTTGGCATGTTGCCGCCATTACTCAAATGTTAAGCTCATTATTGTCGTGAGTTCGAAGGCCGTAGAAGGAAAGACTGCGGTAAGATTCTGAGGGAATATACATACATATATCTAAGTTCTAACCTATGTAATCCGTTCAGACTAAAACACTTGCACTTGCACCGGCACTTGCACTTGCACTAGCTCTTTTAAATTACGCTGTCTCTATTAACATCGGAGTAACATGACCAGGGGCCAGGCGTAAACCTTGCAGTGTTCAAATTGCAGCTCCACCTTCGTTTGGCACGCGACAATGTCAATGACAATGTCAATGACAATGTCAATGACAATATCATTATGTTCAAGGCATAATTTCACATCGTCAGTATACATTGATACTCGAGAGTGAAACAGTATCGAGGGAAAGTCATTCATGAAAAGAGTAGCGGGCCAAGATGACAACCTTGACGTACACCGGAAATAACCAGAATACGTTTAGAAAACAAAAAAGAAATTCAAGAGATTGACTGGGAAGCCGAGAAGGCATAATTTATGAAGTAGTAAGGAGTGGTTGACAGAGTCGAAAGCCTTACTGAAATCAGTATAGATGACGTCAGTCTGCATTCTTTTCTTAAGCCCATCAATTATAAGCGAGGTAAACTTAAAAAGGTTTGTGGTTGTAGATCTGCGCTTCACGAACCCATGCTGGGAAGGAGAAATAATAGAACTACATAAATGTTGCAATTGAGATGTTACGATTCTCTCAAAAGCTTTAGGTATAGCGGATAATTTGGAAATACCTCTATAGTTTTCGACATCACACTTACTCCCATTCTTATGGAGAGGGATAATGTATGCTTTTTTCGAAATGGTCGGAAAAGATAAACTGTTTACGGACAATTCAAAAAGTTTTAATATTGGTTTACATGGGGCTGCAGCACAGGTGAGCACACAAGCTGGAACACCATCAGGGCCCGGTGAGAAAACCGGCTTGATTGTGTAAGGATCGTTGAGAAGCGAACTTTCCGTAATAATGGGATTTAAGATGTAGTTTGAGATCAGTAACTAATGAGGAAAAGGCTGATTTTTTGTATACCTAGAAGAACAGATCGGCTATGCCTGGGTCAGTAGGCAAAATATATGTCTTTCATTTAGAATTGACAAAGTTAAAAAATTGCTTAGGATTACGTGAAAATTGGAGGCGACAACGCCGAAGGTAATCCTTAAACCAGATGGAAATTTGAGTTGAAAAATTTTATCGGGCAACTGATTTCTTAAACTTTTTATAGCACCTTGACTTTACATTTTTTAACCTCATAAGTTCACTTGAGAACCAGGGAGGCCTATCAGACCTCGCTGGGTCATAAAATAGTTTAATGGCAACATCAATGTCTGCACAATTGTACAGTTGGGACCAGTCCACTTGCAGAATAAGATCCTTCAGTTTATAAAAGTAAGCCTTTCGGAAACAACGGGCACGTTCACCTTATTTCGATTTCTTAATAGGGACTCGGGCTGGTACATCACTGACCATATCCAGAGTTGGATGTAAAGGCTCTTCCAGAAGCGGGTCAATCCTGTGCACAACACTGTCGAACGAATCCAACACGAAAAACAGATCAATAGATCTATTTCTCGAAGAGGGCAACATTAAGTTTGATTGAAGTACCCAAAATAACTGAAAGGTCCCTATCAGAAAGTAGGGAGATGCTAGATTTTAAGCGTTAAGATCGGTTTGATAAATGGATAAGTTGGATAGAGGGGGTATATAGGAACATGAAATAAAGATACAGAAATTTCAAAATACGACTCTAACAGCCACCAACTCAATCTTTGAGATGGGAAGTTCGATGGGTTCCGGCGAAAGAGCAGACTCAACAGCTATGAGTACTCCTCCTCCGATACCTGAAGCTCGACCACATCTGTAGATGGGGTATTTGGAGGTACAAATGGAAGAATCTGAGATGTCCGGCTTAAGCCAGGCTTTTAAATCATCTGATATGTCTCTTTGGTGAAACAACCACTAGAGGCTTAGGCACCACAGGTGGTAATACTATTAGCTGTAGTTCCTAAAACAGCCAGTAGTCTGGACGACGAGCCTTCTAGCGGATATTGTAAATTTAATTGTTGCTGTCGCTCTTCTTCTTCAACTGCGGACGACACGGATAATTTAACTGGTTTTTCACGTGCCGATGTCACACATTTCGAAACAGAGCCAATGTCCACAGCAGACCTCACAGCTACCGAAGTAACAAGAGAGATTAGTTGCTGTGTAACCGGTGTAGTAGGCTGCTAAATTGCAGTCGGAGGGTTAATGGTATTAGGCAACGGCAAATCACCAGGAGAGGACTCCATAAATTTTAGGCTATTAAATTGGATATCCAGGGCTGTGAGCTGATCGTTTAGACCCCTAAAGCCACTCCTGGTTCAATCTCCCTACACGAGTCGCATCTATAGTGCAAACCATTTCGTTGGGCAATAGCATCGCCGACTAACCCAGCGAGGCGATGTGCAGTTAAACATAAAAAACAAAACAACAACCAGCAGCTCACCTACAGAGCTAATAGCGCAAGCGCACAAAAAAAAATGCACAAGAATACAAATTTAACAAAACATTATTTATATGATAAAATGAACAGGCCACAAGCATGCACTCGCGATAAAATAAAAAATAAACCGAGAACGCAAACAGAATAATGGAATATTACGGCAAAACATTCACGCTTAAGAAGAAGATGATACTCGCGATAAAATAAAAAATAAACCGAGAACGCAAACAGAATAATGGAATATTACGGCAAAACATTCACGCTTAAGAAGAAGATGATAAGTCCGATATTGCCACAATATAGTGCAACTTATCACTTACACACACTGTCAAATCAACCGACCAACCGATAAACTGCTTTTGAAACCAAATAATAATAGAAGAAAGTAGAAATGTCTTGGATAGTACTGTTATTACGTTTGGCGAAAAGACTCGCCACCTAATATATTTCTCGGATAGAGAACAACTGACATTTAGAGGGTATCTCAAGCTATCAATAATGATGTAAACGCAATTTTCTGTCAACTGCCAATATAAGCTTTTGTTCAGCACAAGTGTAAGTTCAGGGACGACAACATTCAGCCACACAAAACACATGGTTTCCGATATTGTAAACAAAAATTAATAGAAAGAAATAGCTCATGAATTTGTAAAACAGATTCTCCATTTTTTTAAAGATGACCCAACTAGCAAGCGTTGTCGTGGCAAATTGCAACATTTTTGAAGGGGCGAAATATAATGTAATAATGTATAAACAGTGACATATTTTCAGTCGACAAACGGTACTTCCTTACTTGTATAGACAAACACGCGAAATTATCGATTGTTCAACGTATTGCTTCCAGAACAATAATGGACATACAATCAGCAATATTACAGCTTATGAACTGTTTTAAACACACTAAGACAATACATCGCAATAATGAACCCTTTATAAAATCCGAAACAATGAAATCACTTTTAAATAATCGATCTAACATTCAATTGTACCCTTGTCGAAATCGTACGCTGTCTGAAAGCTGAGAGAAATATAAGCCACACAGTTTAACTAATACTTCAGGCAGCCATAGAATATAACAGGAAAATTCACTCGATTACAAACAAACGACCTGTCGACAGAATTCATTCATCTCCCCCTGAGCTCGACGCGGAATTAAGAAATAAAGGTCATAAATCACAGAATATCCAATTGCAAGGGTAAAAAGAAGTAAGACAAAATATAAATTTCCAAATAGGAGATTAAGTCCTTGTAAGATGAAATAAGAGACTGGGAAATAAGTTTACACCTTTGCACAATTAAAAAAACAGTGGATGCAGATGTCGTGTGGCTTTCGGAGAGTGAAGAGCCAGTCGGACGGCGTGTCGGTTAAAGTGGAAAAAGCCAGATAAAAGGCTACAAATTTTCCGTCGCATTCAAATCTATGGTCGTTACTCATCTTAGTGTTTTAATTGTCTTTGGCGACTGTATATATGACTCCTAAAGGAACAGCTAGCATCTCCCTTTCATTTGTAGCTTAATTTTCTTCGGCCTTGTTGTGCGTGGTGCAATGTACGGGTTTCACAGGCCATTTAAATTTGCTATTGCCCTATGCATTACAGTAGCGCCTCGTGTAGGGAGGTTTCCGGCAAGATGCATCGTATAAGTGGCAGAATAGAACTGACTTCAAAGGTGTTATTATTGGCTTATGCAATTTTAACGATCAGCTCACGGCTAAAACCTCTGTGTCATTCTCCAATGCGTGAAAAGTCTAACTGCTCTTCAGCCTCCGAATATGTCACATCGGAGCAAGAAACCTCAAACGTTTTATGCTAGTTTTCCATTGTCGCTGTAGTCCCTACAGAGCGACTCCAATAACTTAATCAGCTGTCACTAGACAATCCGTCGTCCGGAGTACCGGCTATTTTAGATGCGCCATCCGATAGTGCTCCTACTGTCCCCCAATTATAACGGTAGAAAAATTGAATTTCACCTATTCGAGGCGTATATCCTCCTCCTCCTGTTCCACCCGAAATATTTACAACCAAACTGTTGTAAAGAGTAAAAGAATACAAAGCCAAAAACATATATCGGACTACGATTTTAACACCACCTCTTTGATTGTGTTTTCCTTCAAGATGTTATAAGTCTAATATGTAAACTTTCTTATATTTGCGTTGATTCCTTGGGCGCCCATTTTCATATTATCGCTTTTACTGAGCCTTCGTTAAGATTACTGTCTATCCTTCCAAATATACCACTTACAGATGCGTACGAGCTTTCCGTATCGGAACAGAAGTATTCATAGCTTTTGAGTCAGCGCATTCGTCGGAGCCTCACAGCTTAGAGATTAAGTTTGTTGATTTTTCAGTTTCATATATTGCGACACTCTGGCATTGCACTCTATTAATTCCAACTAGTTCCTGCTTACTTACAATAAGCTCAAGATCGTTCTTAGCGACTTCAATTTTCCTGAAATTGCTTATTCCCCACCGTATTTTTTTCATTATCTCGAAACATAAACCTCACAATTTGGTCTTTGT
Source organism: Drosophila ezoana (assembly GCA_035045725.1). NCBI lineage: Eukaryota > Metazoa > Arthropoda > Insecta > Diptera > Drosophilidae > Drosophila > Drosophila ezoana. Next base: position 104,126 of record JAWNOU010000044.1, on the reverse strand, counting down.
GTTGATTATCTGATGTGAAATTACAGTAAAGTTCATCATCTGAGTTTCGCAAAGTTCTGAGAAAAGTCCGAAAATGTCATGGCAAATGCACAAATCATCCTTGGAATTGAAGAGAAGGGCACTTGTTGGCGTCGGTAAAATTTTCTAAGACGTTTTCTTCAGAATCTCGGCGCCTTTAATCGCGATGCTAATTTCTCAGCTTCTCAGCGTAGTTTTGAGTAGTGAGCCGAGCCCCGGCGCAAGTAGGTGGCAAATTTGAATGCCATCAGGCCATGTCATTAAAATCAAAAAGTTTCGCACACAGTGCGACAACATCACATTTAAACGTCACATTTAAAAAAATTTGATTTGTCGTGTCCAGTCGATATTCCCAACCATTATGCATATTTAAATAATTTATTTATATGGTCTTAATTAATTGAAAAATGTAACTGTTTTACTGTATGCAATGAACGCACACAAAAAGCCTTAGACTGTGACATAATATGCAGAACAGAATGTTGCAATCTAAAATTAATATACTTCCCTCGGCTTTGCAGACACATGTATACAGATAACAGGTATACAGCACCAACATCTACGGGTCGTGGCATAGATAACATTATTAATAGTAGTAATGACACAGTAAATAGGAAATTATATTTATCTCTGTATAAAAATCGTTGTATAAGAAGCTAAATGGTCTTTAATTACAGAACCGGTCAATACTTAAAATACCTTATTTTAAGAAAGTGTGCTCTGCTGGTCCAAAAATTAAAAATTATAAAAATCTGCCGGGCTGCTTGGCAGTTGAAAGCGAGTAGAGAAGAAGAAGACATGATTTTGTGAATCACAACAATGAATAAGAAGAGTCCATAAGCTTATATAATAGGCTGTAGCTCAAATCAAAAAAGGATAGCAAGGTTGTTGGATTTTTTTTTTTTTCATTTTCAAGTCGTTCGTTTTGATTATTGGTTGCTGTTGGTTCCAATAGAAAATGTTCTGAAGTTGTCTTTTAATTTTTGGACAACGGCAGAAGTAGTTGTAGACATCGGGTGTTGTATTTGCAGCCTGGGAATCTTGCAACATTTGACTAACAATAGGATGGGAACATGTTGCATATCACTATTAGTTAGAGGGCTTAAACATTTAATTTAATTAAGATAATCATCTAAATTTAGAAAATTAGATCTTATATTTTATGAAATTGGTTGAGCATTCTATTAGTTTGGCATAAGCCCATACTTTGTACATAATTCATCAATGACAGTAATTTCATGTGGATGATGAGCATAACATGGCAGGTAGGATGTGGACTTAGGAAAAGACGACCATGCTAGTTTGGCAAGGTTGAAATCACCCATACCACATAGCGACCATCAGGCGTCCAGACTTTGGTGAATGCTGCGAATGTTGTCCACATGCGCTTTTGTATAGATCAAAAGGGCTATTAGGCGGTATATATGAGACACATATACAAATAGTGTCCAGGGTAGAGTTTTCGTTACTTAGCCGTACTTTCACAGCTTCTCTGTCTTTACGAAAGTTCTGGTTCTGGTGTCAAAAATTTCAGCGTCATAGAAATCCAAGTTAAGCCATGTCTCAACTAGTACTGTGACATCAAAATCATATTGGGATATAGCCATGTGAAGCACTTTCGATTTGGTTCGCATCCCAGATGTGTGCTGATAATATATCTTGAGTCTAGAAGAAGCTTCGTCTTAACCCAGCGTTAACGCAGGCGCAATCGAATAGTGTGGTTATATTAAAGAATTGTTTTCCAAAACGTCAGAGGAGCGACTAGCTAGTTGCCGCTGGCGCCGATAAAGAATAACAAATCATAGCCCAAGCAAAGCGATTCAGAACTCCAAATAATCCATGGATGGGGATGGCGTTATTAGATAGGGCAGCCTTCTGATAAAGAGAGTGTGAGAAGAGTAGCAGCAGTACGCAACAGGTTAGCAATCCATTCAGCGCAGCAAATATCGAAGGAAGCCGATTGTGACTATATTAGACGAAAAAGTAGTTGTAGCAGAAAAAGCGTGCGTGGTAATCCGGTCTCAAGAGAACGCAATTTGAGATTAGCCGCTTTGACAACAACACTAGTAACATCACTGGCGTCGATCACTGCTGGCTTTTTGCAATACGTAAGGTTAGCGAAAACATGCTCAATCGACACAGATGTGGGTGGGCGAATAGCTGAATTTTTTTATTTATTGCATTATTTTCATTCACAGACACTTTTTCTAATAATAGCCACAATGAAGTGTTAAAGACTTTTGCAAATAGCGGCTCAGGAACACCCAGCTTAAAGTTGACAAATCGCATTGATGATAAATCCGCTTTTAGTTTAACTAGCTTAATGCTCGTAAGCGCATCAATATTAACTTGAAGATTGTCAGCAATATATCTCAACACCGCCTCTAATTGCATTTTGGTTGAGAATTTACCAACCTGTAAATATTTAAGGCTGTGCTTTACTTCAAGCTCTGAGCAATTAGGCGCTACACCAACCACAAGTTTGCTGTTATTGCAAGCTCACTTCATCATTTGATTTTTCCGAATTGTTACAAAACGTTCGCTCTCTAACTCTGCATGCGATTCGGCTGCATAGACGGGTTTGACAATGTAATTTTGCTCTAATGTTGCCTTTAGACCGTCAAGTTACTCAATTTTCATGTGGGAATCATTAAACACGACAAACACTGCCATAGTAGATTCGGTAAGTTAGTTAAAAGCTTTATGGCTTTCGTTGGTAACACGATGAATTGAAGAACACTGGATAGCTTCAAAATTTCGCAGCTGAGCTGTTAATACCTCAATACTGCACTCAACAAAAATGCGAAACGGCATAAAGAGTTAAATTAACACGAAATAATGATAGAACTAACATAACAAGTAAGATGTTCGAGTTGGGAGCTTCCGACTATTATTATTATTGTACCATAGAATATATTATATTATATTATTGTACCATAGAATATTTGTGTATTCTTAAAAAGTCAATTGCATTAAAATTGTGGCTTAGATTGGTTGGCAATATAAGTTGGGTTATTAACTGGATTTATAGCTCTGTGGTGTTAGCGGGGAGGTGCTGATGGGTATAAAATAAAAGATACTTGATATTTATATAATATTCTAGAAGTATATTCTTATAATATATCCAATTTGCTCAAAAAACAGGATGTCGATATCGATTTTTATCGATTGCTTGGAAACGGAATAAGTTATCGATTATCGGAAACAAACTCGATCTGCGTAGGAACTAGGAGGACTACAGGACAGGACTACAGCTAAAATTTCAAGTCTCTAGCTCTTATAGGTTCTGATACCCTTGCGTTCATACATACGGACAGACGGACGGACGGACGGACAGACAGACGGACATGACTAGATCGACTCGGCTATTGATGCTGATCAAGAATATATATACTTTACTGGGTCGGAGATGCTTCCTTCTGCCTGTTACATGCATTTACATTTTGCTCAAATACAATATACCCTTTTTACCCATTTTTTATGGGTTCAGGGTATAAAAATTGAGATAGCGCGAGTCACTGTCATTTCGGGCCTCGCGGTGACAAGGTGGGGTGGGGAAGGTGTTTACGAACTAGCCAACGATATGTTGATGTAAATTTGCTATTCTTAATGGATGTGGTCTTTTAGATATAATTCAGTACAATCCACACAGTATAATGCAATCTCTATTTATAAAACTGTTTGTCCTGACTGACTGACTGACTGATTGGTGATCAACGCACAGCCCAAACCGTAACAGCTAGGAAGCAAATTTGAAATTTCCACTGTGGTTACCCTATGAGATGAAGGTGCATTTGGGAAATTCCACCCGCAAGTATGGAAAAATCGCGAAAAACGTTTGTATGCAACTTTTTTACTTACCAGCCGATCGGCCTTAAACACAATTTCAAAAATCTTTGTTGAAATTCATTTTAGGGCTGTTTCGCATTTTCTTCGAAAATCCAATCCTCCTTGGTGGATGGGAGTCAAACATTTTGTGGGTGACGTTTTGCCCTCATATTTATTTTCAAGGATCTAGATAAAAAATCACTTAAACCGTGCAAAATCTAAACTCCTTCGGTAGAAATGCGATTCAAAGATTTTTTGGGCAAAGTTTTAAGTAGAGTCCGATTTACTTCGAACTATTTTCAAAGCTTTACATAAAAACTTTATGAATTCGTGTTTCAGCGATTTGGGAAATTCCACCCACAACAGTGGTTAATTAGCGAAAAACGTTGGTAAGAATCTTTTTTGGTAACCATTTTCAAACATCTTTGCTCAAATTCATTTGAGGGGTGTTTCGCACTTTTTGGAAAATCCGTCCCTGCAATTCAAAGGTTTTTTTTTTGATGAAGTTTTAATTTTTTCCGATTTGCGTCAAAATTATTTTCAAAGCTTTACGTGTTTTAACGATTTGGGAATTCCACCCGCAACAGTGGTAAATTCGCGGAAAACGTTTGTATGAAAGTTGTTTGTGTACCGTCCGATCAGTTTCAAAATCATTTTCAAAACTTTTTGAGAATATCTATTTTATACGTACCACGGGCAAGGCCGGGCTAGTATACATATATATTGGCAGGCCACGAGTCAGCGGCAGCTGGCACAAAGCGCTAGAATTTCTGAATACATGTGCACACATACACAAAGAGAATTACAATTTCGATTGCCTCGTATGCTCTATTTAAATGCTGGTCCTGTTTTAGTTCAGTTTTTATACCCTTGCAGAGGGTATTATAATTTTGTCGTGAAATGTGTAACGCATAGGAGGAGACATCTCCGACCCCATAAAGTATATATATTCTTGATCAGTATCAACAGCCGAGTCGATCTAGCCATGTCCGTTTGTCTGTCCGTATGTATGAACGCAAGGATATCAGAACTTATAAGAGCTAGAGACTTGAAATTTAAGCAGGAGGTCCTCCTAGTGCTTGCGCAGAACGAGTTTGTTTCCGATAATCGATAACTTAATCCGTTTCCAAGGAATCGATAAAAATCGATATCGACATCATGTTTTTTGAGAAAATTTGGTAAATATTTAGGCTAGAGTTACCAAACTTGATATGTTTATTCTAGAATAGTATATACATATCAAGTGTCTTGCGTTTTATACCTATCGCCACCTTCCTGCTTCCACCGCAGAGCTATAAATAAAGTAAATAACCCAACTTGTGTTGCCTACCAATTTAAGCCACAATTTAAATGCTATTTACTTTTTGAGAATACACAAATATTCTATGGCATAATAAGATAAACAGTAGAAAGTTTCATTAATATCGGTTAGAAAATTTCATTTAGATCGGTTAAGAAAAACCAAGAAGTTATGTTTTTTACTGGAATAAGTGGGTTCAGCGTATCCCCTAGTCGGGAGCTCCAGACTAGAACCTCTTACTTGTTTTTTGTTTTTTAAATTTATCTTATTACAAACGAGCGCGTTTCGTGAACAGCATTTTGTGTTGGAAGTAGAGGGTTCAGGGTATCCCCTAGTTGGGAGCTCCCGACTAGATACTCTTACTTGTTATATACATATATGATATTTGTGGAATTTTGTAGTGCGTCATGGTCATCGTCCCCCCCTCTTGCAGTCTCTTTAATACAGTTGTTTGGGACCAGGTGCTTGAAAAAAAGTGCATAAAAGTAAACGCATACATACACACGTTCTTAGCCAGCCAGATGAAGTCCGCTTATTTTCGTTTCACTTTGCGCTTGGCGGGTGCTATACAATAGTGGTACTTACCTTACTTTATTCAAGCATATAAGTTTTTTTTAAGTCTTTTGGTATATTGAGCGTGCACGTCTTAAACTAACATACTTAAGTTACTTTAAATAATTACTTCGATTTTAATTTTAATTAATATAGATAAAATCGAATAAATTTAAACATGGCAACCAAAGAATGTTTGGATGATCCAAAAAAGAATCGCAACATGTCTATTGTTATTATTATTAAGCATAAGGAGTTTGAATTAAACCAAGAATTTACAGAATGAAGAATAGATATATTGGCATACATATAGATACAGCTTTAAAATATCTGATTTGAGTAGAAACTTTTGACACAGATGATGACTACCGTGGCGAGCTAGAAGAACTCTGTGGAACGACTAAATATCGTTTTAAGTGCGTAATAAAGGCACAAAGTCCTGCAACACCTGCGGCTTAGCTCAAGAATTTCATTAGCCTGTTCGAAACTCTTTTGCATAACGATCAAGCGATTATAGAGAATATAAAGAAATTCAATCATTTGAACTCATTTCTGTCTGGTGAAGCTCTAGTTACTGTTTGAGTTAGTGTTCGAGTTTCTGTTAGAGCACTGTTAGAGCATTTAAAATCACCGAGGACAATTATTTGGAAGGATGAGACAGCCTTAAGAAAGTAATCAAGACCAGAACAATTAGACCTCCCGCTGTTCATCCATGGTGTAACCAACATAAGGGCTCTACTGGAATCGATATGTACAAGGCAGGTAGAGACAGCAAGATGTTATACGGCCCAAAAAGTGCATCTCGTTTATGCAGATAGGTGGTAACAGTCGACCCTGCGCTAAAATTGAATTATTTGATTCAATGCTACCGCTGTCAAGGGTAAGAGCATACTCAAAGATATTTCCAGCTTAAACACAGATGAGTCAAGTGCGGTGATAAACACAGCTCGGCAGAACTCATTAGAGGTAGAGAGGAACCACCGTACTGCGTACATTGTGGAGGCGAGGATGCTGCATCATATAAAGGCTGCGCAGTTTGTGAGAAGACCAAAGCGCAGGCGTTCTCAAATGTTTCCCACCATCCAAACACAGGCGTTCATCAGGAGGACGCGCTCAGAAATGGAAAGAACAATACACAAAACCAAGCCCCACAGCCCGACCCAGCAACAGCTATGGAGGCTATGGAGCTATGGAGGCTATGGATGATGGAAACAATTATGAAGAAAATATTCATCCAGAAGACGCAAATGCAGCTATGGAGGCTATAGATGATGGAAAAAATTATGAAGAAAATATTTATCCAGAAGACGCAAATGCTAGCTGTTACAGGTAAGCTACGCAAGTAAAGCCGACTCTCACCATCTGGAATGCGAACAGCCTGTGCAAAAGCAGGCCAGAGGTCAAACACTTTGTGACGTTCACCAACACAGATATACTCCTAATATCTGAAACGCACTTCTCCCAGAGATCGTACTTCTCAATCAATGGCTTCGATCTTATTCACCCTAACCACCCCAAGGGTAGAACCCGGGGCGGAGCTGAAGTGCTCATCAAAAAAGGAATAAAATATATTGAATTCTCCAGAATACCAACAGGACCGGGTGTAGTTTGCTCAGGTCCGGCAGCCCAGCCCGCTAGGCGACTTCACTTACTTCTATTCCGATGCAATCCCAAAAAATATACAAAATACTTAGCCGCGGATCCACAAAAGCTCCCTAACATACTGGACAATGCCATTCTAAAGGTATAGCCCCCAATAAAATACAATGCAGCATCAATGAGAATATATTCTTCGACCAGAGCACTGTTACGCTACAAATCCACACCCCGGTCGAGAAAAAAACGGAAAAAACGCGGAAAAGGCTGATAAAAAATAACGTGGACAGCAATAAAACACGACTGCTAACCAAGGCCAACCCAAACGCCACACTTTGCTCAGGAAATTCACAATGCTGCAAAGTTAGTTAACCCGACAAACAGCTACAAACCTGGAACAATAGCTAAAGCGTAACTGGGTTTCTATTCGCAGCCCATGGGATAAAAACCTCCACAAAACACCTTAAAGAGCTACTCAAAACCTAAGGAGGAGCGCTTTTGGTAGGTTCCTCGAGGATCTCGAACGCGCTGACCCATTAACCCAATAACCTATAGCATGTCACACGTCTCATTAAACGGCCTGTACGAAGAGCAACTGCGGTCCAAACGGAGACAGGTGCCGAACAGACCAAGAAAGACCAAATGCCTTTGCAGACGACCTTCTAAACTATCCCCCTTCGAGTTCCATAAATGCTACACCTCCTGCAGACAGTTTTACACCAAGTGCGGTGTCGCTAGCTCGTCCATAAAGAGTATCAGAACCGGAGTACCACAAGGCAGAGACTCCTGCTGGCAACATACGCCGACGCTACGGTGTTCTTGGTCACAGTTGATTCCCCAAAGGATGCTTGAGAGACAGCAGCAGCTCAATATGCTCAAAATAATATCCTTAAAAGATGGAACATAATGGTCAAGTGTACAAAGAACGGTTTATTACGAACATGGGACCAGAGTACAAAAACTCAAATTACAGACATGAAAAAAATTAATATAATATCTACGACTTACCACCACCAAACACTTGATACAGTGGAGCGGATTTAATACGGGCCCTTCGGTAGCACACGATAATAAGATAGATGTAGAAAGGGATAATATACCAATTAAACACAAACATTTTGAGAATCTGATAGTTCATAACAATGATAAGAACCTATAGTTCTTATCTCAAAAAGCTATAATAAGTAGATAAAAATTGATGCAAAATTACTCGTACTTTGGTTGTGTTGACACAAGAAGTTCAGTCCATGTCCTATCAGCAAAAACGAGGGTCGCTCCAGTCAAAACGGTGTCTTTGCCACGACTTGAGTTGTGTGGGGCAGCACTTCTGTCCAGATACGATAATTCGGACAGAAGAGCTGCCCTGCACTGAGGCCCGGATATTCTTGGAGGAATAAATGACTGATAACTTACTGAAAAGACTCTCAAGAAGTGGATCGTCCCAGCCCAGTTCTTGGAGCCAAATCTCCTGCATAATTATTTTTGTCTGAACAATGTCTGGACCCAGGCATCCTGCTGGATCAAATAGTTTAACAATCTGTGATAGGACCTCACGTTCGGAGACGGACTGCTTGATTGTCAGCTCGGATGGAGCAAAAAATAACTCGACGGTGTCAGCTTTCCACCTGATCCTGAGAGTCTTCAGCGAACAGGCCTCCTCGATTTCTAAGAATTCGGTGCGAAACAGGTGGTCCTTGGAAATCGCTTTTAGCAAGACCTTTTCATTGAATTTCCATTTTCGCAAGGGCTATGCGAAGTTTTGCAATTGCCTGACCTGCTGTTGAATTGACTCTGCTGAAGACATATTGGAAGACCCTCCATCTAAGGATTTTAATGGTTAAATTGACCCGACTGCATGTAGCACATCGTTCAGACTTTTGCCATGAAATGACTGGAGGGAGGCGTTAAATACTACGAGGAGCTTCGTCCGCAGGTCTTCCAGGTGAAAGTTGGGCGAATTGCTGCTCCAATAGGGGCGCTCTTTATACCCTGAATATAATATAATGTTTTTGTGCAAATATAAATGTATGTAATCTACGACCCCATAAAGTATATATATTCTTAATCATCAGCAATAGCCAAATCGATCTAGATATACCCGTCTGTCTGTGCGTCCGACTGTCCGTATATATGAACGTAAGAATAGCAGAACCTATAAAAGCTTGAGACTTGAAATTTTAGCTGTAGGTTCTCCAATTGCCTGCGCAGATCTTTTTTGTTTCCGATATTCGATAACTTGCCCCGTTTCCTGTTTTTTAGCTAATTGGGTAAATAATAAGAGCTAGGGTCACCAAACTTGATATGTTGCTTCTAGAATAGTATATATCTATCAAGTATCTTTCATTTTATACCTATCGCCACCTAACCGCTACTACCTCATAGCTATAAATAAAATTAATAAAAAATGTTATGCTTAATACCAATATAACAATTTAAATGCAATTGACTTTCTATAATATACGAATATTCTATAGTAAAATAAGATGCAGAAAATTTCATCAAGATCAGTTAAGAAACACAGAAGATATTAAATAAGACATTATTTTGGTGGCCTCGAGTTTAGGGCAACAAGCGCAAATTGCAAGAATTTCTGTATACATGTATACACACACACTTTCATGCGCGTTTTCTTTGAATTCTATCAATAGCAATTGCGATTGTGCTGTTTTCGGTGCTGCTATTTTAATTCGTTGTTTTCTCATTAAGATTTAATTATTGGTGTGGCTGTTGATTAGAGGCGGCGGCAAGTGGAGTGGTCTGTTGCGAGCTCGAGCCCTGGAGAGGAAACTACTTTTAAAGCATCTCCGACCACATAAAGTATATATATTCTTGATCAGCATCAATAGCCGAGTCGATATAGCCATGTCCGTCTGTCCATATGTATGAACGCAAGGATATCAGAACCTATAAGAGCTACAGACTTGAAATTTTGCTCTATGTCCTCCTAGTGCCTACGCCGATCGAGTTTGTTTCCGATAGTCGATAACTTACTCCGTTTCCAAGCAATCGATAAAAATCGATATCAAAATCCTGTTTTTTGCGCAATTTGGGTAAATAATAAGATCTAGAGTCACCAAACTTGGCATGTAGCTTCTAAAATAGTATATACATCTGCATTTGGTGTTGAAAGAAGAGGGTTTAGGGTATCCCTTAGTCGGGAGCTCCCGACTAGAACCTCTTACTTGTTACCCATTTTCAATGGGCTCAGGGTATAATGTATTTGTGCAAATGTATGTAACAGGCAGAAGGAAGCATCTCCGACCCCATAAAGTATATATATTCTTGATCAGCATCAAAAGCCAAGTCGATCAGCCATGTCCGTCCGTCTGTCAGTCCTTCTGCCCGTATGTATGAACGCAAGAATGTCAGAACCTATAAAAGCTAGAGACTTAAAATTTTAGCTGTAGGTCCTCGAGTTTGTTTCCGATAATCGACAACTTACTCCGTTTCCAAGCAATCGATAAAAATTAATATCGACATCCTGTTTTTGAGCAAATTCGGTAAATAGTAAGATCAAGAGTCACCAAATTGATATGTTGCTTCTAGAATAATATACAGGTAAAACTCCTACAACGTGGTGAATAGGTTCCTGAAAAACTCCGCGTTGTAGGAAATCGCGTTGTAGGAGACTCTTACTCCATACAAAAATCAGAGTTTGGTTTCAAAGTAACAAAATTTTCAATAGAATATTGGAATTTATATAGTAAAAATATGTGCTTAATATAATTTTGTGTATTTATTTGTTGAGTCTTAAGAGCATACATATAAACAAGTAAGAGGTTCTAGTCGGGAGCTCCCGACTAGGGGATACCCTGAACCCTCTTATTCCAACACCAAATGCAGCGCGCGCTTATAGATAGTGAGTAGCGGGGAGGTGGCGATAGGTATAAAATGAAAGATACTCGATATATATATACTATTCTAGAAGCTACATTTTTTTTTTTTTTTTTATTCTCTTTATTAGCTAATTTATTGATTCTATACATGAGCATCTTAACCTAGCTTGACTATAATGGGATAAACATACTTAATATTACCTATTAAGTTTTATAATTATTCAATTTATCTTATATTTTTAGTATGAATATTATTATTTTTATTTATTTATTTATTTTTATTTTTTTTTTCAAATGATTACCCGGTTTGGAAAGTCGATGGGATGGATTCTGCGAAGGCAACCAAAGAATGTTTGGATGATCCAAAAAAGAATCGCAACATGTCTATTGTTATTATTATTAAGCATAAGGAGTTTGAATTAAACCAAGAATTTACAGAATGAAGAATAGATATATTGGCATACATATAGATACAGCTTTAAAATATCTGATTTGAGTAGAAACTTTTGACACAGATGATGACTACCGTGGCGAGCTAGAAGAACTCTGTGGAACGACTAAATATCGTTTTAAGTGCGTAATAAAGGCACAAAGTCCTGCAACACCTGCGGCTTAGCTCAAGAATTTCATTAGCCTGTTCAAAACTCTTTTGCATAACGATCAAGCGATTATAGAGAATATAAAGAAATTCAATCATTTGAACTCATTTCTGTCTGGTGAAGCTCTAGTTACTGTTTGAGTTAGTGTTCGAGTTTCTGTTAGAGCACTGTTAGAGCATTTAAAATCACCGAGGACAATTATTTGGAAGGATGAGACAGCCTTAAGAAAGTAATCAAGACCAGAACAATTAGACCTCCCGCTGTTCATCCATGGTGTAACCAACATAAGGGCTCTACTGGAATCGATATGTACAAGGCAGGTAGAGACAGCAAGATGTTATACGGCCCAAAAAGTGCATCTCGTTTATGCAGATAGGTGGTAACAGTCGACCCTGCGCTAAAATTGAATTATTTGATTCAATGCTACCGCTGTCAAGGGTAAGAGCATACTCAAAGATATTTCCAGCTTAAACACAGATGAGTCAAGTGCGGTGATAAACACAGCTCGGCAGAACTCATTAGAGGTAGAGAGGAACCACCGTACTGCGTACATTGTGGAGGCGAGGATGCTGCATCATATAAAGGCTGCGCAGTTTGTGAGAAGACCAAAGCGCAGGCGTTCTCAAATGTTTCCCACCATCCAAACACAGGCGTTCATCAGGAGGACGCGCTCAGAAATGGAAAGAACAATACACAAAACCAAGCCCCACAGCCCGACCCAGCAACAGCTATGGAGGCTATGGAGCTATGGAGGCTATGGATGATGGAAACAATTATGAAGAAAATATTCATCCAGAAGACGCAAATGCAGCTATGGAGGCTATAGATGATGGAAAAAATTATGAAGAAAATATTTATCCAGAAGACGCAAATGCTAGCTGTTACAGGTAAGCTACGCAAGTAAAGCCGACTCTCACCATCTGGAATGCGAACAGCCTGTGCAAAAGCAGGCCAGAGGTCAAACACTTTGTGACGTTCACCAACACAGATATACTCCTAATATCTGAAACGCACTTCTCCCAGAGATCGTACTTCTCAATCAATGGCTTCGATCTTATTCACCCTAACCACCCCAAGGGTAGAACCCGGGGCGGAGCTGAAGTGCTCATCAAAAAAGGAATAAAATATATTGAATTCTCCAGAATACCAACAGGACCGGGTGTAGTTTGCTCAGGTCCGGCAGCCCAGCCCGCTAGGCGACTTCACTTACTTCTATTCCGATGCAATCCCAAAAAATATACAAAATACTTAGCCGCGGATCCACAAAAGCTCCCTAACATACTGGACAATGCCATTCTAAAGGTATAGCCCCCAATAAAATACAATGCAGCATCAATGAGAATATATTCTTCGACCAGAGCACTGTTACGCTACAAATCCACACCCCGGTCGAGAAAAAAACGGAAAAAACGCGGAAAAGGCTGATAAAAAATAACGTGGACAGCAATAAAACACGACTGCTAACCAAGGCCAACCCAAACGCCACACTTTGCTCAGGAAATTCACAATGCAGCAAAGTTAGTTAACCCGACAAACAGCTACAAACCTGGAACAATAGCTAAAGCGTAACTGGGTTTCTATTCGCAGCCCATGGGATAAAAACCTCCACAAAACACCTTAAAGAGCTACTCAAAACCTAAGGAGGAGCGCTTTTGGTAGGTTCCTCGAGGATCTCGAACGCGCTGACCCATTAACCCAATAACCTATAGCATGTCACACGTCTCATTAAACGGCCTGTACGAAGAGCAACTGCGGTCCAAACGGAGACAGGTGCCGAACAGACCAAGAAAGACCAAATGCCTTTGCAGACGACCTTCTAAACTATCCCCCTTCGAGTTCCATAAATGCTACACCTCCTGCAGACAGTTTTACACCAAGTGCGGTGTCGCTAGCTCGTGCATAAAGAGTATCAGAACCGGAGTACCACAAGGCAGAGACTCCTGCTGGCGACATACGCCGACGCTACGGTGTTCTTGGTCACAGTTGATTCCCCAAAGGATGCTTGAGAGACAGCAGCAGCTCAATATGCTCAAAATAATATCCTTAAAAGATGGAACATAATGGTCAAGTGTACAAAGAACGGTTTATTACGAACATGGGACCAGAGTACAAAAACTCAAATTACAGACATGAAAAAAATTAATATAATATCTACGACTTACCACCACCAAACACTTGATACAGTGGAGCGGATTTAATACGGGCCCTTCGGTAGCACACGATAATAAGATAGATGTAGAAAGGGATAATATACCAATTAAACACAAACATTTTGAGAATCTGATAGTTCATAACAATGATAAGAACCTATAGTTCTTATCTCAAAAAGCTATAATAAGTAGATAAAAATTGATGCAAAATTACTCGTACTTTGGTTGTGTTGACACAAGAAGTTCAGTCCATGTCCTATCAGCAAAAACGAGGGTCGCTCCAGTCAAAACGGTGTCTTTGCCACGACTTGAGTTGTGTGGGGCAGCACTTCTGTCCAGATACGATAATTCGGACAGAAGAGCTGCCCTGCACTGAGGCCCGGATATTCTTGGAGGAATAAATGACTGATAACTTACTGAAAAGACTCTCAAGAAGTGGATCGTCCCAGCCCAGTTCTTGGAGCCAAATCTCCTGCATAATTATTTTTGTCTGAACAATGTCTGGACCCAGGCATCCTGCTGGATCAAATAGTTTAACAATCTGTGATAGGACCTCACGTTCGGAGACGGACTGCTTGATTGTCAGCTCGGATGGAGCAAAAAATAACTCGACGGTGTCAGCTTTCCACCTGATCCTGAGAGTCTTCAGCGAACAGGCCTCCTCGATTTCTAAGAATTCGGTGCGAAACAGGTGGTCCTTGGAAATCGCTTTTAGCAAGACCTTTTCATTGAATTTCCATTTTCGCAAGGGCTATGCGAAGTTTTGCAATTGCCTGACCTGCTGTTGAATTGACTCTGCTGAAGACATATTGGAAGACCCTCCATCTAAGGATTTTAATGGTTAAATTGACCCGACTGCATGTAGCACATCGTTCAGACTTTTGCCATGAAATGACTGGAGGGAGGCGTTAAATACTACGAGGAGCTTCGTCCGCAGGTCTTCCAGGTGAAAGTTGGGCGAATTGCTGCTCCAATAGGGGCGCTCTTTATACCCTGAATATAATATAATGTTTTTGTGCAAATGTAAATGTATGTAATCTACGACCCCATAAAGTATATATATTCTTAATCATCAGCAATAGCCAAATCGATCTAGATATACCCGTCTGTCTGTGCGTCCGACTGTCCGTATATATGAACGTAAGAATAGCAGAACCTATAAAAGCTTGAGACTTGAAATTTTAGCTGTAGGTTCTCCAATTGCCTGCGCAGATCTTTTTTGTTTCCGATATTCGATAACTTGCCCCGTTTCCAAGTAATCGATAAAAACGACATTGAAATTCTGTTTTTTAGCTAATTGGGTAAATAATAAGAGCTAGGGTCACCAAACTTGATATGTTGCTTCTAGAATAGTATATATCTATCAAGTATCTTTCATTTTATACCTATCGCCACCTAACCGCTACTACCTCATAGCTATAAATAAAATTAATAAAAAATGTTATGCTTAATACCAATATAACAATTTAAATGCAATTGACTTTCTATAATATACGAATATTCTATAGTAAAATAAGATGCAGAAAATTTCATCAAGATCAGTTAAGAAACACAGAAGATATTAAATAAGACATTATTTTGGTGGCCTCGAGTTTAGGGCAACAAGCGCAAATTGCAAGAATTTCTGTATACATGTATACACACACACTTTCATGCGCGTTTTCTTTGAATTCTATCAATAGCAATTGCGATTGTGCTGTTTTCGGTGCTGCTATTTTAATTCGTTGTTTTCTCATTAAGATTTAATTATTGGTGTGGCTGTTGATTAGAGGCGGCGGCAAGTGGAGTGGTCTGTTGCGAGCTCGAGCCCTGGAGAGGAAACTACTTTTAAAGCATCTCCGACCACATAAAGTATATATATTCTTGATCAACATCAATAGCCGAGTCGATATAGCCATGTCCGTCTGTCCATATGTATGAACGCAAGGATATCAGAACCTATAAGAGCTACAGACTTGAAATTTTGCTCTATGTCCTCCTAGTGCCTACGCCGATCGAGTTTGTTTCCGATAGTCGATAACTTACTCCGTTTCCAAGCAATCGATAAAAATCGATATCAAAATCCTGTTTTTTGCGCAATTTGGGTAAATAATAAGATCTAGAGTCACCAAACTTGGCATGTAGCTTCTAAAATAGTATATACATCTGCATTTGGTGTTGAAAGAAGAGGGTTTAGGGTATCCCTTAGTCGGGAGCTCCCGACTAGAACCTCTTACTTGTTACCCATTTTCAATGGGCTCAGGGTATAATGTATTTGTGCAAATGTATGTAACAGGCAGAAGGAAGCATCTCCGACCCCATAAAGTATATATATTCTTGATCAGCATCAAAAGCCAAGTCGATCAGCCATGTCCGTCCGTCTGTCAGTCCTTCTGCCCGTATGTATGAACGCAAGAATGTCAGAACCTATAAAAGCTAGAGACTTAAAATTTTAGCTGTAGGTCCTCGAGTTTGTTTCCGATAATCGACAACTTACTCCGTTTCCAAGCAATCGATAAAAATTAATATCGACATCCTGTTTTTGAGCAAATTCGGTAAATAGTAAGATCAAGAGTCACCAAATTGATATGTTGCTTCTAGAATAATATACAGGTAAAACTCCTACAACGTGGTGAATAGGTTCCTGAAAAACTCCGCGTTGTAGGAAATCGCGTTGTAGGAGACTCTTACTCCATACAAAAATCAGAGTTTGGTTTCAAAGTAAAAAAATTTTCAATAGAATATTGGAATTTATATAGTAAAAATATGTGCTTAATATAATTTTGTGTATTTATTTGTTGAGTCTTAAGAGCATACATATAAACAAGTAAGAGGTTCTAGTCGGGAGCTCCCGACTAGGGGATACCCTGAACCCTCTTATTCCAACACCAAATGCAGCGCGCGCTTATAGATAGTGAGTAGCGGGGAGGTGGCGATAGGTATAAAATGAAAGATACTCGATATATATATACTATTCTAGAAGCTACATTTTTTTTTTTTTTTTTTATTCTCTTTATTAGCTAATTTATTGATTCTATACATGAGCATCTTAACCTAGCTTGACTATAATGGGATAAACATACTTAATATTACCTATTAAGTTTTATAATTATTCAATTTATCTTATATTTTTAGTATGAATATTATTATTTTTATTTATTTATTTATTTTTATTTTTTTTTTCAAATGATTACCCGGTTTGGAAAGTCGATGGGATGGATTCTGCGAAGTCTCCGTCGCTTTCTTCTGAAAAGTCTTTCTTGTATTTGGTATTCTTGTATTTGGTCAGTGGCTTGGTAAACACAGCTGGCTTTTGAGAGGATTGCTGTATCGTCGGCGAACGTGGCGAGGTTGAAGCTATCGGGATGCTCCAGTGTCGTCGGGTCCACCGTCGGCATGTCGGCTGTGTAAACAGTGTAGAGCCACGGAGCAAGGACACTGCCCTGGGGGACTCCAGCTTGGATTTCCTTGACTGCAGAGAACGTGCGTTTTTGAGGAAGCTGTGGATTATATGAAAAAGAGAGGGGGGAAGCAAAGTTTTTATTTTGAACGGGAGTCCTTTGTGCCACACTCGGTCAAACGCTTGTTTGATGTCAACAAATGCCGCGACGCAATACTCGAGGTTCTCGAAGCTGTCGAGGATGAAATCCACCACTCGGTGGAGCTGCTCCGGTGTACCATGCCGTCTTCGAAATCCGAACTGATGCCTTGGTATGATGCGCTTAACACAATCCAGCTCCGACACTCTGGCCATTAATATTCTTTCGAATATTTTGGAGAGGGTCGGAAGCAGGCTGATTGGTCGATAAGATTCGACTTGCGTGAGTGATTTTTTGGGTTTTGGAATCATGGCAATCAGAGCGCTTTTCCATTGTCTTGGGAAGTGTCCGATTCGAATCATTGTATTATATAAGAGCACAATGAAGACAATGCCTTTGGTGGGGAGCAGCTTTATTGTTCTGCAGTCCAGTTCATCAGATCCAGGGGCTTTACGAATCTTAAGCGCTTGGATTTGTGTTTCGACCTCTTTGAGGGTCACCTGGAGAGTGGACAGATCAGGTTGTTGTGGTGCTTCAAGGGTCCTGTCTATGTATTCTTCATGGAGCGAGTGGGGGGAATCGAACGGTTTAAATCGCTCTTCTAGGTGCGTGGCGAAAGTTTCAGCGCGTTCTAGGCTCGATCTGGCCCAGGAACCATCCTCTCTTTTTATGGGACTCTTGCGGACGGGCTGTCTTTTAAAGCTTTTTGTCAGCTTGCGTCCATACGTTTTCTGCTGAACCGCTGGTTGCTTATGGCCGCGAGGACTTTCTGGAGCCTGTTGGATATCCTTCTATATATCCTGCTTACTCTTAGGTCACCAGTGCGCACGTGCTCCTTGCGTTAGAAGCTACATGTCAAGTTTGGTGACTCTAGCTCTTATTATTTACCAAAATTGCTTAAAAAACGGGATTTCGATATACATTTTTATCGATTACTTGGCAACGGGGCAAGTTATCGATTATCGGAAACAAACTCGATCTGCGCGGGCACCAGGGGACCTACAGCTAAAATTTCAAGTCTCTAGCTCTTATAGGTTCTGAGATCCTTGCGTTCATACATACGGACGGACGGACGGACGGACAGACAGACGGACATGGCTAGATCGACTCGGCTATTGATGCTGATCAAGAATATATATACTTTATTGGGTCGGAGATGCTTCCTTCTGCGTTACATACATTTGCACAAATACAATATACCCTTTTTTTATGGCCCACCAATTTATATGCAGTTCACTTTTCGAGAACATACAAATATTCTATGCTACAATAAGATATACTGTAGAAAATTTCATTAAGATCAGTTAAGAAACACACAAAAGTTATGTGTTTTGACTGTGCACGTGTAAGCAGCAGCAATTCACACAATCATACGCGTTTGCTTCGAATTCTATCAACAGCATTTCAATTGCGAATGTATTGTTTTCTGTGCAGGTATTTTTATTAGTTTTTTTCTCAACAAGACTTAATTATTGGTGTGGCTGTTGAGTAGAGGCGGTGGCAAGTGGTGCGGACTGTCGAGTTCGAGCCCTGCCGAGGAAACTATTTTATTTTTTTTTTTGGCTGGTGTGGCTGTTGAGTAGAGACGGCGGCAAGTAGTGCGGTTAGTTGCGAGCTCGAACCCTTCGAAAGGAACATTTTTTTTTTAATTTATCCTTATTACTAAAAACCAGTGCGTAGCGCGAGCTGCATTTAGTGTGAAAATATTCAGGGTATCCCCTAGTCGGGAGCTCCCGACTAGAACCTCTTTTTATACCCTGAACCCATTGAAAGTGGGTAAAAAGGGTATATTGTATTTGTGCAAAATGCAAATGTATGTAACAGGCAGAAGGAAGCATCTCCGACCCCATAAAGTATATATTCTTGATCAGCATCAATAGCCGAGTCGATCTAGCCATGTCCGTCTGTCTGTCCGTCCGTATGTATGAACGCAAGGATCTCAGAACCTATAAGAGCTAGAGACTTGAAATTTTAGATGCAGGTGCTCCTAGTGCCTGCGCAGATCGAGTTTGTTTCCGATAATCGATAACTTACTCCGTTTCAAAGTAATCGATAAAAATGTTTATCGAAATCCTGTTTTTTAAGCAATTTTTGTAAATAATAAGAGCTAGAGTCATCAAACTTAACATGTAGCTTCTAGAATAGTATATATATATCGAGTATCTTTCATTTTATACCTATCGCCGCCTCCCCGCTACCACCCCAAAGCTATAAATCAAGTTAATAACCCAACTTGTATTGCCAACCAATTTAAGCCACAATTTAAATGAAATTGACTTTTTGAGAATACACAAATATTCTATGGTACAATAAGATATACTGTAGAAAATTTCATCAAGATCGGTTAAGATACATAGAAGTTATTAAAGAAACCATGTGGTTATATATGTACATACATATACATACAATATTGGCAGGCCACGAGTCAGCGGCAGCTGGCACAAAGCGCTGGAGTTTCTGTATACATGTGCACTAATACACACAAAAAGAATTACAATTGCGATTGCATCGTATGCTCTATGTATATATGTACATATGTGGTCCTATTTTAGTTCAGTTTTTTTTCAATTAGTAGCAACTTTCGGTATGGCTGCAAGGTAAAAAGCCACGGGAAGCAGTTGGTCGCGGGGCAGGAGTTCAATTCCAATGGGGAGAAAGAATTTTTTTGACTATTTATTTTTATACCCTGAACCCATTAAAAATGGGTAAAAGGGGTATTATGTTTTTGTGCAAAATCCAAATGTATGTAACTGGCAGAAGGAAGCATCTCCGACCCCATAAAGTATATATATTCTTAATCAGCATTAATAGCCGAGTCGATCTAGCCATGTCCGTCTGTCTGTCCGTCCGTCCGTCCGTCCGTCCGTCCGTCCGTATGTATGAACGCAAGGATCTCAGAACCTATAAAAGCTAGAGACTTGAATTTTAGATGTAGGTGCTCCTAGTGCCCGCGCAGATCGAGTTTGTTTCCGATAATCGATAGCTTGCCCCGTTTCCAAGTAATCGATAAAAATGTATATCGATATCCTGTTTTTTAAGCAATTTTGGTAAATAATAAGAGCTAGAGTTACCAAACTTGACATGTAGCTTCTAGAAAAGTATATATATATCGATTATCTTTCAATTTATACCTATCGCCAACTCCCCGCTACTCTCTATCTATAAGCGCGCGCTGCATTTGGTGTTGGAATATGAGGGTTCAGGGTATCCCCTAGTCGGGAGCTCCCGACTAGAACCTCTTACTTGTTGTTTATGTTTTAGTAAAAATTTGAAAGGTGTTAGTCGCAAGGTCACTACTTTTCGCTGAATAACTTGATTTACGTTGGGCTAAGAAGCATTTTCAAGATTAAGCCTTGGCAAATTTCCTCATATACTCTCATCATTATTTCCTGCGCAGGATTTATTTTGTTTGTTTTGTTGTCTTGTAGTAACTTTTAAGACTTGGTAAGTCATTTCTTTTAATTATTTGATGCCTATTCTTGATAACGCATCTGCAATAAAGTTATCTTTACCATTAAGATATTCTACTGAGAAGAGGATAGTTAATGGTCTGCGATCTGTTTTTATACCCTGAACCCATTAAAAATGGGTAAAAGGGGTATTATGTTTTTGTGCAAAATCCAAATGTATGTAACAGGCAGAAGGAAGCATCTCCGACCCCATAAAGTATATATATTCTTGATCAGCATTAATAGCCGAGTCGATCTAGCCATGTCCGTCTGTCTGTCTGTCCGTCCGTCCGTCCGTCCGTCCGTCCGTCCGTCCGTCCGTATGTATGAACGCAAGGATCTCAGAACCTATAAGAGCTAGAGACTTGAAATTTTAGATGTAGGTGCTCCTAGTTCCTACGCAGATCGAGTTTGTTTCCGATAATCGATAACTTGCCCCGTTTCCAAGTAATCGATAAAAATGTATATCGAAATCCTGTTTTTTAAGCAATTTTGGTAAATAATAAGAGCTAGAGTCACCAAACTTGACATGTAGCTTCTAGAAAAGTATATATATATCGATTATCTTTCAATTTATACCTATCGCCACCTCCCCGCTATTCTCTATCTATAAGCGCGCGCTGCATTTGGTATTGGAATATGAGGGTTCAGGGTATCCCCTAGTCGGGAGCTCCCGACTAGAACCTCTTACTTGTTACTATTAAATGTTTGCCACATACGTATCCTTTGTTGTAAGCAGGTACTTAATTTCCTCTGCGTTGTGGTCTAGCGTAAATTCGTTCGAAATTAAATTATTAATTGTGTTATTAGGTTGCTGCCCTAACGGCAAAGAGTAAAAATTCGGCTAGTTTGGAACTTTCTTCTAATCTTTTCTAGCCATCAAGTTATTCATCCTGTTTTTGATATATTTGTTGTGTCATTCGCTGCGTTTTTTCTTTGCTTGAGCATCAATATACGAATTGTTGTGTTCCTTATAGTGTATATATGGCATATAATATTTTAAAATTGAAAGTGAATGTGTGAAAAAAATCATTTTTGGGTGTCGAGTGATTTGCCAGTGATATTAATATGTACCGTATGCCACGGAATGTCAACTTTGGGTATTGAGTGAAGTTCCGCTGGTATCTTGCCTGGTGGTGGCTTAGTCAATTTACAGGTAATGTAGTTGCCGACATGTTTTTGAACCAGTAAAACTCATACATTTTGTCTAGGGTCTTTTCCCAACCAAGGTGTACAATTGCTTCATGGATGTGGTTTACTACAGACCATCTAAATGATCTGGGGATAACTGGAAGACAGCGTGTTTTACCGCTTCTTTGAATTTTCCGAAATAGCATTTTTGATCTAAGCTCATTAGACTTTCATCGTGTTGAATTTTCGAAATTATCGAAGAAGTCTCAGGATCTCCTTGTTGTTCGGTAAGAAGCCAATTTTCCGTTATCTCGGCTAATTGTACACGCTTGATGGGAACTTGGGAAGACATTTTATTAGGTAAAGGATTACGAGAGAAGAAATCTACATGTGACATTTTACTACCTGGTCTATATTGTATGCCAACATTAAAGGATTGCATATACGCCCACCATCTATGGACTCTAGGCGTAAGATCAATTTTATTGAGTGGAGCTTTTAGTGAATTACAATCGGTGTAAACGATAAAATGTCGGCCTTGTAAGTAATGACGAAATGGCTTTATTGAATTTAATACAGCTAACGTCTCCAATTCGTATGAATGATGTCGGGATCCTGGAGGCGAAGTTCGTTTGCTGTAATATTCAACAACGTGGGGCGTATTATCGATTTTATGAAATAAAACCATCCATACTTGCATCGGTATTCAGTTCTATTGGATGCTGATGATCGAATATGGTAAGCACAGGCTCATCTGTCAATATTTTGATGACCTTTTAGCGAATTTGCTCATTCTCTAATTTCCACTCGAATACTTTATTCTTGCACGTAAGGCTGGCTATACAATGATTTCATTATTTGTAAAAACTTTGGCATGAATTGTCGAAAGTACGACGCCAAGCCAATAATTTGCCTCACTTGGATAACAGACTGTGGGGGCGGCAAGTCAATCAATGCTTGTTTCTTACATGGGTTGGGACGAATTTCCCCTTCTCTAATTTCAAAGCCTAGGTATTCGACCCTAGATCTTAGGAAAGAGCATTTGGCGACGTTAAAAGAGAATCCGGCTTGGGGTAGAATTTTCAAAACTGCCTTTAATCTTTCAAATCATCCATGTAAACAACGACAAAAGAGTAAGCAAGCTCACCTAATGCTTTCATCGCGGCACGCTAAAACACAGATGGTGCATTCTTAAGACCGAAAGGCATGGTCAGAAACTCGTATTGACCTTCTGGAGTAACAAAGGCTGTGCGCTCAATCGAGTCTGGATAAATTGGGATCTGGTGAAACCCACTTGCCATATCCAGACATAAAATAATACCTTGCTCCGCGTAACCTTGAAATTTTATCGCTTATAAGAAGGAGTGGATATTTATCAGAAACAGTATTCTAATTCAATTCGCGATAGTCAACGCATAGTCGATCAGTGCCATTTTTTTTTGTTAAAAAAGAAGTATGGAACTGGCAAACGGTGAACAGCTAGGGCGAATAATCTTTGATTCTAATAGTTCTTTAATATATACGATTATATTTCTAACTATTTCCTTTTCATCTGAACTTAGTCGATATGGTCTACTTTTGAACGGTTTTGTTTGAATCGACTAAGCGTATTTCTAACTCGAGTTTTTGGAATTCCATCAATAAAAGAGCTAGAATATTCTTTTAAAATATCATATAAAAGAGATAAAAGAGACATTGCACAACTCAGTATCAATATTGTCTAGCTCAGAACAGTTATTAGAAACAGCTACAGCACATACAGATTTTGTTTTAAACAATATGACCTTATCGATTGATATAGTGACACTAAAGTCGTGATACAGAATTTCACGGCCGATTATAATATCATAATTTAAGCAATCATTTAAAACAACATGAAATAGAACTTCAAGGGAGTATTCGCTTATTTTAACATTTGATAGAATTTGCAATGTGCTGGTTACAGGATTGTTTCCGATACTCTTAAGAATTACTACGTTGTTAATTCGTTTGCCCGAAAGTTTGTGTGCCACAGCTTCTTTAACAACACTCTTCTCCAGAATCGAAGCAAAATGAATACGACTCATCAGATTGAATAAAGGTACCGATTGGCTCTTTTATATGGCACAGGTTTACTCGCTATTCATCCACTTTATTTTGAAACGATGATGATGATCCTAAAGGGCAAGCAGACTTGATATGTCCAGCTTTTCCTATTTTGAAGCAAATGATTGTGCCACTTCGGACGAACGGGCAGCATGCTGTTTAGATCCTTGTTGGGTTTTATCTATGTCTCTCGCACGGCAGTCGGCAATTTTGTGTCCCTGTTTTCCGCAAAAGTGGCATTTTACAATGGTTTGCCATCGCGCTTTCCTTCTTCTTGCCAAAATCAAATGCCTTTAATTATTATTGCATCTCGTTGCGCGTCTTCATGTCGGTTGTTAATAACACAACGTTTACGGCGACTTGCTCGATGCTCATTTTCTTCCATTCAGACACCAGCGATGTAACTAGTCGGCCTCCATATAGTGATAGACACTCTCTATCTTTTGGGCGACCGTTGCCCTCAAACTGTTGTAGAAACAATTCTTTAAACTGCCTCCATGTTATGCCAGCAAAAGAGATTTGGGACAACCAATTAAATGCACTGCCCTCTACGATTTTCTTAGTGCCACGAGAAGAGCGCTGCCCTACAAAGAGTTTTCGGCGAGGATTAAGTCCACTTTCCAAATCCATGCGGCAGCACTCGAACCCGTGTCGTCAGGGTTGAACAGTGGAAAAACTGTCTTGAAAGCACCTTGCGACAGATGTCCGGTTTTTACTGTTTTTATCACTTTAATTAAATTGTGGTGTTGTGATTCCAGAATAGAGCATAAGCGATCCTCATGGTTAACTTGGTGTGGAGGGGATCCCACTTCTGATGTCGGAAAATGGTCTTCATTTGCAGTATCACCCACGACTACCTTGTGAACCGAGCGCTTCCTTGAGCGTGACATCGTGTTGCATCAACGAGATTTGTTTCAAGACTAATTTCACAATGTCGCGTGTGTACCACACACATACAGTGACACTCGCCTTCCAGGCGCAAGCACTATATATGTATCTCTCTCTTTCGATTTATTCATGCTTTAACATTTTCATTCGTAATGCTTAAAATAAAACGCCACGACATATACATATGTATATTGTAATAGTTCGATTTGCTTACTTTCTAGGTTTAAATCTTAGTATATTGAATTATGATAATTTCTCAGAAAGTTATTTATTGTTTCTTGTTCTTCGTAAATGTGTGTAGATATATTTGTAAATCTTATTAGTATCACATTATTAAATTCTTCTTATTTTCTTCTTTTAGTTTCTTAATTTCTCTTTCTTGTCTAACGTTGTCTTCGGCATCCATTTTCCACGTTATGGTTTTAATTACTGTGCCTAATCCGTTAATAATACCTCTTTGAGGCCTTTTGATAGTTGTAAGGCTTTTAACTCCATTTTCTAGTTGGTTCATTTACTTTTTGAGGACGTTTTTAAATTCGTTTGTTTCATTTTTGTCTTCAATAATCTTTATGGCTGTTCTGAATTTGTCTATGCTATTTTCATAATCCTGTAAGTATATAACGTGTGATATGGTTTTGAAAGAGTTTCCTGTTGTTGTCGGTCCTAGGTTGGTCTTTGCAATAGGTTGTTATCCGTTGAATGAAATTCAATATGTCCTCCAGTGACCGTGGTCAAGCTGTAAACTTTGGTGATTTATTATTTTTGTCATTTATTTTCTTTTTATTCCCCTAAGTTGAGACGTATTTCTAAATTTATGGATATAATTCTTGTCTAAAATTGTTTAGTTTTCTTAGGTAATCGTGTACGTTGTCGAAGTTCATGTCTCTGTTGAATACGTATGATCGTCCGGTTAAAAGTTCGTATGGGGTATGTTATATAACAGAGTGAATAGCGTTATTGATTGCAATCATTGTTTCTGCACCTTTTCATCTCTTCATGGTTTATTGGCGTGTTAGTTTTCTTTTTCTTTTCTATTATGATTCTATATATTCCATCAATGTCGAATGTAGTCTTTCTACGGGGGCGTTGCTCGATGAATGTTGCAATGATGTCACGTGGAGTTGTATATTGTACTGTTTACAAAAATCTTTAAAAAGATTTGAAGATTATTCTGCTGGTCACAAAATTTTTTTCTAGGTATACCGAATAATTGTATAAAGTTTTGGATTGTTTTTAGAACATTTGTGCTATCCCGTACCGGGATTGTGGAGTCTGTTGCAAATCGTTAAAATTTATTATTTATTGTGACCACGTATTTTCCATTGATTGTGTACAGGTCTGTGTGTATGATGTCTAATGGTTTTTTAGGTGTTTCAGTTTCTTGGTATTGTATTTTAGGTGGGTGTCGGTCGTATTTTAATAATTTGCAAGTGTCACAGTTGTTAATTGTTTGCGTGACTTTTGTTTTCATGTTTGGAAAATTATATTGTCTTTTCAAATGGGAGGTACCTTCTTCAATGCCTCTATGATTGGAAAAAAATTATTGTTTACGAATTTCTTCTTCTTGAGTGTTTGCCGTTATCTATTAATTTATTCGTGCATCTAACAACTTTATAAATGTTGCTGTGTGCGAAAAATCTCGCGTAACTATTCTGAATTGTTTTGAAAATTTCGTCTGGTGCATAAGTTTTATTTGATCTTAGTATGTTTTTAACATTTCTGTCGTATTTTGTTCGGTAAATTCGGGTATAAGTTGGATATTGTGGTCGTTTATCGGTTTTTCCGATTTATAAATGTGATTATCTAGTTCTTCTAAGTTTGAATGTATAGTGTCTCCTGTGTTAGCAATTACCGATTCGTGTTCGTTAATGTGAGCTTCTATCTGAATTCTACTTAACGCGTCTGCCAGTACGTTCTCTGATCCTTTTTTAAAGATGACTCCAAAATCGTATTCTAGTAGTACTTATCCCATGTCAAATATCACCGACGTACTAGACAGGATAGGTAGAGCCAAATACTTTACGGCTTTAGATTTAGCAAGTGGATACCACCAAGTTATGATGGATCCAAAAGATATTATCAAAACAGCCTTTTCGGCAATAGGGTGACATTTTGAATTTGTGAGAATGCCCTTCGGGCTCTCTAACTCCCCAGCCAATCTAACGGCAATTGTTGTTTAATCCATTTTGACGATATTATAGACTTTTCATCATCACTCCAAGAACTCGTAAACGACCTAAAGTTAATATTCGACAGGTAAAATAGAAGGAACTTAAAGCTCCAACTTAAAGCTTCCAAATTTGAATTTTAAAGAATGGAAGTCGAATACCTAGGCCACGTACCAAACCCCAACAAGCTAATTGAAATTTAAGCACTCCCTATGCCAAGAACCAGCTGACAAATTAAATCCTTCTTAGGATTGCTCGGCTATTATAGGAAATTCATAAAAGATTTTGCAGCAATCAGTAAATCTTTGACACAACAATTGAAAGGCAAAGCCACAGTGAAAATAGATGAGGAAAATAGTAAGGCATTTGAAATTCGCAAAACTCTGCTATGCAATGACCATTTTCTCCAATACCCTGATTTTAGCAAACCCTATATACTTACTACGGACGGAAGTAATTTCGATATTGGGGCAGTCTTGTCTAAAGGCACGACAAACCTGTGTCTTTCGCTAGCAGAACGCTATCGGACACAGAAGTAAATTATTTAACTGTGGAAAAAAAATTTTCGCCATAATCTGTGGTACAAATCACTAACATCCCTATTTATACGGACAGAAATTCAAAATCGTTACGTTACCATAGAATTCCGAAAAAACTTATTTGCGATCAAGGTTCTGAATTCACAAACAAACTTTTTAAGGAATTTTGTGCACAATATAACATAGCAGTGCATTTTACTTCATTTTAACAGTCTTCGAGTGACTCCCCAGTGAAAAGACTCAATTCGTCTCCAACCAAGATATACAGAATAATTTAAACAAAAGAAAAACAGAGAAAATCACCTGCGAATCTACTCAACAACAAAATACACTCCCTGTGAGATTTTTAACGAAATAGCACACATACTAACTCAGGACGATTACCTTTAAAAACGAATTCCGTACTACTATCTAGATCACAATACAACAGCTGGAGGAACATGACAGACATCTTCTTCATTGAATTAACACAAAAAACCTTTTAGAAATCAGAGAAAAATTTGAAACGGCCCTAAACGACTTAAGACAATTAAATTTTTCAGGAGAAATTATAGACAGTTTAAAAACAAAAGTAGACCAATAAAGAATCAAAATAAATGCATTATTACCAAATAAAAAAAAAACAAGTAAAAGGTTCTAGTCGGGAGCTCCCGACTAGGGGATACCCTGAACCCTCATATTCCAACACTAAATGCAGCGCGCGCTTATAGATAGAGAGTAGCGGGGAGGTGGCGATAGGTATAAAATGAAAGATAATCGATATATATATACTTTTCTAGAAGCTACATGTCAAGTTTGGTGACTCTAGCTCTTATTATTTACCAAAATTGCTTAAAAAACAGGTTCAAAAACTAGTTCAAACTCGATCTGCGTAGGAACTAGGAGCACCTACATCTAAAATTTCAAGTCTCTAGCTCTTATAGGTTCTGAGATCCTTGCGTTCATACATACGGACGGACGGACGGACGGACGGACGGACGGACGGACGGACAGACAGACGGACATGGCTAGATCGACTCGGCTATTAATGCTGATCAAGAATATATATACTTTATGGGGTCGGAGATGCTTCCTTCTGCCTGTTACATACATTTGCATTTTGCACAAAAACATAATACCCCTTTTACCCATTTTTAATGGGTTCAGGGTATAAAAAGGGAAAAGAGAGGTAAAATAAACGGTCTTGGTAGTATTAAAAAGTAGTAACAGGAATTATAAACGCAAAAGACGCCCAATCTATTACTGATAAATTTAATCTCATTAGAAAAAATGAAAACCAAACTACAATAAATGTTAACAGACACAATATTTAACAAAGAAGTGATCTTAAGATTTGAGCATATTACTGAACTCATAAATCAAAAACAGAGAATAATTAATAATTTTATTGAAAAACTATAGAAGCAACATAATCAAAACACTAAATGTAGAGCACAATGAAATACATATACTCCAATACATTACTAGAATAAATTTCAATATAGATATCTTGTATAATCATGTAAATAACATAGCAGAGAGTATTCTGTTAACTAAATTAAATAAATTACCTAAAATTATACTATGAAAAATAAATTAGATTTATTAATGAGTTCATGTCCAACCAGAATGTAATATTTGAATCTGACGAACACTTATACAGATTGTTTACCTTAGAAACCTACATCAATTATTATAACATAACGTCCTATGTAAAAATTCCCAACTCCAACACACAAATGTGTAAATTAGCACACATTGTCCGTCTGCCGCTACATCAAACCAAATTCCTAACTGTACTCAACTCCATTTTATACGACCAAAACGGTTTACTTTGTACTTTGAGAAGAAATGTCCCAAAATCCATCAGACCTATACATGTGAAAGCACATTTTCAGAAACCAAAGTCGACATCCATTGTCTTAAAGGCATACTCTCTGACCTAACGGCAACATGCGACATCTAAGATGTCGGCCATCAAAGATGTCGAAAAACGGCACATATTTATTTTTAACACCGTGAATACCGCAGTCACATCTTCATGCCAGAAACCCTTCACAATCAAAGTGTCAGCCATATTAACATTCGACAACTGTACGGATAAAATCAACGGCCTATCATACGATGACACAGTAATGGAATTTGAACAAATGACGGAACTGTCCATAGAATCGTTCAAGGAAATGAACACAAACAACACGTTCAAACACATATGTAAATCTACATAAACTCCACTTACAGCCCTTATCAAGCCTAAGCGACCTAATTGTCATGAAGGCGACAGCGACAAACCACCTCTTCACACTCTATACTATATACTTCTTAGCATATTGGCTGTATCTGCAGTATGTGTCCTGACACTTAGGAGAACAAACATCATCCTCGCCCCGGCGGAGCCTCCACCGATTTGCGTTCCGGCCATTCAATGTATGTGGCCGTTACTTCATTCCAAGGGGGGAGGAATTACTGAATCTTCCATACAGAGTATATTCGATTCGGTTTTACCCGCCAACCAACACGGCAATGTGACACTTTGTTGCAATGCTGATCTAGCACTTTAACAGGATGTTGGTTGTGACAGTTCTAATACTTGAACTACTGCAACCGCAGTTCTACATTCCTAAATACTAAATAAATAGCACATAAGAAAACGATTGTATACGTGCGAATAAGAAAAGTTTCTTTTGCGCTCATGATCTGCTCAATTACACACATTTGTGTTTGTGTGTATATGTGTATATGTGTAGAGCTCGAAATTCAGAAATCCCAAATACTTAAAATCTTCTCAAATTGGCATAGGACAGACAGGCAAACGCATTAATGAAACGCAAAACGGCAAACGCAAGTCTAACAAATTTTTAAATGCACACATACCACGGCTTAGGTAACGAGCTAAAATGCAAGAATTTCGCATCGACGTGGCAAACCCTTTCCTTATTTCATATTACTCGTCCCTTCAATAAAGGAAATGCCTCTGACATTTGAGAAAAATTGAATATGTGCGCACATAAACATATTGAGAATGCATTGAGAGCACTGAGAGTAAGCCAAAGATTATCGCACAAATCATATGGATGAGTGAAAGCCAAAGCAGTTTCCTGTAGTGGGAGCAAGATAAAGACAGCGATACCGTTCTACCACACAAACCATATGTATTTCTTACTCTCTTGGTTTCTGAGCAAGTGAGCGTGTCTCGGATCCGAACAGATACGCAGTCGAGTTGGGGTCAGATGTTAACAATTTTGAATGTCCACATAATTTGTACTAGTTGTCTCATCTAAATGTTCTATGGTTAGTGTTAAAACCCATCAAAGAGCGCCCAACTACAGTGGTGGAAAAAATTTCTTGTGCATTTACGAGAAATATATCATTTGGCAAAAGAAATGATCAACCCTTATTGCCCCCTCTCTGATTGTGTTTTTTACTAAAATGTATAAGCTTATCTAAAGTTTAGATCCTTTATGAAGATTAATTTGCTACTAATTTCGACAATATCGCTTTTACCGAAACTTCGTTAAGATTGGGCATCTCAGATTCCTGTCTTTTCTTTGAAATATACCACTTTAAGATATAAGCGAGCTTCCCGTTCGGAGCAGGAGTACTGACATCTTCAGTCTAATTTTGTCATTTTTGCGGCTTGTGTTTATGTTCATATATTGCCCCACTGTTCGACAAAATATGATTCTTATGATAATAGATTTTGTAGTGGGATAGTGGTTACATTTGCGATAGCTTGCATTCACAGAAATATACAACATCCCTTTTGTAATAGGTCTCATGTATGTAAGAAATTATGTTAACCATTAGTGCTAGAAGAATCAATTCTTTCACAAGCGTTCGACAAATAAAAGACAATTATACCAAAGAAAGAATACTTACTAATTTCATAAATAACCAAATAACAATGAACGAAATTCACATTGATAATTTATTAGCAGTTCAATAAAACAAGTTGTTTTCAGCGCTTGGTTTGCCGATCACAAGCTATAGGCAGAGTTGATGTGCAACTACAACAGCATGAGCACGTTTTAGATAACAGCGACGGTATCAGTGAGATCAACTGTGGAATCCAGCGATGTGTGGACAACCGCCAATACGTAAATGAATTCATGAGAACATCGTGTTGAAAACAAAAGAAGCGGCCATGGAGGACGACGGCAGTCTATGCGGTCAAGACTGTATAATACAATACCAGAATATGGCCAAATGTTTAATTTAAATGCAGCACGATTGCGTTTGTTGTTAATAGCATGGCTCATAGACTCGGGTAGTCCAATATCATTATTAAATATAATTATTTGCCAAACATAGATAGGATAAGTAATGTTATTTGGACTTATTAAAATTTAATTTGAAATATTTATAATATGTTTTGGATAGAAATAGTTTTTTCATACACTGAACCCATTAAAAATGGGTAAAAAGGGTATATTGTATTAGTGCAAAATGCAAATGTATGTAACAGGCAGAAGGAAGCATCTCCGATCCCATAAAGTGTATATATTCTTGATCAACATCAATAGCCGAGCCAATCTAGCCATGTCCGTCTGTCTGTCTGTCCGTCCGTCCGTCCGTCCGTCTGTCCGTCCGTCCGTATGTATGAACGCAAGGATCTCAAAACCTATAAGAGCTAGAGACTGTAGGTGCAGGTCCTCCTAGTGCCTACGCAGATCGAGTTTGTTTCCGATAATCGATAAATTACTCCTTTTCCAAGCAATCGATAAAAATCGATATCGACATCCTGTTTTTTGAGCAAATTAGGTAAATATTAAGAGCTAGGGTCTAGCTAGAGTCACCAAACTTGATATGTTTATTCTAGAATAGTATATATGTATCAAGTATCTTTAATTTTATACCTATCGCCACCTTCCCGTTACCACCGCAAAGCTATAAATCAATTTAATACCCAAACATGCATTGCCCACCAATTTAAGCCACAACTTAAATGCAATTTACCTTTTGAGAATACACAAGTATATCATGGTACAATAAGATATACTGTAGAAAATTTTATTGAGATCGGTTTTTGTTTTGTTTTCGATGTTTTGCTGCGCACGTATTTGCGGCAGCTAGCGAAAATTCCAAGAATTTCTGTATACATGTACACACAAACATTCATGCGCTACTGCTTCGAATTCTATCATCAGCATTGCAATTGCAATTGTTTTCTGTGCTGCTATTTGAATTCATTTTTTTCTCAATGTGACACCATTATTGGTGTGGCTGTTAAGAAGAGGCGGTGTCAAGTGGTGCGGTCTGTTGCGAGTTTGAGCCTTGCTGGGGAAACTTTTTTTTTTTTTTTGGCTGGTGTTTTGCGCGTTCCGAGTTCGAATCCTGCCAAGGGAACTTTCGTTTTTTTATACCCTGAACCCATTGAAAATGAGTAAAAAGGGTATACTGTTTTTGTGCAAAATGTCAATGTATGTAACAGGCAGAATGTAGCATCTCCGACCCCATAAAGTATATATTTTCTTGAACAGCATCAATAGCCAAGTCGATCTAGCCATGTCCGTCTGTCCGAGCTCTATTAATTTAATTAAAGCTGGGTTTTTATTTAATTTCGAGAAATGTACATTTCTAAAGTCAACAAGTAAGAGGTTCAAGGCGGGAGCTTCTGACTAGGGGATACCCTAAACACTCTTTATCCAACACCAAATGCAAATATATATACTATTCTAGAAGCTTCATGTCAAGTTTGGTGACTCAAACTCTTATTATTTACCAAAATTGCTTAAAAAACAGGATGTCGTTATCGATTGTTTGGCAACGGAGTAAGTTATCGATTATCGGAATCAAACTCGATCTGCGTAGGCACTAGGAGGACCTACATCTAAAATTTTCAAGTCTCCAGCTCTTATAGGTTCTGAGATCCTTGCGTTCATACCTACGGACAGACGAAAGGACGGACGGACGGACGGACAGACAGACAGACGGACATGGCTAGATCGACTCGGCTATTGTTGCTGATCAAGAATATATATATACTTTATGGGGTCGGAGATGCTTCCTTCTGCCTGTTACATACATTTACATTTTGCACAAAAACAGTATAGCTCTTTTACCCATTTTTAATGGGTATAAAAATAGAATATTTGGGGTACGAAGTAGGTCAATGAACTTAGACCTAACCCACGAAAAATGCTGGCATTGGTTGGATTGCCGCCGCCGCTAACAATTACACAGCTGAGGCAATTTATAGGTCTGGCATCCTACTGTAGATAGTTCGTGCCGAAGTTTTCTGAAACGTTGAAGCCTTTTTACTGCCTTACGTCTAAACATAATAATAGCTTTGATTGGAAAGAAAGCCATGAAGTGGTGAGACAGAATATAATTTTTGTGCTGACCCATAGTCCGGTATTAAGCATTTTTGATCCACAGTCAAATTGTAATAAAACGCAACTTCGTTTTAAGCAATTTGGCTAAGCACTTCAACGCAAAACTTGCACCAGTTGGAACTATAGCACGTATCAAACGAAAAATTGGTAATTGTATATATTTGCAAGAAGACCTCTAGGGAAAAGAACTTGGTCATTACCATGCTAAAAACATTTGGGAATGTAAGTAATCCCCCCTTTTTCAGCTCTTACCTCAGTATAAGTTAATCCTTTCGATTAAACATGCGTTGTGATAGGGTGGTAAGTTTTATTTCTGTAAATGAAAATAAATGATCAGCTGATTGCAATCAACTTCGATGGGCAGCATTGCACCATAACATTTATGCAATTACATATGATCAGCGTAGGTTAATAACATAACCAAAGTGACCATGACCCATTTTATTGACGCCGTTGCGAATGAAAATATCGTGTCTTGGGTCGATGCTTATTTGCCTCTTTTAGTTTTGGCGTGGCGTCATTATGTTCCATTTTAATCGCCAACGAGTGCAGTCGCCTTAGATTGCTTTGGAAATTATAAAGTTAAATTTTTCACGTGGGCGTAATAAACCCACGTGTATCGGCATTCACGCTCGAAGACAAAGTCCCGAAAAAAAAAAAAGTATATATAGACATCATGCGCTCCCGAACGCTTGGCTATAACCTTTCACCGGAATAAAGAAGAATTTCAGAATTCGGACATTGACAAATCTTCACTAAGGGATCGTTACTGGAGTCGAGGGGTGCCTTTACTGTGTGTGGAAGTCGTAGGAAGATGCAGGCTAAATTGCGGCGCTGCGTTATTGCGTGCCAAAAAGAAAAATTACGCACAACGCATAGTCCTTGTCGGAGCCAAAGCCCAAAGCACCAAATAGCGACAATCTACACTGGAAGCAGGGAGCGAATTTCCTAAGGCCGGACCAAGATTTCAGCAACGTCTCATTTTCTGAAAATAAGCTTTAAACCTTACTAATAATGCTTCCTCCACGCACAGGCAGACCAACGTGACCACGTGTTCGACCCATCGATTCCCGGGCATTCTTGAGCGCAGATCTGGTGGATAGCTAACCAGTGCGCACCCTCACTCGGATTTACAACATCGGATATAATTGTTAAACGGCATACTAACCGTAGGTATAAGCGAAGGGCATAAGTACACATGAAATTCTTTCCGTTTTATATGAATATATGTCGCTGACTACAATATTTCTGCGTTACACAGCTCAATTAAGATTCCACAGCACATCATCGTCGTCAACAGGCCTGCTGACATCGTTGGATTATACTAAAGTAGTGAGTACAGTGTGATAGAAAAAAGGTAATAAGCCAACTTATCGAATTGTACATATTTTTTGAATCGCGGTTATAGACAGCGGGTGTACTCCTAATCAGCCTTCGTAATTACAAATAATTTTTTTTGTGGATCATTCAGATCAGCAATGATTTAACTTAAGGTTAGTTTCGAAGTGTAATTTCGTTCATGTATGTTTTTGCCCAGATTGAGTATAGTTTTATAAAAAAAAAAAAGAAAACGTTGTTCTTTTAACGTAATGTATAATGAAGTACGATCATGAATTTCAATTTTCTTTGAATACAATTATATGATAAAATTAAATCTTAATTCCTTTTTGGGCACCTTAGGTAAATAATATCGCACATAAAAGGGTAGTTGCAATGACAATCGCATATGCAGCTACAGGTAGGGTGAGTGAAGACCGAGGGTAGCCAACATCTTAGCTTTTTTTCTGCTTGCAGATCGTAGTCGCTCCTCATATATCGTGGTATACCGTCATACCTTAACTCTGTTTCCTTTTTTTTTCTTTATTATTTATGACGCGTCGAGTGTATTAGGGAGCAAAAGAACCCACGCCACTTCCCTGAGCACGATTGGAACCCGTAGACGGAGTACGCTCCCAATGCACAACACGAGTTTTAGCACCTGCAGTGTGTACTATTTGCAATGAATCATCGATTGGTGATGCAGACATTGTAGAAACTCCATGCGCTCATAAATTTCAACGAAATTGCCTAAATCAATGGTTAAGAAGCAATGACACATGTCCTACTTGCAAACGAGTTTGTAGTCGAGAATTATTCGAAGATAGCAGTGACTTAAATGCAGTGGCTTCACAAAGACCTACTAAAACGGGGGGCCGATCCTCGGTCCCGAACTATTACCCGCAGTTATGCTCGCAATACACCTAAATCCGCCAGAGGTCGTCCTTGTGGACCAACTAACTCTCGGGAGCAAGCGGGATCGCGAAACACCCAACCTTCTAGGGAATCGCATGGTATGGCAGAACAGCGTGTGTTGCTAATCAGTAAGACACTGGAAGCCCATAAGGCTAAAATTGCGTCCTATTTGTCCGAAGAATTAAATGCCGCAGTTAGAAATTTAAACTTGTATCAGGAGCCACGTGAGGAACCCCAATTAGAATGGGAAAATGATTTTCCACGTGATGCACCGCGATCGAACAATGCTTCGAGATTACCGAATGTTAGTGTTCAGTCTGATGCGAGACGTGAATAAGCAGTCGATAGGCCCGACAAAATATCGATGATTTCTTTATATATCGCATAAATTGCTTGACTTCACAATGTTTAAATGTCAATTTTAGGTTGTTATATCAGTTTGCCAATTTGTTGTTTACCAGACCAGCTTTGACATTTTTTTGGAGATATCACTGTACGACTGACCAAACAGGCTGGTACAATTTGTGCACATGCTTGCGAGAAAGATATAAAGACCACAGATCAGACGAAGACATAAAAGACATGGTTAGAAGACGCATTTCATTCATCAATTACGCTTAAATGTTATGAAAGGAGCACATGATCAACCAACATCCGCTTATTGTGGGATGTCCATATGTTTGGAATGTATTCGCAGACATTTGTACTGGCCGAACATGGGGGTTGACGTACGCGAGTACATACGCCACTGCGAGTTCAGTCAAACGTCGAAAGTTCCTAATCGATGCCTCAAGCCAACCATGGGTCACTAAGTGGTCAGCGAAAGGCCTTTCCAAAGGATATATGTCGACTTTGTTAGTCCGTACCCACTATCAAAAAAAAAGAAACATTGGTATAATCGTCATTCTTGATCACTACTCAACGTTCACATTTCTCAAGCCCATAAAAAGGCTCAATGCCAAAGTAGTGGTAGATATACTGCAAGAAGATATTTTTGAGTGTTTTGGAGCACCCGAGATAATAGTGAGTGACAATGGCACTCAATTTAAAAGCCTGGAATTCTCCTCACTCGTGTCCAAGTACGGCATACAGCATATGTGTACCAGTGTATTCTCGCCACAGGCGGTGGAAGGAGTTAATCGTTCGGTTAATGCTGCTTTGCGCACATACATATATTCGGTCCGATCAAAGCCTATGTATACATCACATTAGTAGTATATATAGTTCGTTACGAAACACCATACATCAGTCCATTGGAATTTCTCCATACTTCGTTGTGTCTGGGCAAAATATGATTAAACTCGGCAATGATTACAAGTTGCTCAAAAGCCTGAACATGCTAAATGAAGGGCAAATAAAACTCGATCGAGAAGACGAATTTCCCTAAATACGTTCTAATATTCAAAAACACATCGATAAGGCATATGAAAAGAATTTGCGAATAACTTACGCACACGCCCTCGTTCTTTTTAAGTCGGTCAAATTGTAATAAAACGCAACTTCGTTTTAAGCAATTTGGCTAAGCACTTCAACGCAAAACTTGCACCAGTTGGAACTATAGCACGTATCAAACGAAAAATTGGTAATTGTATATATTTGCAAGAAGACCTCTAGGGAAAAGAACTTGGTCATTACCATGCTAAAAACATTTGGGAATGTAAGTAATCCCCCCTTTTTCAGCTCTTACCTCAGTATAAGTTAATCCTTTCGATTAAACTTGCGTTGTGATAGGGTGGTAAGTTTTATTTCTGTAAATGAAAATAAATGATCAGCTGATTGCAATCAACTTCGATGGGCAGCATTGCACCATAACATTTATGCAATTACATATGATCAGCGTAGGTTAATAACATAACCAAAGTGACCATGACCCATTTTATTGACGCCGTTGCGAATGAAAATATCGTGTCTTGGGTCGATGCTTATTTGCCTCTTTTAGTTTTGGCGTGGCGTCATTATGTTCCATTTTAATCGCCAACGAGTGCAGTCGCCTTAGATTGCTTTGGAAATTATAAAGTTAAATTTTTCACGTGGGCGTAATAAACCCACGTGTATCGGCATTCACGCTCGAA
Source organism: Drosophila ezoana (assembly GCA_035045725.1). NCBI lineage: Eukaryota > Metazoa > Arthropoda > Insecta > Diptera > Drosophilidae > Drosophila > Drosophila ezoana. The sequence continues at coordinate 65,851 of JAWNOU010000044.1, read as the reverse complement.
GACAAAGTCCCGAAAAAAAAAAGTATATATAGACATCATGCGCTCCCGAACGCTTGGCTATAACCTTTCACCGGAATAAAGAAGAATTTCAGAATTCGGACATTGACAAATCTTCACTAAGGGATCGTTACTGGAGTCGAGGGGTGCCTTTACTGTGTGTGGAAGTCGTAGGAAGATGCAGGCTAAATTGCGGCGCTGCGTTATTGCGTGCCAAAAAGAAAAATTACGCACAACGCATAGTCCTTTTCGGAGCCAAGCCCAAAGCACCAAATAGCGACAATCTACACTGGAAGCAGGGAGCGAATTTCCTAAGGCCGGACCAAGATTTCAGCAACGTCTCATTTTCTGAAAATAAGCTTTGGACCTCGCTAACTAATAGTGCTTGCTCTACGCACAGGCAGACCAACGTGACCACGTGTTCGACCCATCGATTCCCGGGCATTCTTGATCGCAGATCTGGTGGATAGCTGACCAGTGCGCACCCTCACTCGGATTTACAACACCTGATATAATTGTTAAACGGCATATTGGCCGAAGATATAAGCGAAGGGCACAGGAAATTTAAATTGCAATTCTTTCCGTTTTATATCGCTGACATTGTCTTTCGATCCCGATTTAGAGTGTATATGTCGCTGACTACTATATTTCTACGTTACACAGCTCAATTCAGATTCCTCAGCACATCATCGTCGTCAACAGGCCTGCTGACAACGTTGGATTATACTAAAGTAGTGAGTACTGTGTGAAAGAAAAAAAGGTAATAAGCCAACTTATCGAATTGTACATATTATTTGAATCGCGGTTATAGTCAGCGGGTGTACTCCTAATCAGCCTTCGTAATTACAAATAATTTTTGTTGTGCACTATTCATTTGATTTGACCTAAGGTTAGTTTCGAAGTGTAATTTCGTTCATATATGTTTTTGCTCAGATTGTGTTGAACTTTGTGGACAAATAAAAATGACAGGGAAGAGAACATCTTTTGATATTGCCCAGTTGGTTTATTATAATCACCAGATCGGCAAAACTGTGATGGAGTTATCCGAGATGTTTTTGTTATCCAGACAAACCATAAATAACATCTTGGACCGATCAAAAAATGAAAATAGACTAGACACAAATGTCTCAAATGGGCGTGCACTAAAACTATCTGATCGAGACGAGTGGAAAATATTAATAAAAATGGAAAAAAATCCAGCAATTTCTATCAGGGAGATTTCACGGGATCTTGAGCAAGAAAGTGGTGTCAAAGTTTTCCATGAAACAAAAAGAAAACTATTGAATTAAAATGCCTATACATCGCGCGTTGCACGTAAGAAGCCCATGCTTCAAGCATTAATATTGAAAAGCGGCTTTCATTCGCGCAAATACACTTGGAGAAGCCAGCAGGGTATTGGTATGAGCTCCCGACTAGGGTATACCCTAAACCCTCTTGTTCCAACACCAAATGCAAATATATATACTTTTCTAGAAGCTACATGTCAAGTTTGGTGACTCTAGCTCTCATTATTTACCAAAATTGCTTTAGAAACAGGATTTCGATATAAGTTATCGAATGTCGGAAACAAACTCGATCTGCGCGGGCACCAGGAGGACATACAGCTAAAATTTCAAGTCTCTAGCTCTTATAGGTTCTGAGATCCTTGCGTTCATACATACGGACGGACGGACGGACAGACAGGCGGACATGGCTAGATCGACTCGGCTATTGATCAAGATTATATGGGGTCGGAGATGCTTCCTTGTGCCTGTTACATACGTTTATATTTTGCACAAATACAATACACCCTTTTTATCCATTTTCAATGGGTTCAGGGTATAAAAATTAGAGCATTTCAAGTCGACACGAATGTATTATTGAGTTATGCCCCCCATATAATTGTACTGGCCTCCTCGCGGTGTTCCCTGGGTACCGATTTTGCGTCGTTAGCTAATTCGAGCTTCGACTTTGTATTTCATAATACAAACAAAATTTAATCCAAAAAAAAAAAAACAACTAATAACAACAATTAAAACACAAAATGTGCACTCTTTTATTTCCTAACTTATTTTTAATTGCTTAAATATAATAATAATTTAATTTAAAGAAACATATAAATATTTCCATCAACTTAAAAGAATAGATTTTTTACGGAGCCAACCTTAGTATACAACATGCATTCATATGTCAACACAAATTTGGGATAGGTCATGATCAGCGCTAGAAAACTAAGAAAATTGATTTCTTTACCAGCAAAAGCCAGAGCCAGTGAATAATAATACATTAAATTATTGTGTTATGTATGTATATTCACACACATACAAACATGTTTGCTTGCACGGCCGTCATTGAGCCGAATCTGATAGTACATTCTATTTTTAGCTTTTCGGTCATTCGGCAGTGAGAGCGCAATGATACTGATTCCGTTTTCGTTCTCAATTTTCAAAAAATCAAGCTGCATAGTAGCATTATGTTGTATGGCGTTACTCATTTTAGTGTTTACGTTGTCTTTGGCTATACCCTGTAGAAGTGTACGTTTAACAACTTTTGAAGCATTTCCTCCCTCAAAGTTCGACATACGGGCAGGAACTGTTGGTAGCCTATGGGAGTCGGAAGTTGCTGAAGGCCGAGGTGAACTATTCCGCCACCGAGAAGGAGTGCCTGGCGTTGCGTTGCTAACTAGAGGGGTGCTGCTTCGACGTGATCACAGATCACCCGGCACTCCAATGGCTCAACCCAATCGAGAACCTTTTCGGTAGGGTCAGCGTTTCAACATTCCAGTTTGATGTCCCCTACCGACGAGACAAGCTCAACGTCATTGTTGTCGCTGACAAGGCATCCTATAGAGAGGCAGTGGTGGCTGCGTCCTAATGCAAATGGGTGCCAGGATCGCGGAAGAGCTAGCCAAGTTTTCTGAATATATAGGGGAAAATGGGAAACTTTATTAACACTGTATTAAAGTTTAAATAAGTTTAAATAATAATAATAAATAAAAATGGGAATTATGCGATGGGTATGAGTTTTGACAGCACAGTGGAGATACCTAGAGAGTTAATTCCAAAACACAAGGGACCGTATGGACCAACGACAGATTTTTATTTAAAAATTTAAAAGAATTTCAAGTATCCCGAAATCTATGTTAGGGGATTTATACTGCACAAAATACAGGACCTTTTCTTTCAACACCAAATGCATCTCGCTCTAATATAAAATAAATTTAAATCAAACTGCACTACTTGCCACCATCTCTATCTGACAGTACCACAAACAATTCATTTTTAATGGAAAGTAAAAACTAAAATAGAAACACATAAACGCAGAACAATATACAATACAATCGCAATTGCAATACTTGCATGAATGTGTGTATATACATACATGTATAAAGAAATTCTTGGAATTTGCGCTAGCTGCCGCAAACACGTGTTGATATAACCATAACTTCTGTGTTTCTTATCCGATCTTGACTATCTTGATCTTTATTTGATTTACAGACGTACAATTTTCTGACTCTTCTTAAGAGGCTTGCGAAACAAAGGAGTTTTAACATAGATTTTTATCGATTGCTTGGGAACCGGGCAAGTAATCAAATTCGTACTGGGCAGGCAGAAATTTGAACTACGTTCAAATTTCCATGACTGTAAAGTGTCTCTGCGTTTGGTCTTAAAATGAGATTTTCCTATGCGATCCCAAATGTGTGACTTATGGTGATTTGCACCCTGCTTCTTCACCTAATGTCAAAATAGATTAAAAATCCTTATTTCCAAATAAGTTTGGAATCTGTGTGCCATCGAATACTCCGTTACGCACAGCAATTAATTATTTTAAAACAAGAAAGAGGTTCTAGTCGGGAGCTATCATCTAGGGAATACCCTGAACCCTCTTATTCCAACACCAAATGCAGCTCGAACTACGTGCTCTTTTGCTTTAGTAGTAATATAGATAAATTAAAAAAAAAAAAACTCCCCTCGACAGGGCTCGTACTAGCAATTAGTTAGTTCCCTCAGTACGGTTCGAACTCGCAACAGACCGCGGTACTTGTCGCCGCCTCTAATTAACAGTCACACAATTGTTAATTCTTAATGAGAATAAAACGAATTGAAATAGCAGCACAGAATGCAATGCAATCGCAATTGCAATGATGTTGATAGAATTCGAAGCAGACGCGCACGAATGTGTTTGTGTACATGTATGCAGAAATTCTTACACATTTTCTTTTGTTTCTTAACCGATCTTGATGAAATATTTACATCTTATTGTACTATAAAATATTCGCGTGTTTTCAAAATGACATTTGCATTTAAAATGAGGCTTATATTTATGGGCAATACAAGTTGGGTTATTAACTTGATTAATAGCTTTTAGGTGGTAGTGGGGAGGTGGTGATAGGTATAAAATGAAAGATACTTGATATATATATATATACTATTCTAGAAGCAACATATCAAGTTTGGTGACTCTAGCTCTTAATATTTACCAAAATTGCCAAACAAAACAGGATGTCGATATCGATTTTTATCGATTACTTCGAAAAGCAACAAGCTATCGAATACCGGAAACAAACTCGATCTGCGCAGGCACTAGGAGGACCTACAGCTAAAATTCATCTCTAGCTCTAATAGGTTCAGATATCCTTGCCTTCATACATACCGACAAACGGACGGACGGACAGACAGACGGACGGTCAGACAGACGGTCTTGGCTAGATCGACTCGGCTTTGCGCACATACATATATTCGGTCCGATCAAAGCCTATGTATACATCACATTAGTAGTATATATAGTTCGTTACGAAACACCATACATCAGTCCATTGGAATTTCTCCATACTTCGTTGTGTCTGGGCAAAATATGATTAAACTCGGCAATGATTACAAGTTGCTCAAAAGCCTGAACATGCTAAATGAAGGGCAAATTAAACTCGATCGAGCAGACGAATTTCCCTTAATACGTTCTAATATTCAAAAACATATGGATAAGGCGTATGAAAAGAATTTGCGAACATATAACTTACGCACACGCCCTCGTTCTTTTGAAGTCGGTCAAATAGTAATAAAACGCAACTTCGTTTTAAGCAATTTGGCCTAGCACTTCAACGCAAAACTTGCACCAGTTGGAACTATAGCACGTATCAAACGAAAAATTGGTAATTGCATATATTTGCAAGAAGACCACTAGGGAAAAGAACTTGGTCATTACCATGCTAAAAACATTTGGGAATGTAAGTAATCCCCCCTTTTTCAGCTCTTACCTCAGTATAAGTTAATCCTTTCGATTAAACTTGCGTTGTGATAGGGTGGTAAGTTTTATTTCTGTAAATGAAAATAAATGATCAGCTGATTGCAATCAACTTCGATGGGCAGCATTGCACCATAACATTTATGCAATTACATATGATCAGCGTAGGTTAATAACATAACCAAAGTGACCATGACCCATTTTATTGACGCCGTTGCGAATGAAAATATCGTGTCTTGGGTCGATGCTTATTTGCCTCTTTTAGTTTTGGCGTGGCGTCATTATGTTCCATTTTAATCGCCAACGAGTGCAGTCGCCTTAGATTGCTTTGGAAATTATAAAGTTAAATTTTTCACGTGGGCGTAATAAACCCACGTGTATCGGCATTCACGCTCGAAGACAAAGTCCCGAAAAAAAAAAGTATATATAGACATCATGCGCTCCCGAACGCTTGGCTATAACCTTTCACCGGAATAAAGAAGAATTTCAGAATTCGGACATTGACAAATCTTCACTAAGGGATCGTTACTGGAGTCGAGGGGTGCCTTTACTGTGTGTGGAAGTCGTAGGAAGATGCAGGCTAAATTGCGGCGCTGCGTTATTGCGTGCCAAAAAGAAAAATTACGCACAACGCATAGTCCTTTTCGGAGCCAAGCCCAAAGCACCAAATAGCGACAATCTACACTGGAAGCAGGGAGCGAATTTCCTAAGGCCGGACCAAGATTTCAGCAACGTCTCATTTTCTGAAAATAAGCTTTGGACCTCGCTAACTAATAGTGCTTGCTCTACGCACAGGCAGACCAACGTGACCACGTGTTCGACCCATCGATTCCCGGGCATTCTTGATCGCAGATCTGGTGGATAGCTGACCAGTGCGCACCCTCACTCGGATTTACAACACCTGATATAATTGTTAAACGGCATATTGGCCGAAGATATAAGCGAAGGGCACAGGAAATTTAAATTGCAATTCTTTCCGTTTTATATCGCTGACATTGTCTTTCGATCCCGATTTAGAGTGTATATGTCGCTGACTACTATATTTCTACGTTACACAGCTCAATTCAGATTCCTCAGCACATCATCGTCGTCAACAGGCCTGCTGACAACGTTGGATTATACTAAAGTAGTGAGTACTGTGTGAAAGAAAAAAAGGTAATAAGCCAACTTATCGAATTGTACATATTATTTGAATCGCGGTTATAGTCAGCGGGTGTACTCCTAATCAGCCTTCGTAATTACATAATTTTTTTTGTGGACTATTCAGATCAGCAGTGATTTGACCTAAGGTTAGTTTCGAAGTGTAATTTCGTTCATATATGTTTTTGCTCAGATTGTGTTGAACTTTGTGGACAAATAAAAATGACAGGGAAGAGAACATCTTTTGATATTGCCCAGTTGGTTTATTATAATCACCAGATCGGCAAAACTGTGATGGAGTTATCCGAGATGTTTTCGTTATCCAGACAAACCATAAATAACATCTTGGACCGATCAAAAAATGAAAATAGACTAGACGAAAATGTCTCAAATGGGCGTGCACTAAAACTATCTGATCGAGACGAGTGGAAAATATTAAGAAAAATGGAAAAAAATCCAGCAATTTCTATCAGGGAGATTTCACGGGATCTTGAGCAAGAAAGTGGTGTCAAAGTTTTCCATGAAACAAAAAGAAAACTATTGAATTAAAATGCCTATACATCGCGCGTTGCACGTAAGAAGCCCATGCTTCAAGCATTAATATTGAAAAGCGGCTTTCATTCGCGCAAATACACTTGGAGAAGCCAGCAGGGTATTGGTATGAGCTCCCGACTAGGGTATACCCTAAACCCTCTTGTTCCAACACCAAATGCAAATATATATACTTTTCTAGAAGCTACATGTCAAGTTTGGTGACTCTAGCTCTCATTATTTACCAAAATTGCTTTAGAAACAGGATTTCGATATAAGTTATCGAATGTCGGAAACAAACTCGATCTGCGCGGGCACCAGGAGGACATACAGCTAAAATTTCAAGTCTCTAGCTCTTATAGGTTCTGAGATCCTTGCGTTCATACATACGGACGGACGGACGGACAGACAGGCGGACATGGCTAGATCGACTCGGCTATTGATCAAGATTATATGGGGTCGGAGATGCTTCCTTGTGCCTGTTACATACGTTTATATTTTGCACAAATACAATACACCCTTTTTATCCATTTTCAATGGGTTCAGGGTATAAAAATTAGAGCATTTCAAGTCGACACGAATGTATTATTGAGTTATGCCCCCCATATAATTGTACTGGCCTCCTCGCGGTGTTCCCTGGGTACCGATTTTGCGTCGTTAGCTAATTCGAGCTTCGACTTTGTATTTCATAATACAAACAAAATTTAATCCAAAAAAAAAAAAAACAACTAATAACAACAATTAAAACAGAAAATGTGCACTCTTTTATTTCCTAACTTATTTTTAATTGCTTAAATATAATAATAATTTAATTTAAAGAAACATATAAATATTTCCATCAACTTAAAAGAATAGATTTTTTACGGAGCCAACCTTAGTATACAACATGCATTCATATGTCAACACAAATTTGGGATAGGTCATGATCAGCGCTAGAAAACTAAGAAAATTGATTTCTTTACCAGCAAAAGCCAGAGCCAGTGAATAATAATACATTAAATTATTGTGTTATGTATGTATATTCACACACATTCAAACATATTTGCTTGCACGGCCGTCATTGAGCCGAATCTGATAGTACATTCTATTTTTAGCTTTTCGGTCATTCGGCAGTGAGAGCGCAATGATACTGATTCCGTTTTCGTTCTCAATTTTCAAAAAATCAAGCTGCATAGTAGCATTATGTTGTATGGCGTTACTCATTTTAGTGTTTACGTTGTCTTTGGCTATACCCTGTAGAAGTGTACGTTTAACAACTTTTGAAGCATTTCCTCCCTCAAAGCTCGACATACGGGCAGGAACTGTTGGTAGCCTATGGGAGTCGGAAGTTGCTGAAGGCCGAGGTGAACTATTCCGCCACCGAGAAGGAGTGCCTGGCGTTGCGTTGCTAACTAGAGGGGTGCTGCTTCACCGTGATCACAGATCACCCGGCACTCCAATGGCTCAACCCAATCGAGAACCTTTTCGGTAGGGTCAGCGTTTCAACATTCCAGTTTGATGTCCCCTACCGACGAGACAAGCTCAACGTCATTGTTGTCGCTGACAAGGCATCCTATAGAGAGGCAGTGGTGGCTGCGTCCTAATGCAAATGGGTGCCAGGATCGCGGAAGAGCTAGCCAAGTTTTCTGAATATATAGGGGAAAATGGGAAACTTTATTAACACTGTATTAAAGTTTAAATAAGTTTAAATAATAATAATAAATAAAAATGGGAATTATGCGATGGGTATGAGTTTTGACAGCACAGTGGAGATACCTAGAGAGTTAATTCCAAAACACAAGGGACCGTATGGACCAACGACAGATTTTTATTTAAAAATTTAAAAGAATTTCAAGTATCCCGTAATCTATGTAAGGGGACTTATACTGCACAAAATACAAGACCTTTTCTTTCAACACCAAATGCATCTCGCTCTAATATAAAATAAATTTAAAAGAAAAATTTTACCAAATTCGACGCGAAAACGAATCAAACTGCACTACTTGCCACCATCTCTATCCGAAAGTAACACAAACAATTCATTTTTAATGGAAAGTAAAAACTAAAATAGAAACACATAAACGCAGAACAATATACAATACAAACGCAATTGCAATACTTGCATGAATGTGTGTATATACATACATGTATAAAGAAATTCTTGGAATTTGCGCTAGCTGCCGCAAACACGTGTTGATATAACCATAACTTCTGTGTTTCTTATCCGATCTTGACTATCTTGATCTTTATTTGATTTACAGACGTACAATTTTCTGACTCTTCTTAAGAGGCTTGCGAAACAAAGGAGTTTTAACATAGATTTTTATCGATTGCTTGGGAACGGGGCAAGTAATCAAATTCGTACTGGGCAGGCAGAAATTTGAACTACGTTCAAATTTCCATGACTGTAAAGTGTCTCTGCGTTTGGTCTTAAAATGAGATTTTCCTATGCGATCCCAAATGTGTGACTTATGGTGATTTGCACCCTGCTTCTTCACCTAATGTCAAAATAGATTAAAAATCCTTATTTCCAAATAAGTTTGGAATCTGTGTGCCATCGAATACTCCGTTACGCACAGCAATAAATTATTTTAAAACAAGAAAGAGGTTCTAGTCGGGAGCTATCATCTAGGGAATACCCTGAACCCTCTTATTCCAACACCAAATGCAGCTCGAACTACGTGCTCTTTTGCTTTAGTAGTAATATAGATAAATTAAAAAAAAAAAACTCCCCTCGACAGGGCTCGTACTAGCAATTAGTTAGTTCCCTCAGTACGGTTCGAACTCGCAACAGACCGCGGTACTTGTCGCCGCCTCTAATTAACAGTCACACAATTGTTAATTCTTAATGAGAATAAAACGAATTGAAATAGCAGCACAGAATGCAATGCAATCGCAATTGCAATGATGTTGATAGAATTCGAAGCAGACGCGCACGAATGTGTTTGTGTACATGTATGCAGAAATTCTTACACATTTTCTTTTGTTTCTTAACCGATCTTGATGAAATATTTACATCTTATTGTACTATAAAATATTCGCGTGTTTTCAAAATGACATTTGCATTTAAAATGAGGCTTATATTTATGGGCAATACAAGTTGGGTTATTAACTTGATTAATAGCTTTTAGGTGGTAGCGGGGAGGTGGTGATAGGTATAAAATGAAAGATACTTGATATATATATATATACTAGTCTAGAAGCAACATATCAAGTTTGGTGACTCTAGCTCTTAATATTTACCAAAATTGCCAAAAAAAAAAACAGGATGTCGATATCGATTTTTATCGATTACTTCGAAAAGCAACAAGCTATCGAATACCGGAAACAAACTCGATCTGCGCAGGCACTAGGAGGACCTACAGCTAAAATTCATCTCTAGCTCTAATAGGTTCAGATATCCTTGCCTTCATACATACCGACAAACGGACGGACGGACAGACGGACGGTCAGACAGACGGTCTTGGCTAGATCGACTCGGCTTTGCGCACATACATATATTCGGTCCGATCAAAGCCTATGTATACATCACATTAGTAGTATATATAGTTCGTTACGAAACACCATACATCAGTCAATTGGAATTTCTCCATACTTCGTTGTGTCTGGGCAAAATATGATTAAACTCGGCAATGATTACAAGTTGCTCAAAAGCCTGAACATGCTAAATGAAGGGCAAATAAAACTCGATCGAGAAGACGAATTTCCCTAAATACGTTCTAATATTCAAAAACACATCGATAAGGCATATGAAAAGAATTTGCGAATAACTTACGCACACGCCCTCGTTCTTTTTAAGTCGGTCAAATTGCAATAAAACGCAACTTCGTTTTAAGCAATTTGGCTAAGCACTTCAACGCAAAACTTGCACCAGTTGGAACTATAGCACGTATCAAACGAAAAATTGGTAATTGTATATATTTGCAAGAAGACCTCTAGGGAAAAGAACTTGGTCATTACCATGCTAAAAACATTTGGGAATGTAAGTAATCCCCCCTTTTTCAGCTCTTACCTCAGTATAAGTTAATCCTTTCGATTAAACATGCGTTGTGATAGGGTGGTAAGTTTTATTTCTGTAAATGAAAATAAATGATCAGCTGATTGCAATCAACTTCGATGGGCAGCATTGCACCATAACATTTATGCAATTACATATGATCAGCGTAGGTTAATAACATAACCAAAGTGACCATGACCCATTTTATTGACGCCGTTGCGAATGAAAATATCGTGTCTTGGGTCGATGCTTATTTGCCTCTTTTAGTTTTTGCGTGGCGTCATTATGTTCCATTTTAATCGCCAACGAGTGCAGTCGCCTTAGATTGCTTTGGAAATTATAAAGTTAAATTTTTCACGTGGGCGTAATAAACCCACGTGTATCGGCATTCACGCTCGAAGACAAAGTCCCGAAAAAAGAGAAAGTATATATAGACATCATGCGCTCCCGAACTCTTGGCTATAACCTTTCACCGGAATAAAGAAGAATTTCAGAATTCGGACATTGACAAATCTTCACTAAGGGATCGTTACTGGAGTCGAGGGGTGCCTTTACTGTGTGTGGAAGTCGTAGGAGGATGCAGGCTAAATTGCGGCGCTGCGTTATTGCGTGCCAAAAAGAAAAATTACGCACAACGCATAGTCCTTTTCGGAGCCAAGCCCAAAGCACCAAATAGCGACAATCTACACTGGAAGCAGGGAGCGAATTTCCTAAGGCCGGACCAAGATTTCAGCAACGTCTCATTTTCTGAAAATAAGCTTTGGACCTCGCTAACTAATAGTGCTTGCTCTACGCACAGGCAGACCAACGTGACCACGTGTTCGACCCATCGATTCCCGGGCATTCTTGATCGCAGATCTGGTGGATAGCTGACCAGTGCGCACCCTCACTCGGATTTACAACACCTGATATAATTGTTAAACGGCATACTGGCCGAAGATATAAGCGAAGGGCACAGGAAATTTAAATTACAATTCTTTCCGTTTTATATCGCTGACATTGTCTTTCGATCCCGATTTAGAGTGTATATGTCGCTGACTACTATATTTCTACGTTACACAGCTCAATTCAGATTCCTCAGCACATCATCGTCGTCAACAGGCCTGCTGACAACGTTGGATTATACTAAAGTAGTGAGTACTGTGTGAAAGAAAAAAAGGTAATAAGCCAACTTATCGAATTGTACATATTATTTGAATCGCGGTTATAGTCAGCGGGTGTACTCCTAATCAGCCTTCGTAATTACATAATTTTTTTTGTGGACTATTCAGATCAGCAGTGATTTGACCTAAGGTTAGTTTCGAAGTGTAATTTCGTTCATATATGTTTTTGCTCAGATTGTGTTGAACTTTGTGGACAAATAAAAATGACAGGGAAGAGAACATCTTTTGATATTGCCCAGTTGGTTTATTATAATCACCAGATCGGCAAAACTGTGATGGAGTTATCCGAGATGTTTTCGTTATCCAGAGAAACCATAAATAACATCTTGGACCGATCAAAAAATGAAAATAGACTAGACACAAATGTCTCAAATGGGCGTGCACTAAAACTATCTGATCGAGACGAGTGGAAAATATTAAGAAAAATGGAAAAAAATCCAGCAATTTCTATCAGGGAGATTTCACGGGATCTTGAGCAAGAAAGTGGTGTCAAAGTTTTCCATGAAACAAAAAGAAAACTATTGAATTAAAATGCCTATACATCGCGCGTTGCACGTAAGAAGCCCATGCTTCAAGCATTAATATTGAAAAGCGGCTTTCATTCGCGCAAATACACTTGGAGAAGCCAGCAGGGTATTGGTATGAGCTCCCGACTAGGGTATACCCTAAACCCTCTTTTTCCAACACCAAATGCAAATATATATACTTTTCTAGAAGCTACATGTCAAGTTTGGTGACTCTAGCTCTCATTATTTACCAAAATTGCTTTAGAAACAGGATTTCGATATAAGTTATCGAATGTCGGAAACAAACTCGATCTGCGCGGGCACCAGGAGGACATACAGCTAAAATTTCAAGTCTCTAGCTCTTATAGGTTCTGAGATCCTTGCGTTCATACATACGGACGGACGGACGGACAGACAGGCGGACATGGCTAGATCGACTCGGCTATTGATCAAGATTATATGGGGTCGGAGATGCTTCCTTGTGCCTGTTACATACGTTTATATTTTGCACAAATACAATACACCCTTTTTATCCATTTTCAATGGGTTCAGGGTATAAAAATTAGAGCATTTCAAGTCGACACGAATGTATTATTGAGTTATGCCCCCCATATAATTGTACTGGCCTCCTCGCGGTGTTCCCTGGGTACCGATTTTGCGTCGTTAGCTAATTCGAGCTTCGACTTCGTATTTCATAATACAAAAAAAAATTTAATCCAAAAAAAAAAAAACAACTAATAACAACAATTAAAACAGAAAATGTGCACTCTTTTATTTCCTAACTTATTTTTAATTGCTTAAATATAATAATAATTTAATTTAAAGAAACATATAAATATTTCCATCAACTTAAAAGAATAGATTTTTTACGGAGCCAACCTTAGTATACAACATGCATTCATATGTCAACACAAATTTGGGATAGGTCATGATCAGCGCTAGAAAACTAAGAAAATTGATTTCTTTACCAGCAAAAGCCAGAGCCAGTGAATAATAATACATTAAATTATTGTGATATGTATGTATATTCACACACATACAAACATATTTGCTTGCACGGCCGTCATTGAGCCGAATCTGATAGTACATTCTATTTTTAGCTTTTCGGTCATTCGGCAGTGAGAGCGCAATGATACTGATTCCGTTTTCGTTCTCAATTTTCAAAAAATCAAGCTGCATAGTAGCATTATGTTGTATGGCGTTACTCATTTTAGTGTTTACGTTGTCTTTGGCTATACCCTGTAGAAGTGTACGTTTAACAACTTTTGAAGCATTTCCTCCCTCAAAGCTCGACATACGGGCAGGAACTGTTGGTAGCCTATGGGAGTCGGAAGTTGCTGAAGGCCGAGGTGAACTATTCCGCCACCGAGAAGGAGTGCCTGGCGTTGCGTTGCTAACTAGAGGGGTGCTGCTTCGACGTGATCACAGATCACCCGGCACTCCAATGGCTCAACCCAATCGAGAACCTTTTCGGTAGGGTCAGCGTTTCAACATTCCAGTTTGATGTCCCCTACCGACGAGACAAGCTCAACGTCATTGTTGTCGCTGACAAGGCATCCTATAGAGAGGCAGTGGTGGCTGCGTCCTAATGCAAATGGGTGCCAGGATCGCGGAAGAGCTAGCCAAGTTTTCTGAATATATAGGGGTAAATGGGAAACTTTATTAACACTGTATTAAAGTTTAAATAAGTTTAAATAATAATAATAAATAAAAATGGGAATTATGCGATGGGTATGAGTTTTGACAGCACAGTGGAGATACCTAGAGAGTTAATTCCAAAACACAAGGGACCGTATGGACCAACGACAGATTTTTATTTAAAAATTTAAAAGAATTTCAAGTATCCCGTAATCTATGTAAGGGGATTTATACTGCACAAAATACAAGACCTTTTCTTTCAACACCAAATGCATCTCGCTCTAATATAAAATAAATTTAAAAGAAAAATTTTACCAAATTCGACGCGAAAAAGAATCAAACTGCACTACTTGCCACCATATCTATCCGACAGTAACACAAACAATTCATTTTTAATGGAAAGTAAAAACTAAAATAGAAACACATAAACGCAGAACAATATACAATACAAACGCAATTGCAATACTTGCATGAATGTGTGTATATACATACATGTATAAAGAAATTCTTGGAATTTGCGCTAGCTGCCGCAAACACGTGTTGATATAACCATAACTTCTGTGTTTCTTATCCGATCTTGACTATCTTGATCTTTATTTGATTTACAGACATAAAATTCTGACTCTTCTTAAGAGGCTTGCGAAACAAAGGAGTTTTAACATAGATTTTTATCGATTGCTTGGGAACGGGGCAAGTAATCAAATTCGTACTGGGCAGGCAGAAATTTGAACTACGTTCAAATTTCCATGACTGTAAAGTGTCTCTGCGTTTGGTCTTAAAATGAGATTTTCCTATGCGATCCCAAATGTGTGACTTAGGTGATTTGCACCCTGCTTCTTCACCTAATGTCAAAATAGATTAAAAATCCTTATTTCCAAATAAGTTTGGAATCTGTGTGCCATCGAATACTCCGTTACGCACAGCAATAAATTATTTTAAAACAAGAAAGAGGTTCTAGTCGGGAGCTATCATCTAGGGAATACCCTGAACCCTCTTATTCCAACACCAAATGCAGCTCGAACTACGTGCTCTTTTGCTTTAGTAGTAATATAGATAAATTAAAAAAAAAAAAACTCCCCTCGACAGGGCTCGTACTAGCAATTAGTTAGTTCCCTCAGTACGGTTCGAACTCGCAACAGACCGCGGTACTTGTCGCCGCCTCTAATTAACAGTCACACAATTGTTAATTCTTAATGAGAATAAAACGAATTGAAATAGCAGCACAGAATGCAATGCAATCGCAATTGCAATGATGTTGATAGAATTCGAAGCAGACGCGCACGAATGTGTTTGTGTGCATGTATGCAGAAATTCTTACACATTTTCTTTTGTTTCTTAACCGATCTTGATGAAATATTTACATCTTATTGTACTATAAAATATTCGCGTGTTTTCAAAATGACATTTGCATTTAAAATGAGGCTTATATTTATGGGCAATACAAGTTGGGTTATTAACTTGATTAATAGCTTTTAGGTGGTAGCGGGGAGGTGGTGATAGGTATAAAATGAGAGATACTTGATATATATATATATACTATTCTAGAAGCAACATATCAAGTTTGGTGACTCTAGCTCTTAATATTTACCAAAATTGCCAAACAAAACAGGATGTCGATATCGATTTTTATCGATTACTTCGAAAACCAACAAGTTATCGAATACCGGAAACAAACTCGATCTGCGCAGGCACTAGGAGGACCTACAGCTAAAATTCATCTCTAGCTCTAATAGGTTCAGATATCCTTGCCCTCATACATACCGACAAACGGACGGACGGACAGACGGACGGTCAGACAGACGGTCTTGGCTAGATCGACTCGGCTATTGATTATATGGTTGGACATGCTTCCTTCTGCCTGTTACTTACATTTGCACAAATACATTAAACGCTTTTACCCATTTTCAATGGTTCAGGGTATAAAATTAATTTACCCCAAAAATATTGCCAGAATGTGATGACGGTTCCAATCAGTAAAACAGTGAAGCAGAATAATACTTAAAGGAAAATGGCAATGACCTGTGCTCCAATTCTGCTTAGCATATGTCTGCATTCATATTAGGGATGATCGATAGTGTTATTTCTGTGTCACAGTGACAACTGTGACAGTTACAAACAAGTAAGAGGTTCTAGTCGGGAGCTCCCGACTAGGGGATACCCTGAACCCTCTTATTCCATCACCAAATGCAGCGCGCGCTTATAGATAGAGAGTAGCGGGGAGTTGGCGATAGGTATAAAATGAAAGATAATCGATATATATATACTATTCTAGAAGCTACATGTCAAGTTTGGTAGCTCTAGCTCTTATTTACCAAAATTGTTTAAAAAACGGGATTTCGATATACATTTTTATCGATTACTTGGAAACGGGGCAAGTTATCGTTTATCGGAAACAAACTCGATCTGCGCAGGCACTAGGAGCACCTACATTTAAAATTTCAAGTCTCTTGCTCTTATAGGTTCTGAGATCCTTGCGTTCATACATACGGACGGACGGACGGACATTTGCACAATACATTATACGCTTTTACCCATTTTCAATGGTTCAGGGTATAAAATTAATTTACCCCAAAAATATTGCCAGAATGTGATGACGGTTCCAATCAGTAAAACAGTGAAGCAGAATAATACTTAAAGGAAAATGGCAATGACCTGTGCTCCAATTCTGCTTAGCATATGTCTGCATTCATATTAGGGATGATCGATAGTGTTATTTCTGTGTCACAGTGACAACTGTGACAGTTACAATGAAGTAAGAGGTTCTAGTCGGGAGCTCCCGACTAGGGGATACCCTGAACCCTCTTATTCCATCACCAAATGCAGCGCGCGCTTATAGATAGAGAGTAGCGGGGAGTTGGCGATAGGTATAAAATGAAAGATAATCGATATATATATACTATTCTAGAAGCTACATGTCAAGTTTGGTAGCTCTAGCTCTTATTATTTACCAAAATTGCTTATAAAACGGGATTTCGATATACACTTTTATCGATTACTTGGAAACGGGGCAAGTTATCGTTTATCGGAAACAAACTCGATCTGCGCAGGCACTAGGAGCACCTACATCTAAAATTTCAAGTCTCTTGCTCTTATAGGTTCTGAGATCCTTGCGTTCATACATACGGACGGACGGACGGACAGACAGACGGACATGGCTAGATCGACTCGGCTATTAATGCTGATCAAGAATATATATACTTTATGGGGTTGGAGATGCTTCCTTCTGCCTGTTACATACATTTGGATTTTGCACAGAAACATAATACCCCTTTTACCCATTTTTAATGGGTTCAGGGTATAAAAAGTACCAGTGACAAATAGCAGCGACTGTTACTTGACTTTTAGGCGCGAAGTTTAGAAGGATTTGCTGTTGCTGCTACATTTGCCTTCTAATAAATATATTTTTGAAAATGTTTTTATAATAAGTTAACATCAAAAATAAACATGTGCGCAAGTAAGTACCTTTTTTAGCACAACACATGTTGGATGCTTGCGCATAATGTGTTTGTGCAAATTACTTGTTGAAGTTTTAAAGGAGTACTTTTCCTTGCAAATATTGCATTTTGCAAATTTGTCGTAGACAGCCTTAAATAGGGAACAAATTTCACTCGTTTTTTTATCCATTTTAAGATAAGGTAAAAACGTACGCACAAAATTAAAAGGGTTTTTGTAAGTGAGGATAAATCATCGCGGGCAAAAACAGCATTCACTATCCCGAACAGGCCGTTATATCAATTTAAGCGGATGCCTTTTGGATTGTGCAATGCTCCGCAGACCTTCAGCCGATTGATGGATCAAGTAATTCCTTACGACATGAAAGGTCATGTTATGGTTTACTTGCATGATTTACTTGTATTATCGCAAAGTTTTGATGAACATTTAATTCATTTGGCTGAAATCGCCGCACGATTGCGTAGGGCAGGTTTGACCATTAATATCCGTAAAAATAATTTTTGTTTAACAAAAGTCGAATATCTGGGTAACATTGTAGGTGAAGGCACACTGCAGCCTAATCCGGCTAAAGTTCAAGCAGTTGCAGATTTCCAGTGCCGTCAACAAAAAGACGGCTGAGACGATTCCTAGGAATTACCGGTTGATATCAACGGTTTATCCCTCAGTACTCGGCGATTATCTTTCACCTCACCTCTTGCCGTTGTATTGGCTGTTAGAAAATTTCGCATGTACATCGGAGGACACGGTCTTAAAGTCGTGACTACGTTGGCTAATGAACCAAAAAGATCTAAGTGGTAGACTAGCTAGATGGTCATTCAAATTGCAAGAATATCATTTTTCTATCGAACATCGCAAGAGTAGTGAGAATGTGGTCGCAGACACGCTTTCCCGTGCCTTTGAGCCAGCAGACGAAGTAGCTGCGGTGGACGTAGAAGTAAACCCTGAAATCTACTTGTCTGCGGAGTCATTTCGATCCAACGAATACTGCCGGCTAAAAGACAATATTATTCGTTCCAACTTGCCAGACTTTTGAGTTGTAGATGATTATATACATTTCCGAAATGAATTCTCAGCTACTGGTTCAGACGAGAACATGAAGGGTTGGAAATTATTTGTGCCGTCTGAATTACGCTTATTGTGGGATGTCCATATGTTTGGAATGTATTCGCAGACATTTGTACTGGCCGAACATGGTGGTTGACGTTCCTAATCGATGCCTCAAGCCAACCATGGGAAACCAAGTGGTCAGCGAAAGGTCTTTCCAAAGGATAAATGTCGACTTTGTTGATCCGTACCCACCATAAAAAAAAAACGAAACATTGGTATATTCGTCATTCTTGATCACTACTCAACGATCACATTTATCAAGCCCATAAAAAGGCTCAATGCCAAAGTAGTGGTAGATATACTGCAAGAAGATATTTTTGAGTGTTTTGGAGCACCCGAGATAATAGTGAGTGACAATGGTACTCAATTTAAAAGCCTGGAATTCTCCTCACTCTTGTCTAAGTACGGCATACAGCATATGTGTACCACTGTATACTCGCCACAGGCGGTGGAAGGAGTAAATCGTTCGGTTAATGCTGCTTTGCGCACATATATTCGGTCCGATCAAAGCTTATGTATACATCACATTAGTAGTATGTATAGTTCGTCCGAAACACCATACTTTCTCCATACTTCGTTTTGTTTGGGCAAAATATGAATTAACTCGGCAATGATTACAAGTTGCTCAAAAGCCTGAACATGCTGAATGAAGGGCAAATAAAACTCGATCGAGCAGACGAATTTCCCTAAATACGTTCTAATACTCAAAAATACATGGATAAGGCATATGAAAAGAATTTGCGAACGTATAACTTACGCACACGCCCTCGTTCTTTTGAAGTCGGTCAAATTGTAATAAAACGCAACTTCGTTTTAAGCAATTTGGCTAAGCACTTCAACGCAAAACTTGCACCAGTTGGGAATGTAAGTAATCCACCCTTTTTCAGCTTTTATCTCAATATAAGTTAATCCTTTCGATTAAACATGCGTTGTGATAGGGTGGTAAGTTTCATTTCTGTAAATGAAAATAAAAATTGCCATTGGCATGATCAGCTGATCGCAATCAACTTCGATGGGCAGCATTGCACCATAACATTTATGCAATTACATATGATCAGCGTAGGTTAATAACATAACCAAAGTGACCATGACCCATGTTATTGACGCCGTTGCGAATGAAAATATCGTGTCTTGGGTCGATGCTTATTTGCCTCTTTTAGTTTTGGCGTGGCGTCATTCTTTTCCATTTTAATCGCCAACGAGTGCAGTCGCTTTAGATTGCTTTGGATATTATAAGGTTCAATTTTTCACGTGGGCGTAATAAACCCACGTGTATCGGCATTCACGCTCGAAGACAAAGTCCTGAAAATAAAAAAAAAAAGTAAATATAGACATCATGTGCTCCCGAGCGCTTGGCTATAACCTTTCACCGGAATAAAGAAGAATTTCAGAATTCGGACATTGACAAATCTTCACTAAGGGATCGTTACTGGAGTCGAGGGGTGCCTTTACTGTGTGTGGCAGTCGTAGGAAGATGCAGGCTAAATTGCGGCGCTGCGTTATTGCGTGCCAAAAAGAAAAATTACGCACAACGCATAGTATAGCGACAATCTACACTGCAGCAACGTCTCATTTTCTGAAAATAAGCTATGGACCTCGCTAACTAATAGTGCTTGCTCCACGCACAGGCAGACCAACGTGACCACGTGTTCGACCCATCGATCCCCGGACATTCTGGAGCGCAGATCTGGTGGAAAGCTGACCAGTGCGCACCCTCACTCGGATTTACAACACCTGATATAATTGTTAAACGGCATACTGGCCGTAGATATAAGCGAAGGGCACAGGAAATTTAAATTGCAATTCTTTCCGTTTTATATCGCTGACATTGTCTTTCGATCCTGATTTAGCGTGTATATGTCGCTGACTACAATATTTCTACGTTACACAGCTCAATTAAGATTCCTCAGCACATCATCGTCGTCAACAGGCCTGCTGACAACGTTGGATTATTCTAAAGTAGTGAGTACTGTGTGAAAGAAAAAAAGGTAATAAGCCAACTTATCGAATTGTACATATTATTTGAATCGCGGTTATAGTCAGCGGGTGTACTCCTAATCAGCCTTCGTAATTACAGATAATTTTTTTTGTGGATTATTCAGATAAGCAGTGATTTGACTTGAGGTTAGTTTCGAAGTGTAATTTCGTTCATATATGTTTTTGCTCAGATTGTGTTGAACTTTGTGGACAAATAAAAATGACAGGGAAGAGAACATCTTTTGATATTGCCCAGTTGGTTTATTATAATCACCAGATCGGCAAAACTGTGATGGAGTTATCCGAGATGTTTTCGTTATCCAGACAAACCATAAATAACATCTTGGACCGATCAAAAAATGAAAATAGACTAGACACAAATGTCTCAAATGGGCGTGCACTAAAACTATCTGATCGAGACGAGTGGAAAATATTAAGAAAAATGGAAAAAAATCCAGCAATTTCTATCAGGGAGATTTCACGGGATCTTGAGCAAGAAAGTGGTGTCAAAGTTTTCCATGAAACAAAAAGAAAACTATTGAATTAAAATGCCTATACATCGCGCGTTGCACGTAAGAAGCCCATGCTTCAAGCATTAATATTGAAAAGCGGCTTTCATTCGCGCAAATACACTTGGAGAAGCCAGCAGGGTATTGGTATGAGCTCCCGACTAGGGTATACCCTAAACCCTCTTGTTCCAACACCAAATGCAAATATATATACTTTTCTAGAAGCTACATGTCAAGTTTGGTGACTCTAGCTCTTATTATTTACCAAAATTGCTTTAGAAACAGGATTTCGATATAAGTTATCGAATGTCGGAAACAAGCTCGATCTGCGCGGGCACCAGGAGGACATACAGCTAAAATTTCAAGTCTCTAGCTCTTATAGGTTTTGAGATCCTTGCGTTCATACATACGGACGGACGGACGGACAGACAGGCGGACATGGCTAGATCGACTCGGCTATTGATCAAGATTATATGGGGTCGGAGATGCTTCCTTGTGCCTGTTACATACGTTTATACTTTGCACAAATACAATACACCCTTTTTATCCATTTTCAATGGGTTCAGGGTATAAAATTAGAGCACTTCAAGTCGACACGAATGTATTATTTAGTTATGCCCCCCATATAATTGTACTGGCCTCCTCGCGGTGTTCCTTGGGTACTGATTTTGCGTCGTTAGCTAATTCGAGCTTCGACTTCGTATTTCATAATACGAAAAAAAATTTAATCCAAAAAAAAAAAAAAACAACTAATAACAACAATTAAAACACAAAATGTGCACTCTTTTATTTCCTAATTTATTTTTAATTGCTTAAATATAATAATAATTTAATTTAAAGAAAGAATATAAATATTTCCATCAACTTAAAAGAATAGATTTTTTACGGAGCCAACCTTAGTATACAACATGCATTCATATGTCAACACAAATTTGGGATAGGTCATGATCAGCGCTAGAAAACTAAGAAAATTGATTTCTTTACCAGCAAAAGCCAGAGCCAGTGAATAATAATACATTAAATTCGTCATTGAGCCGAATCTGATAGTACATTCTATTTTTAGCTTTTCGGTCATTCGGCAGTGAGAGCGCAATGATACTGATTCCGTTTTCGTTCTCAATTTTCAAAAAATCAAGCTGCATAGTAGCATTATGTTGTACGGCGTTACTCATTTTAGTGTTTACGT
The DNA here is from genome assembly GCA_035045725.1 of Drosophila ezoana. Lineage (NCBI taxonomy): Eukaryota > Metazoa > Arthropoda > Insecta > Diptera > Drosophilidae > Drosophila > Drosophila ezoana. The sequence continues at coordinate 43,448 of JAWNOU010000044.1, read as the reverse complement.
TGTCTTTGGCTATACACTGTAGAAGTGTACGTTTAACAACTTTTGAAGCATTTCCCCCCTCAAAGCTCGACATACGGGCAGGAACTGTTGGTAGCCTATGGGAGTCGGAAGTTGCTGAAGGCCGAGGTGAACTATTCCGCCACCGAGAAGGAGTGCCTGGCGTTGCGTTGCTAACTAGAGGGGTGCTGCTTCGACGTGATCACGAATCACCCGGCACTCCAATGGCTCAACCCAATAGAAAACCTTTTCGGTAGGGTCAGCATTTCAACATTCCTGTTTGATGTCCCCTACCGACGAGACAAGCTCAACGTCATGGTTGTCGCTGACAAGGCATCCTATAGATAGGCAGTGGTGGCTGCGTCCTAATGCAAATGGGTGGCGAGTATGCGTGCCAGGTTCGCCGAAGAGCTGGCCAAGTTTTCTGAATATGTATATAGGGGAAAATGGGAAACTTTATTAACACTGTATTAAAGTTTAAATAAGTTTAAATAATAATAATAAATAAAAATGGGAATTATGCGATGGGTATGAGTTTTGACAGCACAGTGGAGATACCTAGAGAGTTAATTCCAAAACACAAGGGACCGTATGGACCAACCACAGATTTTTATTTAAAAATTTAAAAGAATTTCAAGTATCCCGTAATCTATGTAAGGGGATTTATACTGCACAAAATACAAGACCTTTTCTTTCAACACCAAATGCATCTCGCTCTAATATAAAATAAATTTAAAAGAAAAATTTTACCAAATTCGACGCGAAAACGAATCAAACTGCACTACTTGCCACCATCTCTATCCGACAGTAACACAAACAATTCATTTTTAATGGAAAATAAAAACTTAAATAGAAACACATAAACGCAGAACAATATACAATACAAACGCAATTGCAATGCTTGCATGAATGTGTGTATCTACATACATGTATAAAGAAATTCTTGGAATTTGCGCTAGCTGCCGCAAACACGTGTTGATATAACCATAACTTCTGTGTTTCTTAACCGATCTTGACTATCATGATCTTTATTTGATTTACAGACGTAAAATTTTCTGACTCTTCTTAAGAGGCTTGCGAAACAAAGGAATTTTAACATAGATTTTTATCGATTGCTTGGGAACGGGGCAAGTAATCAAATTCGTACTGGGCAGGCAGACTGTAAAGTGTCTCTGCGTTTGGTCTTAAAATGAGATTTTCCTATGCGATCCCAAATGTGTGACTTATGGTGATTTGCTGCCGGATTCTTCACCTAATGTCAAAATAGATTAAAAATTCCTTATTTCCAAATAAGTTTGGAATCTGTGTGCCATCGAATACTCCGTTACGCACAGCAATAAATTATTTTAAAACAAGAAAGAGGTTCTAGTCGGGAGCTCCCATCTAGGGAATACCCTGAACCCTCTTATTCCAACACCAAATGCAGCTCGAACTACGTGCTCTTTTGCTTTAGTAGTAATATAGATAAATGAAAAAAAAAGTCCCCTCGGCAGGGTTCGTACTAGCAATTAGTTAGTTCCCTCAGTAAGGTTCGAACTCGAAACAGACCGCGGTACTTGTCGCCGCCTCTAATTAACAGTCACACAATTGTTAATTCTGAATGAGAATAAAACGAATTGAAATAGCAGCACATAAATCAGACTTTAAATTAAGACATCAAAATAATATACAGAAAACAGCACTAATGACCCATTGTATGAGATGCAACCACACGCCAAATTTTGATGCAACAACAATCTTACAACAAGAACAACACTACAACAAACGACACACATTAAAAATGCTACACATAATTAACACAACATCGAGCAAACGACTAAACTACAAGACGGACACCGAAAATTGCGCTCACTTGTACAGACACCTATTGAACAGTCAAACAGACTCAGTTTAAATCTCCACGTCATAAAGCGCAGACGTGTAAAATAATGTATGTTAAATGTGTCAATTTATTGTTTAATTTAATATATTTTAATGTTAATTGTTTTTTATACCCTGAACCCATTAAAAATGGGTAAAAGGGGTATTATGTTTTTGTGCAAAATCCAAATGTATGTAACAGGCAGAAGGAAGCATCTCCGACCCCATAAAGTATATATATTCTTGAGCAGCATCAATAGCCGAGTCGATCTAGCCATGTCCGTCTGTCTGTCCGTCCGTCCGTCTGTCCGTCCGTCCGTCCGTCAGTCCGTATGTATGAACGCAAGGATCTCAGAGCCTATAAGAGCTAGAGTCTTGAAATTAAAGATGTAGGTGCTCCTAGTGCCTGCGCAGATCGAGTTTGTTTCCGATAATCGATCACTTACTCCGTTTCAAAGTAATCGATAAAAATGTATATCGAAATTCTGTTTTTTAAGCAATTTTTGTAAGTAATAAGAGCTAGAGTCACCAAACTTGACATGTAGCTTCTAGAAAAGTATACATATATCAAGTATCTTTCATTTTATACCTATCGCCAACTCCCCGCTACTCTCTATCTATTAGCGCGAGCTGCATTTGGTGTTGGAATATGAGGGTTCAGGGTATCCCCTAGTCGGGAGCTCCCGACTAGAACCTTTTACTTGTTTCTAGCTAATTCACTTATATTAAACATATTTTCAACTCCAACATTAGATTGAGAGTAGAGTTGATTAACTGTAATATCATTGACATCATCATCATCATCCGCATCAGCATAGTCATCAGTTTGATTGATTCTTGTATTAGCATCAATAAAATCATCATCATCATTATCATCATAATCATTCTCATCATCTAGTTTCCGTCGTCTAAAATGCGAACTATCTAACTCTGGCTTAATTTCAGTATTTGAAATAAGTGGCTCTTCTTTCTTCGGTTTCAAAAATTTATTATTTACGAGTTTCTGCAATGATGCTGTTATGGGCTTTAATGTTTCTTCCAGTTGTAAAGCGGATTCAGCTTTACCTAATTTAATACTTTGACATTTTTTTTTCAAAACATTTCTAGTCTTTGATAATTCCTTTAGTAAATTCTCATCCATTTTCTGATCTGCTATACAGTTATAGAGCAGTAACTAATCTGTTATGAACGGTTTTATAGCAGCAGATGACTGAATATTAAAGACATATAATAGAGTATGTAAATATATATATATGCATCATTTTCATTTTTTATGCAATAGAGTGAGAGGGAGATTGTATATTTCGTATATAATGAAAAAAGAGAGGTGTATATATATATATATATACTAGCAGGTATAGCCCGGCCTTGCCCGTGGCACGTATGTTATAAAATCAATGTTCTCAGAAAGCCTTGCAAATGATTTTGAAACTGAGCGTACGGTAAACACAATACTTTCATATAAAAGTTTTCCGCCTTTTTACCACTGTTGCAATTGGAATTTCCCAAATCGCTGAAACACGTATTCATCATATTATTATGTAAAGCTTTGAAAATAAGTTTGATGCAATCGGACAAAACTTAAAATTCACCAAAAAAATCTTTAAAATGCACTTTTCACCGAAGGAGTTTAGATTTTACGAAATATGTGAAACACGTCTCAAATAATTTCTTATGTAGATCCTTGGATATGAATTGGAGGGCGAAACATTAACCACCAAATCTTTGGCCCCTATTTCCACCAAGGAGGAATACATTTTTGGAAAAGTGTGAAACACCCCTCAAATGAATTTGAACAAAGAACTTTGAAATTGAGTTAGAGGCCAATCGGATGGTATACAAAAAGTTTCATACAAACGTTTTTCGCGATTTTTCCATACTTGCGGGTGGAATTTCCCGAAACCCCGGCTTAACGTGCACCTTCATCATATAAGGTAACTATAGGGAAAATTTCCGCTTCATAGCTCTTACGGTTTGGGCTGTGCGTTGATCACCAATCAGTCAGTCAGTCAGGACAAACAGTTTTATATATAGATATATATATATATATATATATATACCATATATATATATATTTTGCTATTTGTTCTGTAAAAAATAGTTATTGTTTTTTTTGTCTGTAATAAAAAATAATAAATAATATTTAATTCTACTGAAATAGAGAAAGTTGTAAATATATATGTATATAAAAAAAGAAAGAGATTTTGAATATACATATATATAAATGTCTTATCTTCATTCACCTATTTATAAATAAGTAAGAGGTTCTGATCGGGAGCTCCCGTCTAGGGGATACCCTGAACCCTTTTCTTTCAACACCAAATGCAGATATATATACTATTCGAGAAGCTACATGTCTAGTTTGGTGACTCTAGCTCTTATTATTTACCAAAATTGCTCAAAAAACAGGATGTCGATATCGATTTTTATCGATTGCTTGGAAGCGGAAAAAGTTATCGTTTATCGGAAACAAACTTGATCTGCGTAGGCACTAGGAGGACCTCTAGCTCTTATTGGTTCTGAGATCCTTGAGTTCATACGTACGGACAGACGGACGGCCAGACAGACGGACATGGCTAGATCGACTCGGCTATTGATGCTGATCAAGAATATATATCTTTATGTGGTTGGAGATGCTTCCTTCTGCCTGTTACATACATTTACATTTTGCACAAAAACATAATACCCCTTTTACCCATTGTTAATGGGTTCAGGGTATAAAAACGATAGTTAACTGCGTCCTTTTCTTGAATCGGGTTCCCAACGATTTTAAGACGTTTACTCTGGATATCAATGTTTTAAACGTTATCCATAAACAGCCCCAAGAATTTAGTACCATTTATCTTAAAATTCTCAGTATTGTATTTATCACTTAAAAAGTGATTAAACTTGTCTACGGACATGTTGTGAATAGCTAAACCATTGATTATTTACTATATTTGTAATAGCTCTATTGTCTTAATTCAACCTTTCAACAATGTAATTGACTCCCTAATTTTAGCATTTTCCTTATTAATATACTCTCTCAACGCAATATTTTCACTATAGTATAAGTAATCAAAAACGTCTTAAGTTCATTCAAGCTATTACTTATAAGATATTCTCTCAATTCATTATTTTCATGTATTTAATATACGTATGCAAATAGTTTTTTGATTTTCTCAAAACTTATATTGTTCTCTTCAAGTTTTCCAAAAATCGTGTTATTATATAAATTAATATCACTTCTCAGTTTTGGAATTTCAATATTAACTTTATTTAAACATTCGTTTATAGATTTATCTACTTCATCAACTTTATTATGTATGAGAAGCTCCAAATCCTCTTTTGATTTGAATAATATATTTTGAACATAAAGTTTATTGTCAACTTAATTATGGTTTTGGCGACCTTTCCATTTTATAATTGTTTAGTTGGCTGGCTCGAGGTCCGGGTTTGTTTTAATAAAACAATGAAAACAATTTTATTGATTTTTGCTTCCAATATATTTCGGTTGGCCATCGGCAAACCGTCTTCAGGGCATTAACACAAGGTAAAAAAAAACAATTAACATTAAAATATATTAAATTAAACAATAAATTGACACATTTAACATACATTATTTTACACGTCTGCGCTTTATGACGTGGAGACTTTAACTGAGTCTGTTTGGCTGTTCAATAGGTGTCTGTACAAGTGAGCGCAATTTTCGGTGACCGTCTTGTAGTTTAGTCGTTTGTTCGTTGGTCATCATTACATATCAACGGAAGGCACGCCGTATGCATAGCAGCAAACAGGAGCTACGCAAAAATAAAAACTAAATATAAGGATTCAAAAAGAACAATCAACAAATTCCAACTGACATTGGTAAAATTAACCAAACTTAAATCCAGCTTAAAATTTTTGTTTAAATGTAGGAAATCGAACTTAATACCTAACTTTATAAACAACTTGACAAAACAATTGCCCATACTGACGAGTGACAACAAAACCCACCCTGACATATTTAGAGCATTGACTAGACACACACACTTTTACCACACCAAAATACTTAACTTACTTATAAAACACAAACACAACTTATTACAACAAGTAAGAGGCTCTAGTCGGGAGCTCCCGACTAGGGGATACCCTGAACCCTCATATTCCAACACCAAATGCAGCTCGCGCTAATAGATAGAGAGTAGCGGGCAGGTGGCGATAGGTATAAAATGAAAGATACTTGATATATATATACTTTTCTAGAAGCTACATGTTAAGTTTGGTGACTCTAGCTCTTATTATTTACATAAATTGCTTAAAAAACAGGATTTCGATATACATTTTTATCGATAACTTTGAAACGGAGTAAGTTATCAATTATCGGAAAATAACTCGATCTGCGCAGGCACTAGGAGCACCTACATCTAACATTTCTCCAGCTCTTATAGGTTCTGAGATCCTTGCGTTCATACATACGGACGGACGGACGGACGGACAGACGGACGGACGGTCAGACAGACGGACATGGCTAGATCGACTCGGCTATTAATGCTGATCAAGAATATATATACTTTATGGGGTCGGAGATGCTTCCTTCTGCCTGTTACATACATTTGCACTTTGCACAAATACAATATACCCTTTTTACCCATTTTCAATGGGTTCAGGGTATAAAAAGAAACACAAGAGGCGGCGCGCACCAAATTCTCTCTATTGGTTAAAGAGCATAAATCGAAGAATAACCAAAACACTAGGGATCGAGCAATATTGGATACAGTGGAACAGACACGTAAATTCTTAAAAGAACATAATAATATAAAAATCTTATCATCAGATAAATGTAACAAAACCGTAGCAATGAAAGTGGACGATTACAAAAATAAAATGACAAATATTTTAGACGACTTATGCGCGTATAGAACACTAAGACAGGATCCGACATCAAGACTACAGACAAAGAATAACAACTTCGTGGCTAAATTATTCAAGATTGGTCTTATTTCAAAGGACGAAAGAAATAAGATGACTACGACAACATCGGTACCTCCGAGGATATATGGACTGCCAAAGATACATAAGGAAGGAACACCACTGAGGCCAATATGCTCCTCCATCGGATCTCCTTCTTACGGGCTGTGCAAATATATTATTAAAATATTAAGAAATCTGACAGTGGACTCAAAACACAACATAAAGAACGCGGTAGATTTTAAAGACAGATTTAACGAACACGACGGCTACGCTGGGCGCGTCTCGCCTAACACTCGTGTTGTGCATTGGGAGCGTACTCCGTCTACGGGTTCCGACCGTGCTCAGGGAAGGGGCGTGGGTTCTTTTGCTCCCTAACACACTCGACGCGTCAAGTATAATAAAGAAAAAAAAGTAGACAGAGTGAAGGTATGACGGAATACCACGATATATAAGGAGCGACTACGGTCAGCAAGCAGGATATATCAGTATAGAGCCGAGGAGCTAGGATGTTGGCTACCCTCGGACTTCACCCACCCTGCCTGTAGCTGCATCTGCTGTTTTCATTGCAAACTACCCTTTTATTTGCGATATTATTTACCTAAGGTGCCCAAAAAGGAATTAATATTTCATTTTATCATATAATTGTATTCAAAGAGAATTTAAATTCATGATCGTACTTCATTATACATTACGTGAAAAGAACAACGTTTTTTATACCCTGAACCCATTAAAAATGGGTAAAAGGGGTATTATGTTTTTGTGCAAAATGGAAATGTATGTAACAGGCAGAAGGAAGCATCTCCGACCCCATAAAGTATATATATTCTTGATCAGCATTAATAGCCGAGTCGATCTAGCCATGTCCGTCTGCCTGTCCGTCCGTCCGTCCGTCCGTCCGTATGTATGAACGCAAGGATCTCAGAACCTATAAGAGCTAGAGACTGAAATTTAGATGTAGGTGCTCCTAGTGCCCGCGCAGATCGAGTTTGTTTCCGATAAACGATAACTTGCCCCGTTTCCAAGTAATCGATAAAAATGTAATGTAATAATAAGAGCTAGAGTCACCAAACTTGACATGTAGCTTCTAGAAAAGTATATATATATCGATTATCTTTCAATTTATACCTATCGCCACCTCCCCGCTACTCTCTATCTATAAGCGCGCTCCGCATTTGGTGTTGAAATATGAGGGTTCAGGGTATCCCCTAGTCGGGAGCTCCCGACTAGAACCTCTTACTTGTTTCTCTTTATAAAACTAAACTCAATCTGGCAAAAACACACATGAATGAGATTACACTTCGAAACAAATAAAGTTAAATCACTGCTGATCTGAATGATCCACAAAAATTACTTGTAATTACGAAGGCTGATTAGGAGTACACCCGCTGACTATAACCGCGATTTGAACAATATGTACAATTCGATAAGTTGACTTATTACCTTTTGATCTTTCACACAGTACTCACTACTTTAGTATAATCCAACGATGTCAGCAGGCCTGTTGACGACGATGATGTGCTGTGGAATCTTAATTGAACTGTGTACGTAGAAATATAGTAGTCAGCGACATATACATGCTAAATCAGGATCGAAAGACAATGTCAGCGATATAAAACGGAAAGAATTGCAATTTAAATTTCATGTGTACTTATGCCCTTCGCTTATACCTACGGCCAGTATGCCGTTTAACAATTATATCCGATGTTGTAAATCCGAGTGAGGGTGCGCACTGGTTAGCTATCCACCAGATCTGCGCTCAAGAATGTCCGGGAATCGATGGGTCGAACCCGTGGTCACGTTGGTCGGCCAGTGCGTGCAGCTAGAACTATTGGTTAGCGAGGTTTAAAGCTTATCTGCAGAAACTAAGACGATGCTGAAATCTTGGTTCGCCTTAGGAAATTCGCTGCCTGCTACCAGTGTAGATTGTCGCTATTTGGTGCTTTGGGCTTCGGCTTTGGCTTTGGCTTTGGCAAGGAGTTCGCGTTACGCGTAATTTTGTTTTTGGCACGCAATAACGCGGGGCCGCAATTTAGCCTGCACCTTCCTACGACTTCCACATACAGGAATGGCCCCCCTCGACTCCAGTAACGATCCCTTAGTGAAGATTTGTCAAAACGTCCGAATTCTGGAATTTTTCTTTATTCCGGTGAAAGGTTATAGCCAAGCGCTCGGGAGCGCATGATGTCTATATTTACCTTCTTTTTCTTTCCCAGGGACTTGGGATTTTTTTTTTTTTTTTTCTCTCCGAGCTTGAGTGCCGACACACGTGGGTTTATCACGCCCACGTGAAAAATTGAACTTTATAATTTTTACAGCAATCTAAAGCGACTGTACTCGTTGGCGATTAAAATGGAAAAGGAATGACGCCACGCCAAAACTAAGAGGCAATTAAGCATTCACCCAGACACGATATTTTCATTCCCTACGGCGTCATTAACATAGGTCATGGTCACTCTAGTTATGTTATAAACATACGCTGATCATATGTAATGGCATAAATGTTAGGGCGCAATGCTGCCCATTGAAGTTAATTGCGATCAGCTGATCATGCCAATGGCAATGTATATTTACATTTACAAAAATAAAACTTATCACCCCATCACAAAGCAGGTTTAATCGAAAGGATTAACTAATACTGAGATAAAAGCTGAAAAAGGGGTGATTACTTACATTCCCAAATGTCTTTAGCATGGTAATGACCAAGTTATTTTCCCTAGAGGTCTTCTAACAAATATATACAATTACCAATTTTTCGTTTGATACGTGCTTTAGTTCCAACTGGTGCAAGTATTGCGTTGAAATGCTTAGCCAAATTGCTTAAAACGAAGTTGCGTTTTATTACTATTTGACCGACTTCAAAAGAACGAGGGCGTGTGCGTAAGTTATATGTTCGCAAATTCTTTTCATACGCCTTATCCATATGTTTTTGAATATTAGAACGTATTAAGGGAAATTCGTCTGCTCGATCGAGTTTTAATTGCCCTTCATTCAGCATGTTCAGGCTTTTGAGCAACTTGTAATCATTGCCGTGCTTAATCATATTTTGCCCAAACACAGCGAAGTATGGAGAAATTCCAATAGACTGGTGTATGGTGTTTCGTAACGAACTATTTATACTACTAATGTATACATCCCATAGGCTTTGGTCGGACCGGATATATGTGCTTATGTGTATATAAGCAGCATTAATCGAACGATTAACTCTTTCCACCGCGTTTGCCTGTGGCGAGTATACACTGGTACACATATGCTGTATGCCGTACTTCGACAAGAGAGAGGAGAATTCCAGGCTTTTAAATTGAGTACCATTGTCACTCACTATTATCTCGGGTACTCCAAAACAGTCAAATATATCTTCTTGCAGTACATCTACCACTACTTTGGCATTGAGCCTTTTTATGGGCTTGAGAAATGTGAACTTTGAGTAGTGATCCAGAATGACGAATATACCAATGTTTCGTTTTTTTGATGGTGGGTACGGACCAACAAAGTCGACATATAACCTTTGGAAAGGCCTTTCGCTGACCACTTGGTTTCCCATGGTCGGCTTGAGGCATCGATTAGGAACTTTCGACGTTTGACAGAACTCGCAGTGGCGTATGTACTCGCGTACGTCAACCACCATGTTCGGCCAGTACAAATGTCTGCGAATACATTCCAAACATTTGGCCATCCCACAATGCGCGGATGTTGGTTGATCATGTGCTGCTTTCATAACATTTACACGTAATTCAGACGGCACAAATAATTTCCAGCCCTTCATGTTCTCGTCTAAACTACTAGCTGAGCATTCATTTCGGAAATATATATAATAATCTACAACTCGAAAATCTGGCAAGTTGGTACGAATAATATTGTCTTTTAGCCGGCTGTATTCGTTGGATCGAAATGCCCCCGAAGACAAATCGATTTCAGGGTATACTTCTAGGTCCAACGCAGCTAGTTCGTCTGCTGGCTCAAAGGCACGGGAAAGCGTGTCTGCGACCACATTCTCACTACCCTTGCGATGTTCGATCGAAAAATTATATCCTTGCAATTTGAATGACCATCTAGCTAGTCTACCACTTAGATCTTTTTGGTTCATTAGCCAACGTAAACTTGCATGATCAGTCACGACTTTAAAATCCTGTCCTTCGATGTACATGCGAAATTTTCTTACAGCCAATACAACGGCAAGACATTCGAGTTCCGTAACGGAATAATTTCGCTGCGCTTTATTTAGTTTTTTCGACATGTATGCGATGGGTCGCTCGATTCCTGACTCATCACATTGGGCTAATAGACCGCCTACACCATGCATGGAAGCATCGCATTGGACTATAAACGGCTTCTCATAGTTTGCGTTTATCAAGAACGGTGCTGAGGATAATTTTCTTTTGATTTCTTCAAACGAAATTTGAGCATCATCATTCCAAGCAAATTACGTGCCCTTCAACAATTCTGTGAGGTGAAAGATAATCGACGAGTAGTGAGGGATAAACCGTTGATACCAACCGGTCATGCCTAGGAATCGTCTCAGCTGTCTTTTTGTTGACGGCACTGGAAAATCTGCCACTGCTTCAACTTTAGCCGGATTAGGCTGCAAGGTGCCTTCGCCTACGATGTAGCCAAGATATTCGACTTTTGTTAGACAAAAATTACTTTTACGGATATTAATGGTCAAACCTGCCCTACGCAATCGTGCGGCGATTTCAGCCAAATGAATTAAATGTTCATCAAAACTTTGCGATAAAACAAGTAAATCATCCAAGTAAACCATAACATGACCTTTCATGTCGTAAGGAATTACTTGATCCATCAATCGGCTCATGGTCTGCGGTGCATTGCACAATCCAAATGGCATCCGCTTAAATTGATATAACGGCCTGTTCGGGATAGTGAATGCTGTTTTTGCCCGCGATGATTCATCCAAGCAGATTTGCCAAAAGCATCTTTTAAATCGATTTTCGACACACAATGTACAGGAGGAAGTCTACTTATCAAGCCATCTAAATTTGGTATCGGATAAGCATCCTTACTGGTCACTTCATTTACCTTGCGGCAGCCTAAACAAAATCGGACTTTTCCAGGCTTAACAATCAATATCGCGGGAGATGACCATGCGGAATATGGAGCTTCTTCAATGACACCAAGTTTGATCATCCTATCTACTTCTTCGCAATTTTTCCCTTGCTGGTGATAACGGATAAAACCTCTGTTTTATGGGCCTGGTATCCCCAGTATCGATGATGATATGTTCTACCAGAGTAGTCTTTCCTAGACCATCACTTTCAAATGAAGGAAGAGGTGATTACTGATTGTAAGCGTGTCTTTTGGGCTAGTGTTAACGGCAACTGGTTCGAATCAACTTCTTCGAACTCCACTGAATTCAGGGTATTCGAATGATGTACTGAAATGCCAAATGCTCTCCAGAAATCTATTCCACATAGAACGTTTTCCTTGATAGACGGGACAATTAAAAATTCGAAATTATTTGCAATGGAGTTATAAACGATAGGAATTGATTTTATTTTGTTAAAGTCAATTTTCGTATCGAGAATTTTATTCGCTAAGCTCCCACCAATCACGCTTTTCGTAGCCCCACTATCTAACAAGGCTAAGTAATGCTGATTGAATATTTCCAAATTCGTGAACGGCCGCACATCGTTTGATCGATGATCAATTGCTGAAACACGGTGCTTATTTAGCGAGCGTCGCTGAGTCCATAGGTTTCTTAGTCTCTCTGACGAACGAGGCTTAAATTCAACTTTGGGTTCTGAGACGAAAATAGTTGCTCTTCGGTCTAAATATTCGTGTAAACGGACGTGGTAAGGCTTAAGTTTTGTCTGATACGGTTTTGATAAGTCGGGTGTGAAGGTAGAATCAGGTGTAAAGGTATCTTTATTTAAGTCTGGATCCGAGGCTACTGACGACGGACATTCGCGTTTAAAAGACGACGAAGGTCCTCCGGAGAGTTTTCCGCAACAGGGTTACACTTTCTACAAGTGGGTTTGTAAGTGTCAACGGCACCACAGCCGTAAAAAAATACACGACGAACTTTTAAACATTCTTGATATCTGTGTCCCTTTTCCTCGCAGTTCCAGCAAATCAATTTTTCCGGAGAATGTATAGCATTTATGTCCCCAGTTTCTCCCAGATTCTGCGTAAGATCCGTCTTTGTTGTATCTTCATGGACTAGTTCGTTGACTACTCGTTGTGGTTTAATTGGTCGAGAAATTGGCTTGGAAAGGTAATTCGAATAGAACGCTTCATGCTTATGACATTCTTTGCGTAATGTCACAAGACTTGGAGTGCTTACATGAAGTAGTTCATGTCTTAATTCTGGTTTTAGGTTTCGCTTGACATTGGTCACTAACTCTGAGTCTGACATTGGTTCCCGTAACGCATCTGACAAGGCAAGAATCGTATCTAAAAATTCATCAAAGCTTTCGGACCCTCGTTGTTTGCGTCTTCTAACCATGTCTTTTATGTCTTCGTCTGATCTGTGGTCTTTATATCTTTCTCGCAAAATGTCAAAGCTGGTCCGGTAATCAGCAAATTGGCAAACTGATATAGCAATCTAAAATTGCCATTTAAACATTGTGAAGTCAAGCAATTTATGCGATATATAAAGTCATCAATTGGGATATCACTAACCACGCCTGAAAATCTGACTTGCCAATTGGATATGACACTCGATATTTTGTCGGGCCTATCGACTGCGTATTCACGTCTCGCATCAGACTGAACACTAACATTCGGTAATCTTGAAGCGTTGTTCGATCGCGGTGCATCACGTGGAAAATCATGTTCCCATTCTAATTGGGGTTCCTCACGTGGCTCCTGATACAAGTTTAAATTTCTAACTGCGGCATTTAATTCTTCGGACAAATAAGACGCCATTTCAGCCTTATGGGCTTCCAGTGTCTTACTGATAAGCAACTGCACACGCTGTTCTGACAAACCAAGCGATTCCCTAGAAGGTTGGGTGTTTCGCGATGATGCTTGCTCCCGAGAGTTGGTCGGTCCACTAGGACGACCTCTGGCGGCTTTAGGAGTATTCCGAGCATTACTTCGGGTAATAGTTCGGGACCGAGGAACGTCCCCCGTGTTTGTAGGTCTTTGTGAAGCTACTGCATTCAAGTCACTGCTATCTTCGAATAATTCTCGACTACAAACTCGCTTGCAAGTGGACATGTCTCAATGCTTCTTAACCATTGATTTAGGCAATTTCGATGAAATTTATGAGCGCATGGAGTTTCTACAATGTCTGCATTACCAATCGATGATTCATTGCAAATAGTACACACTGCAGGTGCTTCGCTGAGAGTTAAATTTTCCTGACTACGAACGACAGCCATCATGAATCAATCGATTATAATTGGTCAAAGATTTACTTGAAAATTGGTCCCTAAAGGATTGTAATTTTAAGATACATACGAAAAGCGCTAATGAGCGATAATTACGATAATCGGAAACGGTTTTACGGCAGAAAGAAAAGGTTTAAGGCACTTCGATATTAATATAACAATATTATAACATGGGACTTATCCTTAGGTAAATACATCGCATAATATAAATCTCTATGTTTGATATATCTGCTTACAAAAAGCAAACAAACTATTTTACTAAATCAGTGTTGAGTTGTCTGAACTAGGTTGAAGAGGGACGAGTCGAAATAACCCAACCAGAACAATTCTCAATTCAACTAGAACAAACGGAATGTTATTATGCCCTACCAACATTCTATCACTTGGTAGAGAACCGACTCGAACTCAGATCTAAAAGTCCTAAATGAATCAAAAGTGGCGAAACCATTATAATAAGATTTCTAGTGGAACAGTATAACTGATCCACTAAACCAATCGCTCGACGATTTACTTCCCGGTCTGGCTCCAACAAAAGATATCAGAATACCAGCCGTTCCTAGCGAAGATAAATGTCGGCACGGAAACTAAAATTATTTGGATGGTATATTGTGATAAGGATAGGAAGAAGGGTGAAAGCTAGCATGGATTTAACGTAGGGTCGTCCACATTGGCTCGTGACAAATCAAGTTACGAACAATGCTATCGGCTCTCTCCTAAGTTATTGTGGGCCAATTCCGGATCACGGGGGTGAGAAGCGGAAGAGCAGAAGTTCGTGCCCCACGTTGGGCGCCATTTTCTTATTATTTTATCTTGTAACGAACACGACGGCTACGCTGGGCGCGTCTCGCCTAGCACTCGTGTTGTGCATTGGGAGCGTACTCCGTCTACGGGTTCCGACCGTGCTCAGGGAAGGGGCGTGGGTTCTTTTGCTCCCTAACACACTCGACGCGTCAAGTATAATAAAGAAAAAAAAGTAGACAGAGTGAAGGTATGACGGAATACCACGATATATAAGGAGCGACTACGGTCTGCAAGCAGGATATATCAGTATAGAGCCGAGGAGCTAGGATGTTGGCTACCCTCGGTCTTCACCCACCCTGCCTGTAGCTGCATCTGCGGTTTTCATTGCAACTACCCTTTTATTTGCGATATTATTTACCTAAGGTGCCCAAAAAGGAATTAATATTTCATTTTATCATATAATTGTATTCAAAGAGAATTTAAATTCATGATCGTACTTCATTATACATTAAGTGAAAAGAACAACGTTTTTTTCTCTTTATAAAACTAAACTCAATCTGGCAAAAACACACATGAATGAGATTACACTTCGAAACTAATACTAAGTTAAATCACTGCTGATCTGAATGATCCACAAAAATTACTTGTAATTACGAAGGCTGATTAGGAGTACACCCGCTGACTTCAACCGCGATTTGAACAATATGTACAATTCGATAAGTTGACTTATTACCTTTTGATCTTTTACACAGTACTCACTACTTTAGTATAATCCAACGATGTCAGCAGGCCTGTTGACGACGATGATGTGCTGTGGAATCTTAATTGAACTGTGTACGTAGAAATATAGTAGTCAGCGACATATACATGCTAAATCAGGATCGAAAGACAATGTCAGCGATATAAAGCGGAAAGAATTGCAATTTAAATTTCATGTGTACTTATGCCCTTCGCTTATACCTACGGCCAGTATGCCGTTTAACAATTATATCCGATGTTGTAAATCCGAGTGAGGGTGCGCACTGGTTAGCTATCCACCAGATCTGCGCTCAAGAATGTCCGGGAATCGATGGGTCGAACACGTGGTCACGTTGGTCGGCCAGTGCGTGCAGCAAGAACTATTGGTTAGCGAGGTTCAAAGCTTATCTGCAGAAACTGAGACGATGCTGAAATCTTGGTTCGCCTTAGGAAATTCGCTGCCTGCTACCAGTGTAGATTGTCGCTATTTAGTGCTTTGGGCTTCGGCTTTGGCTTTGGCAAGGAGTTCGCGTTACGCGTAATTTTGTTTTTGGCACGCAATAACGCGGGGCTGCAATATAGCCTGCACCTTCCTACGACTTCCACACACAGGAATGGCCCCCCTCGACTCCAGTAACGATCCCTTAGTGAAGATTTGTCAAAACGTCTGAATTCTGGAATTTTTCTTTATTCCGGTGAAAGGTTATAGCCAAGCGTTCGGGAGCGCATGATGTCTATATTTACCTTCTTTTTCTTTCCCAGGGACTTGGGATTTTTTTTTTTTTCTCTCCGAGTTTGAGTGCCGACACACGTGGGTTTATCACGCCCACGTGAAAAATTGAACTTTATAATTTTTACAGCAATCTAAAGCGACTGTACTCGTTGGCGATTAAAATGGAAAAGGAATGACGCCACGCCAAAACTAAGAGGCAATTAAGCATTCAGCCAAGACACGATATTTTCATTCCCTACGGCGTAATTAACATAGGTCATGGTCACTCTAGTTATGTTATTAACATACGCTGATCATATGTAATGGCATAAATGTTAGGGCGCAATGCTGCCCATTGAAGTTGATTGCGATCAGCTGATCCTGCCAATGTCAATGTATATTTACATTTACAAAAATAAAACTTATCACCCCATCACACAGAGTTAACAATTCCCACATTAGGAAAGACGAAACATTGGTATCTTTTGACGTAGTATCCTTGTTTCCCAGTATACCAATGGAATTAGCACTTGACACAATAAGACGAGAATGGATAAAGTTAGAAGAACACACAAGTAAGCCTAAACAACTATTTATGGACATAGTTAAATTTTGTATACAAGAAAACAGATATTTCAAATACGAAGACAAGATATATACACAACTAAAAGGAATGCCAATGGGATCACCAGCCTCCCCAGTAATCGCAGATATAGTAATGGAGGAACTATTAGACAACGTGATGGAAAAATTGACAATAAAACCAAGACTTTTGACCAAATATGTAGATGACCTATTTGCCAGAACGGACAAAACAGATGCACAGAAGATTCTGAAAGATTTGAACTCCTTCCATAGACACATCAAATTTACAATTGAATTAGAAGAAGACGGGAAACTACAATTTTTAGACTCCTTAGTAATTAGATTGGACAACACTCTCAAAATTAAGTGGTATAAGAAACCCATAGCCTCCGGACGAGTACTCAACTTCAATTCAAACCACACCAAGAGTATGACAAGTAAGAGGTTCTAGTCGGGAGCTCTCGACTAGGGGATACCCTGAACCCTCTTATTCCATCACCAAATGCAGCGCGCGCTTATAGATAGAGAGTAGCGGGAAGTTGGCGATAGGTATAAAATGAAAGATACTTGATATATATATACTATTCTAGAAGCTACATGTCTAGTTTGGTGACTCTAGCTCTTATTATTTACCAAAATTGCTCAAAAAACAGGATGTCGATATCGATTTTTATCGATTGCTTGGAAACGGAGAAAGTAATCGATTATCGGAAACAAACTCGATCTGCGTAGGCACTAGGAGGACCTCTAGCTCTTATAGGTTCTGAGATCCTTGCGTTCATACATACGGACGGACGGACGGACGGACAGACGGACGGACGGTCAGCCAGACGGACTTGGCTAGATCTACTCGGCTATTGATGCTGATCAAGAATATATATACTTTATGTGGTCGGAGATGCTTCCTTCTGCCTGTTACACACATTTGCACTTTGCACAAATACAATATACCCTTTTTACCCATTTTCAATGGGTTCAGGGTATAAAAAGAAACAAAAGAAGCGGCGCGCACCAAATTCTCTCTATTGGTTAAAGAGCATCAATCGAAGAATAACCAAAACACTAGGGATCGAGCAATCTTGGACACAGTGGAACAGACACGTAATTTCTTAAAAGAACATAATAATATAAAAATCTTATCATCAGATAAATGTAACAAAACCGTAGCAATGAAAGTGGACGATTACAAAAATAAAATGACAAATATTTTAGACGACTTATGCGCGTATAGAACACTAAGACAGGTTTGTTGTCTGTAGTCTTGATGTCGGATATCAAGACCACAGACAAAGAATAACAAGTTCGTGGCTAAATTATTCAAGATCGGTCTTATTTCAAAGGACGAAAGAAATAAGATGACTACGACAACATCGGTACCTCCGAGGATATATGGACTGCCGAAGATACATAAAGAAGGAACACCACTGAGGCCAATATGCTCCTCCATCGGATCTCCTTCTTACGGGCTGTGCAAATATATTATTAAAATATTAAGAAATCTGACAGTGGACTCAAAATACAACATAAAGAACGCGGTAGATTTTAAAGACAGAGTTAACAATTCCCACATTAGGAAAGACGAAACATTGGTATCTTTTGACGTAGTATCCTTGTTTCCCAGTATACCAATGGAATTAGCACTTGACACAATAAGACGAGAATGGATAAAGTTAGAAGAACACACAAGTAAGCCCAAACAACTATTTATGGACATAGTTAAATTTTGTATACAAGAAAACAGATATTTCAAATACGAAGACAAGATATATACACAACTAAAAGGAATGCCAATGGGATCACCAGCCTCCCCAGTAATCGCAGATATAGTAATGGAAGAACTATTAGACAACGTGACGGAAAAATTGACAATAAAACCAAGACTTTTGACCAAATATGTAGATGACCTATTTGCCATAACGGACAAAACAGATGCACAGAAGATTCTGAAAGATTTGAACTCCTTCCATAGACACATCTAATTTACAATTGAATTAGAAAAAGACGGAAAACTACCATTTTTAGACTCCTTAGTAATTAGATTGGACAACACTCTCAAAATTAAGTGGTATAAGAAACCCATAGCCTCCGGACGAATACTCAACTTCAATTCAAACCACACCAAGAGTATGACAAGTAAGAGGTTCTAGTCGGGAGCTCCCGACTAGGGGATACCCTGAACTCTCTTATTCCATCACCAAATGCAGCGCGCGCTTATGGATAGAGAGTAGCGGGAAGTTGGCGATAGGTATAAAATGAAAGATAATCGATATATATATACTATTCTAGAAGCTACATGTCAAGTTTGGTGACTCTAACTCTTATTATTTACCAAAATTGCTTAAAAAACGGGATTTCGATATACATTTTTATCGATTACTTGGAAACGGAGAAAGTAATCGATTATCGGAAACAAACTCGATCTGCGCGGGCACTAGGAGCACTTATGAAAAATAACTTTTTGAGATAATTTTGGAAAAAGATGTTTAATTATAGTTAAATATTTTTTCGAACGATTTCCTTTAAGTTGTCCATCAGGTTTGTTATGTTTTCTGTGAGTAGAAGTTTTAATTAGAATGTCTTTAAAGTTTTGTAGATCTAGATCGTTATAATTCTGAGGAGTATTTTCATATATTAAAGAATATAAGCCTGTAGTGAGATCCCATGTTTCACCACTTTCTAGAACAAATTTTTCTTCTGATATATGAATAATAGAATTTCCTAATCATAATTCACCATTTAAATCTTTATATGGTCCATACGCTTTATCAAGTATCTTTTGAACCCATTGAAAATGGGTAAAAAGGGTATATTGTATTTGTGCAAAGTGCAAATGTATGTAACAGGAAGAAGTATATATATTCTTGATCAGCATCAATAGCCGAGTCGATCTAGACGTGTCCGTCTGTCTGTCCGTCCGACCGTCCGTATGTATGAACGCAAGGATCTCAGAACCTATAAAAGCTAGAGCCAGAGAAATTTTAGATGCAGGTGCTCCTAGTGCCTGCGCAGATCGAGTTTGTTTCCGATAATCGATAACTTACTCCGTTTCAAAGTAATCGATAAAAATGTATATCGAAATCCCGTTTTTTAAGCAATTTTTGCAAATATTAATAGCTAGAGTCACTAAACTTGACATGTTGCTTCTAGAATAGTATTTATATTTGCATTTGGTGTTGGAATAAGAAGGTTCAGGGTATCCCCTAGTCGGGATCTCCCGACTAGAACCTCTTACTTGTTTTCTACTGAAGTAGAGAAAGTTGTAAATATATATGTATCTAAAACAAGAAGGAGATTTTGAATATATATTTAAATGTCTTTTATCTTCATTCATCTTTTTATAAATAAGTAAGAGGTTGTAATCGGGAGCTCCCGACTAGGGCATACCCTGAACCCTTTTCTTCCAACACCAAATGCAGATATACATACTATTCTAGAAGCTACATGTCTAGTTTGGTGACTCTAGCTCTTATTATTTACCAAAATTGCTCAAAAAACAGGATGTCGATATCGATTTTTATCGATTGCTTGGAAACGAAGAAAGTAATCGATTATCGGAAACAAACTCGATCTGCGTAGGCACTAGGAGGACCTCTAGCTCTTATAGGTTCTGAGATCCTTGCGTTCATACATACGGACGGACGGACGGACAGACGGACGGACGGTCAGCCAGACGGACATGGCTAGATCGACTCGGCTATTGATGCTGATCAAGAATATATATACTTTATGTGGTCGGAGATGCTTCCTTCTGCCTGTTACATACATTTACATTTTGCACAAAAACATTATACCCCTTTTACCCATTTTAAATGGGTTCATGGTATTATTTATCCTGTATAATAATATTCAACAGTTTCTGCTGTTGGGACTGCGATTTGTAATCCCAGGTTGTAAAACTGCGCCCCGGCAGCTCTTTGTTTGGCAAGCTGATATCGCCCGTTACAAAGTCGTTGAATTGACTCGTCTTTCATCGAATTATATTTCTTCGGAAGGAAGAATACGTGTTGGAGCTCCAAAGCAATTGTCTCACCAAATTTTGTTTTTGTTCTCCGTGCGCGTACAATATCGTACGTCACATTTTCTTCCATGGTTGTTATACTTAAAAGGAGTTTCGCCCCTTTTGAGTTAAAATCATTAAGGACATCAATGTCCTGTATCTCCACTTGATGGTTAGATTGGTGCGCTTGCTTCTGCGGCTGCTGTTGCTGCTGCTGATGCTGATGCTCCAACTGTCTGGGAGCTTTGACGAGGGTGGCCACTTTATACAACTTTGAGGATGAAGATGCTGCTGCCTCCATAGCATTTTGTTAAGTGGAGTTGTCAACTATTAGTTTTTCAAACATCTCGAGCGATTCTTAATGTTGAAATATTACTCTAAGCTACACTGATTTTATATGTCTGCCTCTAGTATATATTTCGCTGGAATTATTTTTGAAGTAATATTTTTGAGGAACAGCATTTTGTGAAGTGGGAGTCTTCATTATTTTTTTAGCTCGTTATCAATTATTAATTTTTCAGACATATCTAGGAATTCTTATATATCTCGTTACGTTGTTCTGGCACATAGCTTGTGTCAACAAATGTTACGCAGCCACCCTAATCGTAAATTGCAATATGTTAACATTGATCAATTGAAAATGATAATGGAACACCTGATATACACCTGTAGCAATAGAGCAATAGCTTGCCGTTGAGCAATATACAATTTTGCTCATCCTCCATAACAAGTGCAGTATCTTTCATCTGGAGTAAGTCTTTGTACCCAAAACATTTTGAGAGCTTCCCTTGATATATCTGCCTGCACACTGCAGCGTTTATTATTGTGTTAATAAAAACTGTAAACAGAGATGTCCACAGTTATAGCTTTTGAAATGTTGAACCCGATTATAGTTGTATTGAATGTTTTTTCCTAAATAATGAATAGCTTCTTGAGGAGGTTGTAAATTTCCAAAACTATCAATATATTCATTCTCCCTTCCATTTGTAATATAAGCTACCCAGTGTGTTCCACTCCATCCGATGAGTCTAAATTTATAATACCACGCTCATTTTTATACCCTGAACGCATTGAAAATGGGTAAAAAGGGTATATTGTATTTGTGCAAAATGCAAATGTATGTAACAGGCAGAAGGAAGCATCTCCGACCCCATAAAGTATATATATTCTTGATCAGCATCAATAGCCGAGTCGATCTATCCATGTCCGTCTGTCTGTCCGTGCGTCCGTCCGTATGTATGAACGCAAGGATCTCAGAACCTATAAAAGCTAGAGAAATTTTATATGTAGGTGCTCCTGGTGCCTGCGCAGATCGAGTTTGTTTCCGATAATCGATAACTTACTCCATTTCAAAGTAATCGATAAAAATGTATATCGAAATCCCGTTTTTTTTAGGCAATTTTTGTAAATAATAAGGGTTCAGGGTATCCCCTAGTCGGGAGCCTCCTACTAGAACCTCTTACTTGTTCCACTTATTTTTGGGAAGAGAATCTCTCATATATATACCTCTGATATATGGAATATGCTTACGAGCAAATTTCATTATATCAATATTAAAGAGAGAGTTATTGGGTAGCTGATTTAGAAGTTTTTTTCAGAATGATCAGTTGTTATTCCGTAGCCCTTTCGATATGGTTTTAGATAAAATCCCTTGCCTCTTGTTGTTGTCTGGCATTTTAAGCGTTTGTGATTGTTTTTGCAATAGATGCGCCACCCGATGTAAGTCCACCAAGTGCTCCTAAGGCTGTTACGATGGGTATTAGCGGTAAGAAACCACCAAATTTGGGAACGCTAATCACTCGAGGAATTGATATTGCATTGTTTTTTTTTTTTTTAACCAATTTATTTGTGTATAGCTTTCCAAACTATTTTAATTGCACTCTCAACATCAAGGGGTCTTTCCCTTTTCAATAGCTTATTAACTGCTTTAACCACCTGCATAAACCTTTTCCTTTTTTTGCAAATTGTTACCTTTTTATACCCTGAACCACAGTCTTCGGCTAGCTCTCGTTGCGGGCAGACGTCAGTTTTCTTACCAGCAGTGTCTAATCGGTGTATTTCTTTGCGAACCACGCGGTCAATGATTGATTGTTTTTTCTCACATTCTTTCCCAAGTGCAGTTAAGTTTTTGCTCTCATAGCTAAACCTTTATTTATCTAACTATGGGGCCTCCCCCTCCGGCCCCAAATCTTAGGGGCAATCAGTTTGCGTTGCTCTCTGATAGCCCCCCCGTGAAAAAAAAAGAGACAAAAAGTCGACATGACATTCACCGAACTGCCAACAATATCTCCCGAAAACCCCAAGTACATTGTAATCGCATCCAAAAACAACGAGAAAAAAATCTCAGATTTCTCCTGTATTGCCGTTTACAACGCATTACGTCTAATATCCAAAAACATCACCTCCATCACCAGCTTGCGTGACGGCAACTTACTGATGCTAGTTAAAAATCAAAGCGAGGCCGACAAATTCATCAACTCACCTTCGTTACCGGGCATTTGCGACATCACATGCAACATGCATGCAACTCTAAACCAAGATAAAGGCACAATATACGCTCCATATCTCTCCGATATCCCCAACGATGAAATCATAGAAGAGCTGCGATTCCAAAAAGTCAGTGATATCTTCAAATTCACCAAAACCACGGACACAGGCACTAAGCCCTCTGGAGTAATTCTGCTCACTTTTGATCTATACCACCTTCCCAGCAAAATTGATATTGCATGGCATGAGGTTAAGGTACGGGAGTACATACCAAACCCAATGAGGTGCAAATCTTGCCAGCTGCTAGGCCATACAGCCAAACACTGCAAAAACTAACCACGTTGTGTGAATTGCGCTTTACCTCCCCATTCGCCTGACACCTGCACACAATCGAAATGCGTTAACTCCTCAGAAGAGCACCCATCCTCCTCTCGCCAATGTCCCAAATATCAGCAGCAAAGAGAAATACTGAAAATCAAGACTACAAAAAAAATGCACAATGCGCGAAGCCAAACTACTGTTCAATGGAACAACAACTAAGCAATCCAGCCCTTCTTCCTACGCTGCAGTAGCGAATGCGGGACACTATAGTTTCTCAAAAACATCCGAACAAAACAAAAACAAAAACAACAACACTAGTCCAAATCACAACAAACCAACCAAAGATAACACAATGCCTGATGCTAATAAAGAAACAACAACAACAACACCACTGAACACCTCCTCCACGCCGCTGACTTATCAGCAAAATCAACAGAAAAATAACACAAACGGAACATTCGATGATGACTACGAGAGTCTTGGCCTCTCGCTTAAAACTACTCAATTCCTAAAACAACTTAAATCCAACAAAAATAAAAATAATTCTAATTCAAACCTCCCAACTACTTCTACCAATTTAAAACAAAATGAATATATCAACATATCAGCTGATCCTATGGATGTTTCTGATATATAAACTGAACTTAACTTTTTCCATTGCATATAATATCCACTTTATCTCTTCCAATGACCCTTAAGATTCTACAATGGAACATAAACGGATACTTCAACAATTACATTGAACTTTCATTATTAATTAAAAAAGCCAATCCGGATATTATATGCCTACAAGAGACTAATTTTAAGTTTAATAATTATCAAGTTGCAACCCCCAAACCATTTATTGGTTATTTTTTCAACAATTCTTCCATTCTCCATGCGAAGCATGGCGTTGGTATACTTATACGGCAAAACATCCCACACAAAACTATCAATTTGATCTGACCCACTTGCTCCATGGGCATTGAGCTTTTATCCCACCCGAATATAATAATATTTAATTCTTATATACCCCCCAACCAAAGACTATTAGCTACAGATTCAATAAATATTATAGAGCCAGCCCAAAAACCTATAGTTTTTGTAGGGAACTTTAACGCTTGGAGTCCGCTCTGGGGGTCCTGCTCCCGGAACCCCAAAGGTTATCAGGTTGAAGATCTTATAGTCAAAACAAACTTAGCCATTCTAAATGACGGCTCTGCCACCCACCATTCTACCCACAACTCCTTTACTAACATCGACCTAAGTATGGCGTCCGCAACCCTGGTACCATTCTGTAAATGGTCCATTGGCCAAAACTTACACGGGAGCGATCATTTCCCTATTACTATTAACCTTCGCACACATATTAAATCTGAAAAATGTCCGCTTCCAATTAGGTTCAAAACCGAGCATGCCAACTGGAGTACCTTCCAATCTGTCTGTAAAAATCACTTTCAGTTTCCCTCGACCAACGATCTGAACCTCTTCGCTGCCAGAATTACGAAAACCATAAAAACAGCAGCCAACGTAGCCATTCCACAAACTAATCCCAAAAAACAGATAAGGTACCCCGCTTGGTTCAGTCCAAGTCTCCAAGATCTGAGAAAACAAAAGCAAGTTTTCTGGCACATCTATAAATCCTCTCAAAACTGTACCAATCTAGTAGCTTACAAAAAAGCGAGAGCCCTGTTTAAAAGAGAAGCTATTAGGGCAAAACGAGAATCTTTTAGCAGTCTCACCTCTAAAATAAACCCACTTTCCACAACCAAAAAAATATGGGCCGATATCAACAAATTAGTAGGGATTTTCCCAGGGCCCTTTAAATCCATCAGAGACAACAATGTAGAGCTCCAAAATTCAGTAGACATTGGCAATGCATTTGGAGCTATGTGGTCCAATTATTCCAGGGATGAAAACTTCTCAAATGCGTATAAAGTTAATAAGGAAAACGTTCTCTCTCAGGAATATCTGCCCAACCACATATCCTCAAATTCTAAGTACCTTGAATCTCAGTTCACACTGATGGAACTAGAATTAGCCCTTCAACACGCTAAAGGGAAAACTCCTGGGTATGATATATGCTTCGAAACTTACCAATAGAAGGAAAGAAAAGAATACTAGAAATGTACAACATAATGTTAGAAGGGGGTAACTATCCGCACGCTTGGAAAACGGCTACAATTATCCCAATCCTTAAACCAAACAAACCTTCCCACGAATTATCATCCTTTCGCCCCATATCCCTACCCTCCTGCTTGAGCAAAACACTGGAAAAAATTCTTGCCAAAAGAATCATGTGGTTCATATCCAAAATAAACTTATCAGCCCCAACCAAACTGCATTTAAACAACAGCACAGTACCATTGACTTCCTATTGCATATCCATCATTACGCGTCAGATGCCCTTTCAACCAGAAATCATGTAACCATCCTGGCTACTGATTTCGAAAGGGCATTTGAGCGCGTTGGAGTGCACACAGTACGGCATACCACAAGGGTCTCCACTCTCGGTGGTTTTGTTCATGATTGCCTTCAACTCCCTCAATAACAAAATACTAAAACATAAGAAAATACAACTCTCCGCGTACTCGGACGATGTCATTATCTTTAGTAACTGCAAAAATACAAATTTACTCTTCCTTACGTTTAAACAAATACTTAATGATATTGTAGAATGGGGAAAACTCTCAGGAGCCACCCTTGCTTTAAACAAATGTAAACTGTTCCATATTTGTTAAAAACAACGTTGTATATATCCAACTTTAACTGTAAATAACATAACAATAGAATATACATCTACTATTAAAGTTCTTGGCCTTACGCTCGACAGAAGACTCACGTCTTAACAAACGCCTTAATATCATTAAGTTCTTTGGGTCCAAGCGTTCCCTAGTCCATCCAACATCACTAATTCATGCCACAAGAGCCTTAATACTGGCCAAAATCGACTATGGGTTGGCAATCTATGGATGGTGCGCGCCATCCAACATCAAATTGTTCTCCCCCGCATACCATGCAGCAGTACGGCGTAGCATTGACGCCTTTCCCACTACTCCGACGAAATGCCTTTTGGCTGAAGCGGGTCTTCCTGAAATACAGACGAGAACTGCGCAACTGACTTTCAAACTCATCCCTAAAATTCTTTGCTCGACCAACCCAATTCTGCTTAAAGACTTTAACAGAACGGATAAGCAGCGCCGAAGATTTAAAGTCTTGTCTACTATCCGTAGATGTTGCAGTTTTTTCAAAAAACATCAATTGGATATGCCATATCGTTGGAACAAAATCAGCCCATCCCCTCCTTGGCAACTACAGGACCACACCGTGAACACCTCTCTCCACTTATTAAAAAAATCTCCACTAGCTTCGCAGTTGTAAGCCAATCAGGAACTGTGGTCACATCAGGAGTGCTCCCTGCATACTTTTCTATATATTCCGCCGAAGCTGTAGCTGTTCTAAAAGCAATTAAACATGCTCTCGAGCTTAAGGGAAAATTTATAATATGCAGCGACAGTCTTTCTACTCTCAATGCCATTAACAACACATACAACCAAAACAGCCTGATATGCGAAATTCGACATCTTTGCATCAAACACGATACCAAAATAAAACTCCTTTGGGCGCCAGGTCACATGGGCATAAAAGGTAACGAACTGGCAGATGAAGCGGCCAAGCTGGCTGGACAGTCTCCTTGCCTAATAGTCATCCCTGGTGTCAGGGAAGACTTATGGCGCAACATTGAGGATATCCTAAAAAGGGACGAAATGACACAATGGGACACTTACGTCCATAGATTTAAGCAATTTAATCCGAACAAGGAACCCGTCCGATATCCTGCTTCATGGCACAGAAGACATTGCAGTGTTATCACCCGGCTCAGAACTGGGCACACCGCCTTAACCCACGACCACCTGCTTAAAGGAAAAGCCAATCCCAACTGCCCAAAATGCGGGGAAGAATTATCAATCCAACACATATTGAATAACTGCCCACAACTTAATAACATTAGGACTTGTCTATTTGGCCAAATCCAACCCACTTCTCTTCTTACCACACCTACTCACAATAATGTAAAATTGCTAATCAAATTTTTAGACACCAATAACATACTAAATAGCATATAATAATATATATATAATATACATATAATACTATAAATAATTTAACTGTCGAGTCGATGGCCTTAGTAGCTAGCACTCCCTCCCGTTAGTTATTATATTATTCTATTGTATAATAATTAATTACGTAAAATAAATAAATAATATACCCTGAACCCATTAAAAATTGGTAAGAGGGGTATTATGTTTTTGTGCAAAATGCAAATGTATGTAACAGGCAGAAGGAAGCATCTTCGACCCCATAAAGTATATATATTCTTGATCAGCATCAATAGTCGAGTCGATCTAGCCATGTCCGTCTGTCTGTCCGTCCGTCCGTCCGTGCGTATGTATGAACGCAAGGATCTCAGAACCCATAAAAGCCAGAGACTTGAAATTTTAGCTGTAGGTCCTCCAGGTGCCCGCGCAGATCGAGTTTGTTTCCGATAAACGATAACTTGCCCCGTTTTCAAGTAATCGATACAAATGTATATCGTAATCCCGTTTTTTAAGCAATTTTGGTAAATAATCAACAATCAAGTCACCAAACTTGACATGTAGCTTCTAGAATAGTATATATATGTATATATCAAGTATCTTTAATTGTATGCCTATCGCCACCTCCTCGCTACTCTCTATCTATTAGCGCGAGCTTGGAATAAGAGGGTTCAGGGTATCCCCTAGTCGGGAGCTCCCGACTAGAACCTCTTCCTTGTTCTTATTGCTTCTCTTTTCTTCATTGCTTCTAGTGATACCCATACCGATATTTTTTTTGTTTTCATTGCGTTCGTTACGAAATATGCAGCAACTTTTGTCTCCAATGCTGCTATTAGACGCTTTGACTCTTTCCCAAGCCTTATCGGCTAAATTTATATCAGCTATGTGCCGTTTAGCTAATTCTTTGTTTTCTGCGTCTAATAGGTTAATGCCTTTATCACCACGCTGTAGGCGTTCTATGAGTTTCGTTCCTGGGCCACAAAATTGATAGTCCGGTAAATGCAATTCAATCGGAAGGCTATTAATTATGTTATTAACTAGACTACCTTCACAATAAACGTTTGGTTTACTACTGAATCTTTTATAAAAACAAAGAGACATTTTAATTTATACTTAATCGCTGAAGGTATATCAATAAATGATATTCATTTTGCGAGAATAATAAGCATTTAAAAAAGCAAAAAATGGAATATAGAAGTGAGAAATATTGATTTTTCATCCAATAAAAATGATATTCGACACTCAATTAGGGGATTAGTTGTAGGTCCTTCTAATTGCGGAAAGACAAATCTTATGATCAGCTTAATAGAGAGTCCAAATGGATTAAAATTAAAAATATTTACTTATACTCAAAATCATTATTTCAACCGAAATAAAAGGAATGGGATATTTCACGTTTTCTGAGAACGAAGGTGTTATACCACCTGAGAAAGCTGAGGATAGCTCGATAATGATATTCGACGATGTAGCATGTGAAAAACAAGATAATATACGTTCATACTTTTGTGGGTTTGACATAAAAACATCGACTCATTATACCCTGAACCCATTAAAAATGGGTAAAAGAGGTATATTGTATTTGTGCAAAGTGCAAATGTATGTAACAGGCAGAAGGAAGCGTCTCCGACCCCATAAAGTATATGGGTATATTCTTGATCAGTATATTCTTGATCAGCATCAATAGCCGAGTCATGTCCGTCTGTCTGTCCGCCCGTCCGTCCGTATGTATAAACGCAAGGATCTCAGAACCTATAAGAGCTAGAGACTTGAAATTTTAGATGTAGGTGCTACTAGTGCCTGCGCAGATCGAGTTTGTTTCCGATAATCGATAACTTACTCCGTTTTCAAATAATCGATAAAAGTGTATATCGAAATCCCGTTTTTTAAGCAATTTTGGTAAATAATAAGAGCTAGAGGCACCAAACTTGACATGTAGCTTCTAGAATAGTATATATATATCGATTATCTTTCATTTTATACCTACCGCCAACTCCCCGCTACTCTCTATCTATAAGCGCGCGCTGCATTTGGTGATGGAATAAGAGGGTTCAGGGTATCCCCTAGTCGGGAGCTCCCGACTAGAACCTCTTACTTGTTATTTACCAAAATTGCTTAAAGAACGGGATTTCGATATACATTTTTATCGATTCCTTGGAAACGGGGCAAGTTATCGTTTATCGGAAAAACAACAAACAAACAAACTCGATCTGCGCGGGCACCTGGAGGACCTACAGCTAAAATTTCAAGTCTCTAGCTCTTATAGGTTCTGAGATCCTTGCGTTCATACATACGGACGGACGGACTGACGGACGGACCGACGGACAGACAGACGGACACGGCTAGATCGACTCGGCTGTTGATGCTGATCAAGAATATACACACTTAATGGGATCGGATATGCTTCCTTCTGCCTGTTACATACATTTGCATTTTGCACAAATACAATATACCCATTTACCCATTTTCAATGGGTTCAGGGTATTGAAATTAGATGTAGGTGCTCCTAGTTCCTACGAGGGAGCTCCCAACTAGAACCTCTTACTTGTTTAAATCTTTGATGGTTATTCTAGATAACGGATCTGCAACAAAGTTATCTTTTCCCTTGAGATATTCTACAGTAATTTCATACGCTTTTAAGTCTAGCCTCATTCTAGTTAATTTTGAACTGGGATTTACCATTGATCATAAATAAGTAAGTGAACGGTGGTCTATTTTAATAGTGAAATATTGACCATATATGTAGGGTCGAAAATGGGTTATTGCCCAATAAATTGCTATTAACTCTTATTCTGTGGTATTTTTGTTAGATTCACCTTTTCTGAATGCTCTGTGGTAGCTTTCTTTAAGTACTCGAACGCAGCTTGACATTCATTAGTCCATTCAAATTTGACATTCTTTTTGCATAATCTTGTTATGTGACGTGAATAGTGTGCAAAATTTTCGATGAAACGTCTGTAATAATTGCAAAATGCAACGAATCGTCCAGCGCTATCAGCGTCCGTAGGGACTGGATATTCTTTAATGACATCATATTTTTTGTCATCTGGCAAAATACCTTGATAAGTACACGTGTGACATAGAAAAATCACTTCGGTCAAGAAAGAGCATTTTTCTGAATGTAATTTAAGGTTGTGTTTCCTACATATCATCAAAAACATTTGTTAAATTTTTGATCATATGGTTTTCGGAACACCCGATGACTTTTAAGTCATCCATATAGAAGAATGCTTGTGAAGGATCTAATCCAGAGAAAGCGATTGTAATCATTCTTTGAAAAGAATTTGGCGCTATTTTTAAACCGTAAGGTCATCGTGTAAAACGATATGAGCCATTGCTCTTTGATAAAGACATTATGTTTCTGAACTCTTCTTTTTATTCTATTTGGTGAAAACCGGACATTAAATCTATGCATAAGAAGTATTTTGCTCTGCCTAGTTGGTCAAGAATGTCATCTATTCTTGGTAACGGAAATTTATCTGAGAGTTATTTTTATTTATTTGACGATGTCTTTAACTAATCGCCATCTTTTGGTATCAGAACGTGGAAATCCTGTTTTTGGAACAAGTAGTATTGGGCTGTTATATTATGATACGGACGGTTTTACTATTTTATCTGAGATGAGTTTTTCGACTTGCTTCTTAACTTTTTCTTTATGAGATTAAGGAATTCTGTTATTCTTAATGTACACTGGCTCAGTATCTTTTAGTCTTAATTCTTGTTTATAAAAATGGATGGTCGTTATCGTTAATGAGGCAAAAGGTGTACTTGGATTCATTAAACGAAGGTGTAAAGAGTTTAACGATCCTTTTATAACGAAACTTCTGTACATCTCTCTTGTTCGCCCTATCCTTGAATACTGCTCTTGCATCTGGTCTCCGCAGTATAACAATAGCCAGGATCGTATTGAATCTGTTCAGAAGCAATTTCTGCTTTTTGCCTTACGAGGTTTAAATTGGGACCCTAATCTTCGGTTGCCATCCTACTCCAGCAGGCTGCTTCTTCTTAACCTTCCGTCGTTAACCAACCGTAGGACAATTCTCGGTGTTGTTCTTCTACATAAGTTCATTATTGGCGATATAGATTCTCCTTTTCTGCTAGGGCGTCTTCAATTCTCTGTTCCGTCCAGACCAACCAGAAATTACCGCCCCTTATTCCTGTCTACGTGCACAACAGACTACGCTATGCACAATCCTTTTCGAGTGCTATGTAAAAATTATAATAGTTTGCATCACGTTTTCTCTACCGAACTTTCTCTACCCCTTATAAAATCGTTGCTTTCAGGATACCTTCGGGAAGTCACTGACCATTCCCAGCTATGAGCAGGGGCATAGCTTGCCGGGCAGGCTGTAAATTTCCCCCCACCGGGTCGGTGATTTCCCATTCCTTTTCTGTCCTATCTACCTAACACTCTATATATCTAGCTTACATTTCTTTACTTTATTAACAATCTTCTTAGTTTATTTTTTTTCAATTTATTGCATTTTATTAATTAATATAGCAAACTAAGATTATTTTTAATTTTACTTAAGAACACTTTTTTCCTACTTACACCCTTCTGCGTAGATGTAGGCTCTAATAGCGTCACTGACAAATTTAGCTGTGAAAAGGGGCACAGCTGGCCGAACTGGCAACTAAAACACCTCCATCGGTCGGTGATGCTATTTAGAGAACTGTGTTATCTAACTAGGCTTTTAGCATACAATTGCATTATCTATTGTATGTATAATCTACGGAATAATGAGGAAGACACTCGTTTTGTCGACCTTAAATAAATAAATAAAATGGTCTTAGGCACCCTTGCTGTTTGGTGTGTGTATCCATTGTATGGTTACTGCTACTACCCTAATGTGTTTTCTGAACTAAGGTCCTGCCGCACTGTCTTGGAGCGCTAGCGCTCCGCTGTATACTTTGCGTTCCTTTACTCGCGCTTCTTTTCGCTACACGTCTACTCACCCTGATATTCGTTCCAAAAGTGCCGGCACGGTAGCTAGCGAGACATGCACTTGCGTCGGCCGCTCAACTTCGCCGCGAGCTTTCGCTTTTCGCCGCCGAATTGAAGTTGCGCTCTCGAAGACGGTGTTGAGCAACCGATCAAGAACGCACGGTTGCTGCGGCGGCCGGCGGTTAAATTCAAACTATGAAGGGCTACCTGCCCATAAATATGCACTTATTCTAATAATACACGAACTATGCGGTGTACGGCTCCTTGCCTTTTAACTTAAATTAAATATAATATTGGCGGCTTCTTCCCTCTTACAAATCTTCTATCTTGGCGGCTTCTTGCCTCTTACAAATCTACTACCTTATACTAATACATTTGATGCTTATGACCTTGGCGATGCAAACGACGGCTCCTTGCCGTGGGTTCAAAAATTGTGGGGTGGCTAAACTTGGTAGCCGCCTCATAGAACGATTCTAATGCAATGTCTGCATTGCCTATGATTATGTTGCGAACGATATGCAGAATTCCAAAGTACTTTGCTGTACCGACGGTATGCGCGTAAGTTTTTAATATTCTATCTACACTCTTTTTCCATGATCCGAATTCGCCTGGCTCACCGGAAAAATCACGCAAGCGATTTACAATATCAGGGACTTTATCTAGGTCATCTAGGTTTCTTGGGTTTTCAGGAAAAAAATTTTTTTTTTCTGCACTACCAAAGTCAAAAGTTGATTTTTGATTTTGTTCCAAAAATGTGGGTAATTGATCAGCTAGAATTTGACGAATGGCAGTTGCTAAATCTGGTTCTTCTGCTATAATTCTATGTTGTTGGTGTGTTTCCTGCTTTTGCATTTGGTTTGACGGTTGGGGCACTTGTTCTGTACTCATCATGAGGGATCTTATTAAATTACTTGGGTTTGCCATAAAATTTGGTTTGCAAAGAAATTGTAACTTGTTGATATCTGCAGAGCTTAACATTATTGACAATTAATATATTTATAAATTTGTAAGTTTGTGATTGAAGGAATTAGGTTCTGTTTTTATACCCTTGCAGAGGGTCTTATAATTTTATTGTGAAATGTGTAACGCATAGAAGGAGACATCTCCGACCCCATAAAGTATATATATATACATATATATCTGGGCACACTAAAATGGTTTCAGACACCCATTTGGCTCACTCGTTGCGATAAATCGTGCTTCGATTAAAATGCTGTTTGGAGTATCTATACATTGTATGTATAGAATATTATATATATATATCAATTATCTTTCATTTTATAGATATCACCAACTCCCCGCTACTACCTTATAGCTTTACATCAAGTAAATAAACCAATTTATTCTGCCCATCAACATAAGCCTTAATTTATACAAGGTAACTCAGAGGTTTTTGATTCGTTGCAACATGGTCAAAAATGCTGACCATGCGTCTGCAACATTTCCGCAGCTGAAGCTCAGAGTTCTTTGGAACTCGCTCAAATTACATTGCCGCCGATGTCATTGTTGGGTTTCATACAGTCATAGATTTGATTTAAGTTTCAGTTCTAAATTCAGTCTTGGATAAAACAGACACGTTCTCCCTCAAATAAGATTTCTTTAGTCAACATAATTGAAACCAACTGAGACGTTGTGGGGGCCAGTAAGTTTGAAAAATTCAACTTTTAATATTAAGTCTATATACCTAGCAACTTAAGTAGAGTATTATCTCTCGAGGTGGTCAGCGTAATGTCATCTCGCTCCCACGCCTCGGCGGTTGTGTTAGTTGCATCTCCTCGCGTCAGTTTCGCACCTTATACATAAAGCGACAAGAAACGGCATCAAAGAATAAGACAACAATCACTCCATAATTCCGTTAAATATCACAAGCGACAAATGTAGCTGGCGTTGTTTATCAGTTGCATAGCCAAAGTGAGTTATCCACGCGGTCACCTCGTTCATAACGTCTGCTCATTTTTCTAATTAACATTGCTAAGATTACACGTGTTAAACTTTTTCGGTTATAATCAAAATTGAAGACAAACGTATTTGGTTAAGAAGTATTCGCGAACGCGACATAGTGTTGGAACAGGGAGCGTTAGCAGCGGCCACCAAGCCCAGATATCGGCCGGTCTGCGTACGGCGCCCCCGCGCTCTAAACATTAAACATAATTCGGCGACCGGCCGAAAGAGCCCCATACTCAACTTAAAGTTCACACAGGCTGAGGCGCAGTTGACTCAACTTAAAGTTTACACCGGCCCTTTTCATCGCTATATATTTGTCTAATGCTTAAAACGACCGAGTTGTGTCTTGCATACCTTATCCTACTCGGCAGAGTATAGCCGCGCTTAATAGCGTGAAGCGTAGGTGTGACACTAAGGAGTGGAAGAGAAGTCTTTATTTGGAAACGAAATAGAGTTAACCGCAATCGGTTAACGCGTGAATGCGTTCTAGTTGGAATTATCCGTCGTCAAGCCGCATAGGATTATCAGCTGTTTGATGTTGTCTGGAGGCCAGCCAATCTGAGTTTGGATTCTTAGATTTTAATTATTTTCTTTGCTTCCTTTATATTTTTGTTTTTTGTAATGTAACCTTAATATACAAATTTCCTGTGAGTACATAGTGGCGTTACCCGTAGCAGCGATTTCCGTTTAAATAATTTTCTTTATGCACAGCTACCAAAAGCTTTAAAGCACCACACCAACTGCACTTTTGATGGGCCCAACGAACCTGCACCGATGGACTTAACAGTGAGTGACAAGTCTGAATATAACTTACAGTGAGTACGGCCTATTATCGGCGAATGAATTATTTAATCGGCTTTATCGCACTCGGAATGCTCGTGTATTAACATGAATATATATAATAGTTTAACACCGCCCTGTTACACCGTAGTTTAGGCAAAAGAAAAAAGGAAATGCTAAAGAATAAAGCATTCGTATATGGATCAGATGATTGTTATCTGAAGCTTACTTTAATTAAAATGTACCGGTAAATTGTATAAAAAGGTCCTTCGCCGGTACGATCCTACGCTGAAGTCATATTGTTTATGTTGAATTAAATAAAACATTAGTAAAGGGGTAACCACCCAAGTTAATCACGAGTTACCAAGGTTGGGAGGGTAAAGAATAGGGTGCGATCAACACCTACCGCACCCTAGCCACTGAAATTCTCACATAACAGTCCGCCGTTCTCATTTATATTAATTCTGTACGTGGGTACAGCCCGAATACACCCTATTGGACCTTCATCTTATTAGTATACAGTCAGTGCACTTAACCTCTCTGAGCACAAAAGGAGTGATATGTGAAGGGAAGAGGAAAAGACCCACGCCAAACCCGACGAGCATAGCTTAGAGCAACGCTAGAAGTGCACACCTTCCGAATCTCTTCACCTCTGCGGAAGAACATCAACCGCACGAAGCTGATGGCCTTTTGAATAGAGCACAAGATCGCATATATACCCTTCTGCATGCTACAGAAAGTGGCGCCCAACGTGGGGCCCGAACGGCTAGGAAAAATAAGCCCGACATTATAGCTCTCAACTTTCACCCATTTAGTAACATATTTAACATTTACTAAATTCCGTAATTTTATGATTTGAAGTTTTCCATACCTGTCTTATGAGACTGTTCTCTGGAGAAGCGATTATAATTCGAGTGCTTACGGATTAGTCGACCGAATCGAATCATATTTCAGGGATAACTTTTAAGTCATAGAATTCACCCAGTTACCCAGGTTGTAGCGACCCGTTGGTATGAATGAATCATCGTCTCTTGGAATAGCGATACCTATTACGAATAGGTCGACCAGAGTGAATAGATTCACAGACAACAATATGCATTTCGATTCTGGGGTAACGAATGCAAGATTAGGTCGCGTAATTATGCGGAAAAGCAACTTATTAATAGTTGACCGTTAAATACGCACCCGACCTCAGCAATTAGAAGTATCAGTATTTTCGGTATTGGCGACGTTATGTGAGATTATCCAGTTGGGATAACAATATGACCAGCATAGAGTCGGAAGGTGCGGACCGAATTTATTATTAACAGTTCAGTTTAAAGTTTAAAAAAAAAAAAAAAAAAAAGAAAATGGCAGTTCGTCACAGTAGTGAGAACCTGACAGATATATTGAGCGAACTAGATGCAATTTGTAATATTTGCGACCAACCCTTAAATGAAGCTGATTTAACCGCAGTTTCGCCATGTAAACATACATTTCATTACCCATGTATTACCGAGTCTTTAAGAGAATCTAACCACTGCCCAACTTGCAAAAGGCTCTGTACATTTAATTAGTTGGCTCTATCAAATAACAACTTGCAAGCTGAATTATCCGCTGCTGATCAGTTGGTCGACATTGCTACGCATGAGGAAGCATCGGAAAACAGCAGTACCAGCAATCGAGGTAGAGGCAGAACAAGCTGAATTAGTAACGCGGTACAGCGCCGCGGTATGGTGACCAGATCCCAACAGCGGAGCCAACTTGCGCCGAGTGCGGCAAGCGTGTTTCAGGCCGCTATGTGGCATCAACAGCAGCAGCTCATGCAGGACCTGACAGCATTGATTCAGGGACAGTTGTCGACACGTCAGGTTGACAGTAATAGTCATCGCTCGGGTCGAGAAAGAGTGTTTACTCCACCCGGTGAACCAGTTTTTATAGCAGACCGGAACCAGAATACATCCTCAAGTTCAGGTCATATCAATAACCAATACAATGGCAACGCCAGGAGACCAAACGCTTCGGTTCTGCCAGACAAAGTTCCAAACATTATTCAGAGTTGGCGAATCAAATTCGATGCAGCTAGAGATGGTCTGCAAACGGACGAGTTTCTCTACAGAGTTCCAGGACTAGCTCAACAGAATTTAAACGGGGACTATCAGCTTCTATGTGATCACTTACACCTCTTCTTCGGTGGGAAAGCCGTCGAGTGGTATTGGAGGTTTCATCGTGCTTGCCCTCAGTTAACTTGGGACGAGTTTTGTAGAGAGTTTAGAAAGAAATTTGATGACATTGATACAGATATGGATATCTGGGAGGCAATTAACAGCAGATGTCAAGGCGACAAGGAAACCTTCGAGGAATATCAGTTCCAAGTCGAGAGACTTGTGTCCCGCCTAAAAACCATAATTTCAGAAGAATCGTTAGTACGACTTCTCATCCGTCATTCAAAGCCCCATCTTTGTTACGAGCTAATGCACTTAGGCATAAACACCCTAGCGCGTTTAAGAGAAGCAATTCGCACTCACGACCAATTTTCCAAACAAGTTAAGCCCCAATCAGTGAAAAATATTTTTCCCCAACGCTCTTCTGTCTCCCAGCTCGATAATGGGTCGGACGCCGAAGAACTAGACGAAGTTTCAGCGCTGCAGCACAAGCAAATGAAGTGCTGGAACTGCGCAAAGTCAGGCCATCGGTTCGAGGATTGTCTTGAGGCGCGTATCATCTTTTGTTATGGATGTGGGATGAAGAACACCTATAAGCCAAAATGCCCAACATGTAACTCGTCGGAAAACCGCAGAAGGGATGCGTCAGCCAACAAAAACCTGTCGCATCCGAACCATTCAAAGTAGATTGTAGTACTCAGACCGAAATCACAAATTCGATTTCATATAGACCATGTAATCCACCATGCCAGATAGCTCAAGCTAAACTAGAGATTCACCAACCATACCAAGTTTGAGCAGCTCAGTATGCATCAGCCAGAAAACGCATCTTCGGAGACGTAGACAGTTGTGTATTGATTCGAAAACCCCGACGTTCAACCTTGCGAATGAGGTTTTTCTGGAAAAAGGTAGAAGAGAGCCGTAAAAAGCTTATTTCCGCCGTATTCTTGAATTCAGATAACCGATTGTACACCGATATCAAAATCGACGATAATAGTTATACCGCTCTTTTAGACTACGGTGCAACTATAAGTTGCGTTGGCGGCGTAGCCGCACAAAAATTCATCAGACATCCACAGCTACATAAGTGTTCTGGGCAAATCAGAACAGCCAATAATGCCAAATGTTCTGTAGTTGGCAGACTTGTCGTGGAAATAACTTATCGCAACCAAACTAAACCAGTAGAATTCTTTGTAATACCGGACCTAGAACAAAACTGTTACTTGGGAATCGATTTCTGGAGAGATTTTGGTTAACTCAATAGAATCACTGATCTTCCCTCAGAATCGGTGGCAGAACTAGATGTAGGTCGAAATGATAACACAATAATTAGTGCGAAAATGCATTCTCTCTCAGCAGCTCAGCAGCGCAAACTCACTTCAGTGATTAGCGAGCTACCCTCTTACGAGAAAGAAGGCTTGGGACGCACACACTTAATAGAGCATAAAATCGACGGCGCTGATGATAAGCCCGTCAAGCAGCGTCATTGGCCAGTTTCCCCTGCCAAAGAAAAACTTATGTTTGCCGAAATCGAAAACTTGCTGGCAATAGACGTGATAGAAGAATCGAAGAGTCCATGGAGCAGCAATTGCGTATTAGTACAGAAGGGAGAGAAAGTCCGTTTGTGCTTAGATTCCAGAGAACTGAACAAGCTGACGCTGAAAGACGCGTACCCGCTACCACATGTAGACGGCATTCTTAGTCGCTTGCCTCCCGCTCGTTTTATCACTGGTCTCGACATGAAGCATGCATTTTGGCAAATCGCGCTTGATAAAAAGTCAAGACTATGCACGGCGTTTACAATACCAAACAGGCCCTTGTACCAATATAAAGTGATGCCTTTCGGACTATGTAATGCCGCACAGACTCTATGCAGGCTCATGGATCAAGTAATCCCAGCTAGTCTACGAACAAGAGTATTTGTATATTTGGACGATCTCTTGGTTCTTTCCGACGACATTGTTTCGCACATGATTCTGTTAGAAGAAATAGGTATACATCTTTGTAAGGCGAACTTGACCATTAATATAGCCAAGTCCAAATTTTGTATGACAGAGATAAAATATTTAGGATTCATTATCGGCCATGGACAGCTCAAAGTCGACCATGGCAAGGTTAATGCGATCAATGAATTCCCAGTCCCAACCACGGTGAAGCAATTGAGACGATTCTTAGGTCTCGCCGGATGGTATCGACGGTTTGTAGAAAACTTCGCTGCGATAACCTTTCCCTTAACTGATCTTCTGAAAAAGAATAAACCAATGAATTGGAATTTGGAAGCGAAGAAGCCTTTGAACTATTGAAATACAAGTTGACATCTGCACCTGTTTTAAGGATGCCTTGTTTTTCGAAACCTTTTATATTATTGTGTGATGCAAGCCTCCATGGTCTTGGCTGTGTTTTGGCCCAAGGTAATGATGACGGCGTCGAGTTATCAATTGCATATATGTCCGAAAAATTGTCTAAAGCTCACCGAAATTATTCAGTCACCGAACTCGAATGCTTAGCAGTCATTAAAGGAATAAATAAATTCCGAGCCTACATTGAAGGACAAGAATTTACGGTAGTTACCGATCACGCTTCTTTACAGTGGCTAATGAGGCAAAAGGATCTATCAGGGCGCTTGGCCAGATGGTTGATCCGATTGCAAGGCTTTTCATTCGAAATTAAACATCGTAGCGGATCGCAAAACGTCGTTGCCGATACCCTGTCTCGGAGGTACGAAGCCGACATTTGCGAACTTGTGAATTTTGGACCAATTATTGACGTATCGTCTAAAGAATTTACTTCCCAGGAATATCTAGATTTGATAAATAACATAAATGATAACCAGCATAAGGTACCAGACCTAAAGGTTGTCGATAAATTTGTATATAAGCGAACTGAACCCGCAAAAGATGATGATATAGCTAGGTCAGACTGTTGGAAGCATTGGGTTCCAGTCAACTTGAGAGAACAGGTCTTATATCGAGCCCACAATCCGGCGGATTCAGCTCACCTCGGAATCGGCAAAATGGTAGACAAGTTAAAGCGACATCTCTTTTGGCCCGGCATGGTAACGCAAATTCGTGACTATATATCCAATTGATCCACATGCAAGTCAACAAAAGGTCCTAATACTGTCCTGAGGCCACCAATGGGCAAACCTATGACATCGGAGAGACCATTCCAAAAATTGTACATGGATCTATTAGGTCCATACCCACGGTCAAAGAACTGAAACAGTCATTGTCGACCACCACACGAAGTTTCACTTCCTGCACCCGTTGAAAAAGTTAACGTCTAACAGAATCTGTGAGTTCTTAGAGAATCATGTATTTTACACATTTGGAGTACCCGAATCCATTTTAACAGATAATGGGTCCCAATTCAAATCTGGCTACTTCGAAGCGTTTTTAACTCGCTTCGGCACGTCACACATCTGCACCGCAAATTAAATAGGATCACACAAGCTGGGACAAGTATCTGAATGAAATTAGCGGATCACTGAGGTCTAGTGTGCATCGTAGTACAGGATTTCCACCATACTTTTTGTGCTTTGGCCAGAATATGATCATGAATGGTAAAGACTACGAACTTCTTAGAAAAGTAAACTTAGTTACAGACGACACTTCCTTAAAAACACCTGATCTATTGCAACTAGTGCGCGCGAAAGCTAAAAGTAACATTTCTAAAGCTCATGCAGCTAACGCGAAAACCTATAATTTGCGCAGCCGCACGATAAAACTAACTAAAGGCGATATTGTTTACGCACGTGGGTTTGCACAAAGTAATGCAAGCAATAAGTTTAGAAGCAAACTCGCCCCGGCCTTCAATAAAGCTAGGGTTGTCAAGAAATTAAGTCCGACGTATTATGAACTGTCAAATGAAAACAACAAATCTATTGGAGTGTATCACTTAAAAGACATAAAACTAAAGACCGACTGATAAAGGAAGTTACTGACCCTTTTTCAGTTAACATCTTCTCCAGTTGAGACTCTCGTAGTATTAACTGTGGTGTGGGGGCCAGTAAGTTTGAAAAATTAAACTTTTAATATTAAGTCTACATACCCAGCAACTAAAGTAGAGTATTATCTCTCGAGGTGGTCAGCGTAATGTCATCTCGCTCCCACGCCTCGGCGGTTGTGTTAGTTGCATCTCCTCGCGTCAGTTTCGCACCTTATACATAAAGCGACAAGAAACGGCATCAAAGAATAAGACAAGCAATCACGCTATAGTTCCGTTAAATATCACAAGCGACAAATGTAGCTGGCGTTGCGTATCAGTTGCATAGCCAAAGTGAGTTATCCACGCGGTCACCTCGTTCACTTCGTTTTGAGCTGTGAAAACGAACAGACGCAACGGAGTCATAACGTCTGCTCATTTTTCTAATTAACATTGCTAAGATTACACGTGTTAAACTTTTTCGGTTATAATCAAAATTGAAGACAAACGTATTTGATTAAGAAGTATTCGCGAACGCGACATAGTGTTGGAACAGGGAGCGTTAGCAGCGGCCACCAAGCCCAGATATCGGCCGGTCTGCGTACGGCGCCCCCGCGCTCTAAACATTAAACATAATTCGGCGACCGGCCGAAAGAGCCCCATACTCAACTTAAAGTTCACACAGGCTGAGGCGCAGTTGACTCAACTTAAAGTTTACACCGGCCC
Source organism: Drosophila ezoana (assembly GCA_035045725.1). NCBI lineage: Eukaryota > Metazoa > Arthropoda > Insecta > Diptera > Drosophilidae > Drosophila > Drosophila ezoana. Next base: position 1,193 of record JAWNOU010000044.1, on the reverse strand, counting down.
TTTTCATCGCTATATATTTGTCTAATGCTTAAAACGACCGAGTTGTGTCTTGCATACCTTATCCTACTCGGCAGAGTATAGCCGCGCTTGATAGCGTGAAGCGTAGGTGTGACACTAAGGAGTGGAAGAGAAGTCTTTATTTGGAAACGAAATAGAGTTAACCGCAATCGAATAGTCTAGCTCGTTCGATGTCTCGCGCGCATGCGTTCTAGTTGGAATTATCCGTCGTCAAGCCGCATAGGATTATCAGCTGTTTGATGTTGTCTGGAGGCCAGCCAATCTGAGTTTGGATTCTTAGATTTTAATTATTTTCTTTGCTTTCTTTATATTTTTTTTTGTAATGTAACCTAAATATACAAATTTCCTGTGAGTACATAGTGGCGTTACCCGTAGCAGCGATTTCCGTTTAAATAATTTTCTTTATGCACAGCTACCAAAAGCTTTAAAGCACCACACCAACTGCACTTTTGATGGGCCCAACGAACCTGCACCGATGGACTTAACAGTGAGTGACAAGTCTGAATATAACTTACAGTGAGTACGGCCTATTATCGGCGAACGAATTATTTAATCGGCTTTATCGGACTCGGAATGCTCGTGTATTAACATGAATATATATAATAGTTTAACACCGCCCTGTTACACCGTAGTTTAGGCAAAAGAAAAAAGGAAATGCTAAAGAATGAAGCATTCTTATATGGATCAGATGATTGTTATCTGATGTTTACTTTAATTAAAATGTACCGGTAAATTGTATAGAAAGGTCCGTCGCCGGTACGATCCTACGCTGAAGTCATATTGTTTATGTTGAATTAAATAAAACATTAGTAAAGGGGTAACCACCCAAGTTAATCACGAGTTACCAAGGTTGGGAGGGTAAAGAATAGGGAGCGATCAACACCTACCGCACCCTAGCCACTGAAATTCTCACATAACAGTCCGCTGTTCTCATTTATATTAATTCTGTACGTGGGTACAGCCCGAATACACCCTATTGGACCTTCATCTTATTAGTATACAGTCAGTGCACTTAACCTCTCTGAGCACAAAAGGAGTGATATGTGAGGGGAAGAGGAAACGCTAGAAGTGCACACCTTCCGAATCTCTTCACCTCTGCGGAAGAACATCAACCGCACGAAGCTGGTGGCCTTTTGAATAAAGCACAAGATCGCATATATACCCTTCTGCATGCT